>BSUD01000006.1:128272299-128460696 GCA_033239045.1 Fagopyrum esculentum | reverse complement strand
TATATTAAAATTAATAACGATTTTTCATGTGTTTTTTAAAAAAAAATAATTTTTTTTTTTTTCCATTTTTTAATAATAAAACATTTTTTAGTTGATAAAAAAACCTTGATACATGGCCTCGAAAATTCATTTGATGGCCCTGATTATTTTCATAATTTTGTTATGAACTTTATAAATAGTTACGTATGTGTAGGTATATTATGTGTGTTGTTTAACGTAATAATGAAAATTAGTTTTCGGCTATGTTTAAGATAGGTTGAATTTTAATTTGATGCTAGTAAACTATAACAACATCACACCATAATCAAATAAGATGGTTATCTACTTATATTATGTCTTAAAACTTACTATTTTAATTTGATTGTAAATTCATTTTAGTCAGATGTCAGATCATAATGTATTTTTGAATAGATATATTTTGGGACACTAATAGTGAGCATGTATAATCAAATGAAATTTAATATAAAAAATAGCATGTAACCAACAATATAATAAGTTTAATCGATAATATGATATCTATTTATGAATTACAATCATGCACTTATTTCAATATCAACATAAAAAAGAAAAGAAAACACTAATTATTGGTTCCAAGGATAGCAAATGGTGGCAATACTACAAGCACCAAGGTCTACGATTTTCCAAGTGCAACGATTATTGTCATCACAACTATTATACCTACCGTCAAGATAAATGTCAAACCAATGAAGCACGTTATCGAATGTAAACCCGCAAAAATAATCGGCTCCATCATTCGGGTAGATCTGAAACTCATACTCCTTCCCATTCGGAATTTGATGTACTCCATAATCGTTATTCTTGTCCTTACAATGCACCTAGAACATTATTAAGGTTGTTTACAAAGTTAGTTAATTTTTATTAAGAAAAAAAGAAAAGTAAATTAGTATCTGAACAAACCTGTAAGCTTTTGTTGGGTCTCAAACCGTTATGTATGACAATGGTTGTGGGCGTTGGAAGCACTAAAGCGGCTTCCGTGGGCAATAAGATGGCCGCCATGGACATCAACAATGCTATGTTCTTCATTAATGACTTCATTTTGTTCATTTGTAACTTAGCCATGTGATCCTACATATATATATATATATGGGAGAATACCACGATTAATTAGGAAATGATATATTCACTATCAATTATTATAATAATTGTCATAAATACACTCAATCTTCTTGTATAAAAAAGTATATATAACATTCTATTTTAGTTACTATGTTCGAATTTTAATTGATTCAGAATCGTTATGTTTTCAAAATGATTTTTAGCGCTTCAGAATCGTTATAATAATTGTCATAAATAATGTTATATAACGAAGTAATTATGACTTGAGTGGTTAAATTTCCGTAATTATAGAACTCGTGAGTGTTCATACAATATGATGAAAGTAGAGAGATTCCGTAATAGTGTAAAAAATCACATTAAGTTTAAAATCTACCAAACACTTTTTGAATCAATACACAAAGTTTTCTTATAAATTTAAATGTAATTTTATAACTACAGTTTACATCGGCTTCAAAATCTTTCAAAGGGGATTAGACAATTACGGTATATGGTAAATAATCAATAATATGCACATTATAACGTAGCCTTTTCTGTTTCACTTTCATTTGTATTTTTGGACCACTTCATTCTTTATATTCAAGCATAAGCCTTTTTTTTTTGTCACATGTCAACACCACGTTTCTCGAATCTTCAAAAATTTATTTTAAAAATTGATTTCTGAATGTTAATATAAATTAGAAATTAAAAAAATGTATACAAATAAAAATGGAACTTAGATATTCTTTTTAGTTGTAACACACCGTATAAAAAATCTATTTATTGAAAGAGTATATCGGAAGTTTTAATATAGATTAGTTTGTATTCATAATCTTTTTCAATGTTTTTTTTAAAAAAATTTATCTAAAATAATTTTTCTGCATTTTTTAATCTTTGTAATCAAGTTTAAAATTTTAGAATAATTTCAAGCACGTATATTTTACTTATTTATTTGGGTTGACGATTGTTTAGTGTTTAATCTTTAAGTTATTCGCTTTCATTTTTCTTAAATATAAGGCACAGACAAATGAAAACCAAAACTTATAATAAAACCAAAGATTTAAACAAAGGGAAGCGTAAAAGACTCGCAACCGAGTTCAAAACAAAAAGGGGAAGCAACAACATAAACATAAACCCGATCCCGCCCTATAACGTACCACACCGTTCGGATTACTCAGCAGCATCCTGAACCTGTGGAACATCTACAACATCGGTATAAACCGTTAGCTAACATTCTAGATATGAGAAAACGTAAAGGCACAAACACACATAAGGTAAACATATATCATGTTCACACTCAACCGGTTATTATCTTTCATTAAGTTATCCATTACTAATTCAACTTCTTTTGTCACACGAGAATCTCCCGAAACTCGTCTCCGCTTCCGTCTACCAACAGGAATAGATCAATACTATCCGTTACCTGTGGGCCTGAGTTGCAAGAGCACATTTTATTCTCCTGAAGAACTAGACAAGTGGTCACCGCCCGATTATCATACACTTGGGCCAATTAATGTTATAAGGGTGAATCCTAGTCCGGTTATCCGTATAACATGATTAACAACACAAACAAGTCAAAACGCTCAAACCAATATACGGAATGAAGCTAAGTAAGTCCAAGGGACTTACCTCACTCAAGGTAATCTAAAAGCTTAGCAACAACTCAGAGAACAACTCAGTTTCCCTCAGGAAAGGAGCAAGGCAAGCCTGTTCACACAAGTATCATGAATCAAGAATGAAATAGTTGCAGCTAGAAGTCTATAACTTCTAGTCTCAATGATCTCTAAGAGATCTCCACAAGTTAAGGGCTCGACCATAGTCTTACATCACACGCAGGGGCAAATAACATCTATAAGAATCAAGGAAAGGAACGAGGAAAGAGCAGAAGGAAGCAACTCACAAGAACGGGAGTTACCGCAGAAGAAACCGGAGGGGCGGCGAAGCAAGACGCAGGGGCAGCTTGTTGTAGGGGCGGGTATGTGCATCCGCGGGGGCG
Organism: Fagopyrum esculentum; assembly: GCA_033239045.1. Lineage (NCBI taxonomy): Eukaryota > Viridiplantae > Streptophyta > Magnoliopsida > Caryophyllales > Polygonaceae > Fagopyrum > Fagopyrum esculentum. The sequence continues at coordinate 128,457,647 of BSUD01000006.1, read as the reverse complement.
GTGCACTGGCAGAATACGTTGTCAGGGTTTCTTTTCGAAAAAAACTCTCTACAAGGGATCCAAAGCTCAAATCTTTGATCCAACCACGTCAAGACTCAACCAAAAGAGCCCAAGAATAGCAACACTTCAACAACGAGGATGCTAACAAGAATCAAGGTTCAAACTTTATTTTTGGAGAAGAAGAAAAGGAAGAACAAAAGGAGAAATCGAAACAGAAGGATGGGCATGCAACCACTACATGAACATGGTGAAGAACAAGGGAGGAAGAACTTACACGTTCAGCAAGATTACAAGAAGCACGACTGAAGCACTCGAGGGTTGAGGAAAGCGTAAGCAAGAAACGGGAAAAAGAAGAAAAGACGGGAATATAAAGAGAACGGCTGGAAAGATAGATGAAAAAGACGTTCTAGAGTTTAGAAGATCCAATAAAATCCTCCAAAGATAAAAAAATCGGATCTTCTAAGATAGGAACATGATAGAACCGAAAAAGGAAGAAGATCTTTACGATATGAGGCAAATCCGCAGGGGTGACTCCTTGTCACCGCGGGGGCGGTGATAGACAGCTTGCCGCTGGGGCGGCCTTCTTCACCGCGGGGGCGGTGAAGGCAAAACTAGGATCTTACATCAGATCCCACTAAAAAGGGCGTATGAGCTACATATCTCGACCTAAAAAGGGCGTCCTCCCACTTCCACTGAGGGACGAGAAGTGGGTGTAGCTCGCCTCCTGTTCGATGATGCTCAAACTTGACATACTGATAGGTCGCGCACTGAGTTACATATCTCGTGACGTCTGGCTTCATACCTCCCCACCGGAAAGGGCATTTGATATCTTGATACATCTTACTCGCACCGGAGTGCACTGAGTAAGGTGAAGAATGAGCCTCCCGAAGGATCCTCTGTCTCAATTCTCGATTTGAAGGAACACATACACGCTCCTGGCGTCTCAAGATCTCATCAACACCAACTGCAAACTGTGGTGCCTCTCCACGAGACATCCAGTCTCGGATCTGCCAAAGCTGGGCAACTCTTCTGCTTCTTGGATCTCAACCAACAGATCATCTACTATCTCCATGTGGACAAATGACTGTCGGAATCCGGGAAGAGGATATTGTTCGCTCCAAATGGTGTGTGCAAGCTTTAAATTTATAACCCAAGATGTATGCTTAAAACAAGGATGCGAACCCGCAGTGTACGGGTCAATCGTAGTAAAAGCAAGAATTCCGGGGTGTCAATCTCAGGGACTTAGGTGAAACAAAGCAAGTATAGGTTGTCTATATTGCAACTAACCACAAAAGCGATTAAAGCAATCAAAGATGATAAAAAGTCAATTAAAAGAAATATGCAATTCTAGGGATTAAAGCATCTAGTTGTGGTTCCAACTCAAGATCTAAAGATAAGCGGACAAAGCTGAGATTTTACAAAGGGAAGGTGTTTCTAAGATGGAATAGATCACCGGGTAAGTCTCACTACTCACTAATCCCAAATCGTAACTCCTATTACCGGGTAAGTCTCAAGGAATTAAGGAAAATAACTATAACCTCAAACCAACACACCACCTAAGGGAATAGAATCAACCTTTACCGGGTAAGTCTCAGGCTAACTCACAAAGATGGGATGAAAGCACACTCAAACCCCAATAAAGGATAAACCTTTTTTACCTACACTTATGATATTTGGTAAACAAACAATGGAATTACCGGGTAAGTCTCATCCTAAGCTTGCATTGAACCAGGAAAGGTGTAATAAGAATAGGATTTGACAAACTCTAACACTTAACTCTCAGTTTCGGATCAGAAAGGTCACCTCGGTCAAACAAATTCCACCCCGGCCGAGATGTTCATCGACTGGACGAGATGCTTTAGTGTTAAGGATAAAGACTCGAGCTTTTAGGGTTCTACTGGAATTTAAGATTATTCTATCATTGTTTTTCCCACAACCTTCAGCCAATCACCCTAGAATCACACAAAGAAATTAGCCAATCATCATCATGAAAACAATAATCAAATATATGGGAAGAAAGTGAATAATTGAACACAAAAACCTTAAGAAAAAGGCTTCAATAACTGAATCAATTATCAATCAAATAAGCGTTCCTTGGATCACAATCCAACAAGACAATCAACAAAAGAAGGGAATCTAAGAAAGTCTTATAAAACCCTTCACAAAAGCTATCAAAGCTATCAACTTTCTTCCTTCAATCTTCATTCAACCTTCAAAAAGGTTCTTCAAATCTCCCAGCTGTTATGATGTCTTCCAGCCGTAAGCGAGTGTTATGATCCGAAGATCCGAAGATAGGTGATCCGTAGATAGTTGAATTGTGGAAAATCCAACACTTTATATAGGAGAATTATCTTCCAAAGATAAGATATCTTAAAAAGATAATTTCCTAATAAATTATATCTTATCTCCTAAAATAAATATCTTCCTAAGATAATCTTATAGGAAATATCTTAAAAGATAATTTCCTAATAAAATATATCTTATCTCCAAAATAGATCTCCTAAATATATTATCTTCCTTCCAGAAATCCAACCCAAAAATATAAGATCTCTCCTTCCAAAAATAAAAGATCTCAGCCAAATAAAATATATCTCGCGAGTCCAGGGTGTTCGCCTCGGTCGAGCCGCTCCTCAAGATCACCTCGGTCGAGGTGACTCTGTGGTCAACCGAGATGACTCTCAACTGAAGGTGAAATCTTTCAAATGTGGTCCAAAGTAAATCCTTAATTCAATTCCATGCTTCCTGGGTTCTTTCTTAAGCTCCTGAATGTAACTCCAATGACTCCTTAGCTCTTTTAGCTCCATTTTGATGCAAAACGTGCCATTTTACCTACGATTACAACGAAACTTGGTGTAGACCTCGATTCCCGCAAAGGTAGATGAAACGACAATATAATCACATAATATACATCCAAACATGCAGATTATTGAAGATAAAACGTCTAAACAAGTCCCAAAATATAGACTATAATTCATGCTATCAAAATACCCCATACTTAGCTCTTGCTTGTCCCCAAGCAAGTTCCAAGTCTAAAATACAAGATAGAATGAATTATAAGTCATAAAAATCAATGAAAAAATCTTCCAAAACATTTTAGTGGTGTGCTCCGCTCATAGATCACTCTAAGAGAATGCTTCATGGAATTTAAAATCAAAACATGCTCAAAACATTTTATAAATATAAGAAAGTTGTTCATCTTTGCATAAAATCATAGAATGTATAATAAATCATAATTATCGAAATTAATCATGTATAATCCAGTTTAAACCACCAAGTCAATCAACAAGCTCGAGGTCTCAAGATCTTTTCAAAAGAAGGTCAAGAAACGTGTGAGGGTGGGATGTATATAGGGAATGTGGTGCTAGAATCCGGGAAAAGGATCTTCACTTCACTTTACTTTTGCTTTGAATTTCACATCTTCCACCAATAAGCTTTGCTTATTTAACTTTTTTACTTTTTGGGATGCATGGACAGAGGTGTACAATAACCGAAGCCTAGGAGATCAACAATCATCAATTTCTCGAGATGCCTCAAACCCTTGATGCACATACCATGACCCGTTAGGAATATCGCTCAATCCGACTTTGGCAAGACACAAACACCCGGCTATGTGAATGGTGCCGAGTTACTCATCATCATGATTGACTTCCCCAAACCTATTTGTTTCTTTCTAACTTTCAGCCAACATCTCCACTTTTCTTTCACTTGCTTTTCATTTGCTTGCTTCCAAATTCTTGGATAGGTAAAGGGAGGCAAATATGTATATGAGGGGCTAAGCATGATGAAGAAGAAGAAGAGAAGAGAATGAATTGCCTTAATCATCCTAGGAAGAAAGTGAGAGAACTTATCATGTGGTATCAACCTTCAAATTCAACATAATTTGGATAAAAACAAAGTATTAAACATGCCAAAATTTCAAACAAAGCATTTAGCAACTTAAACATATCATAAAACCTTTCAAACATATAAAGATTTTAAAACCAGTATGCGAACAAGATCTTCACGGAGGTCATATCCAAATAAGAAGCACAAAAATCGTTTTGAAAACTGTTTCAGCTAAACCACCTCGGTCGAGATGTTCTAAGTCAACTGATGTGCTGCACCTCGATTGGTCAGAATCACTTCGGTCGAGGTCATAAATTTTTTTTTTCTTAACCAGTTTTTGACGTTTTTCTCAAATAAATAACCTGTATGCATGCATGTAATCAGATAAGCACATAGAGCAAGTAAAATCATAATAAAAGATTCAAGATAGTCATACAAGTCATAGAAATACCCCATATTTGGGACACATTGTCCCAATGGGTCAAATATAAGTCAGAAGAACAGAATACTCACCGGACATAGCTGAATTGCATAAAGAAATAAGAAACAGCTCCTAGATAAGATCATCTCGGTTGGCGAAGAACATCTCGGTCGAGGTCCTGTGACTGCACCCGAGATGTGTCTCAGTCAAGCTCTGTCCTCTCAATTTCTCGAACTTTTGTCCTTCTAGTGTAGCTCCTGAGCTGTAATCCTTCCTTAGAGAGTACATGGTTTCTGTCTAGGGTACGCCAAAAACAAACCAAAGCAAACTATCTAAAAATAAGCTAGAAAAGGGAAAAGAAAGCAATACCTTGGGTTGCCTCCCAAGAAGCGCTTGGTTTAGGGTCGCTAGCTGGACCTTTCTCCATAGAATTACTCAATGTACCTCGAACACCTTGGAGTGCTCATCACATCCATCATAAAACTCTTCCAAAAAGGTTCCGGTTCCTAATTTCACCGGCAAATGGTAAGATCTCCCACGTACAAGCTTGTACGGTTTGATTTTCACCGGAACCCTTCTAGCTTTCCTGCACTTCAATGGGACATAATCTAGCCTTGCGTCCCATCCTTTCCTGGATCGAGAAAACAGCTTCTCGAGAATCCTAGTAGCTTCCCCATCTCCAGTTTGGGGATAGTACAAGGTCTTTGTCATGTGAATGACCCCATACTTGAACAAATAACACTTCGTTGCCTTAGCGGTGAAGCGCTTGTTAACTTCACTCCTTATAATCCAAGGAGCATCTTCTTCCAACAATTTCAAGGGAGGTTTCATCTTAATCTTAGGAGGTTCTTTCGGAAGAGACCTCCAACTCTTCGGTGCATCCCTGAAGAAATCTAGAACTTTAGTAGGAATTTCAAAGGGAGTAAGAGAAGGCACCTCATAAAGTTCTCCAAAGCTTGGGACAAGTTTCATGTTAGGTTGATAATCCACACATGAAATCTCTCCCAACTCAGCTGATCTTTCTTCCACCTTGGGCACAATCTCAGCAATTTGGCCAAGGTTTTCTGCATCTTCCATTTCCAGTTCTACATATTCTTCTTCCATCTCGGCCGATCTTTCTTCCACCTCGGTCGATCTCTCTTTCACCTCGGCCGAAGTCTCAACAGTTGGATCGAGATCTTCCACTTATTCATCTTCTTCAAGAGCTTCAGGAGAAATTTCTGGTTCGATTGGAGGAACGCTTGAAACTTGCAGTACTTCCTTATGCTCCTCTTTCGGCTTAGCGTAGGATAGGGTGCTTTCCTTGAGCTCCTCCACCTTCTTCATCAACTTCTCCCATCTTGATTCAAGAGAATCTTCAAGAGGTTGCTCATAAATGTTTCTAGGGACATTCATCTCATCCCATATCGCAAGCTCCTTCTCAATGGCCTTTTCTCTTTCCCTTTCAATGTTAAACCAATAAAAGGAGTATTTTTCTTCCAAGTATTCATAATGGTCTGCCCTAGCACTTTGTCTTGCTATCCAGGCTGGATCAAATGTAGTCATCGGATATCCTGAAAACTACAAAACTCATAGGACAAATGATTAATAACAACAAGGGCAATAGCCCCGAAAGACAACCGCAACCGGCTCGGTCTAGACCAAGTCCCCGGCAACGGCACCAAAAACTTGTTCGCTCCAAATGGTGTGTGCAAGCTTTAAATTTATAACCCAAGATGTATGCTTAAAACAAGGATGCGAACCCGTAGTGTACGGGTCAATCGTAGTAAAAGCAAGAATTCCGGGGTGTCGATCTCAAGGACTTAGGTGAAACAAAGCAAGTATAGGTTGTCTATATTGCAACTAACCACAAAAGCGATTAAAGCAATCAAAGATGATAAAAAGTCAATTAAAGGAAATATGCAATTCTAGGGATTAAAGCATCTAGTTGTGGTTCCAACTCAAGATCTAAAGATAAGCGGACAAAGCTGAGATTTTGCAAAGGGAAGGTGTTTCTAAAATGGAATAGATCACCGGGTAAGTTTCACTAATCACTAATCCCAAACCGTAACTCCTATTACCGGGTAAGTCTCAAGGAATTAAGGAAAATAACTATAACCTCAAACCAACACACCACCTAAGGGAATGGAATCAACCTTTACCGGGTAAGTCTCAAGCTAATTCACAAAGATGGGATGAAAGCAGACTCAAACCCCAATAAAGGATAAACCTTTATTAACTACACTTATGATCTTTGGTAAACAAACAAAGAAATTATCGGGTAAGTCTCATCCTAAGCTTGCATTGAACCAGAAAAGGTGTAATAAGAATAGGATTTGGCAAACTCTAACACTTAACTCTCAGTTTCGGATCAGAAAGGTCACCTCGGTCAAACGAATTCCACCCCGGCCGAGATGTTCATCGACTGGACGAGATGCTTTAGGGTTAAGGATAAAGACTCGAGCTTTCAGGGTCCTACTAGAATTTAAGATTATTCTATCATTGTTTTTCCCCCAACCTTCAGCCAATCACCCTAGAATCACACAAAGAAATTAGCCAATCATCATCATGAAAACAATAATCAAATATATGGGAAGAAAGTGAATTATTGAACACAAAAACCTTAAGAAAAAGGCTTCAATAACTGAATCAATTATCAATCAAATAAGCGTTCCTTGGATCACAATCCAACAAGACAATCAACAAAAGAAGGGAATCTAAGAAAGTCTTACAAAACCCTTCACAAAAGCTATCAAAGCTATCAACTTTCTTCCTTCAATCTTCATTCAACCTTCAAAAAGGTTCTTCAAATCTCCCAGCTGTTATGATGTCTTCCAGCCGTAAGCGGGTGTTATGATCCGAAGATCCGAAGATAGGTGATCCGTAGATAGTTGAATTGTGGAAAATCCAACCCTTTATATAGGAGAATTATCTTCCAAAGATAAGATATCTTAAAAAGATAATTTCCTAATAAAATGTATCTTATCTCCTAAAATAAATATCTTCCTAAGATAATCTTATAGGAAATATATAAAAGATAATTTCCTAATAAAATATATCTTTTCTCCAAAATAGATCTCCTAAATATATTATCTTCCTTCCAGAAATCCAACCCAAAAAATATAAGATCTCTCCTTCCAAAAATAAAAGATCTCAGCCATATAAAATATATCTCGCCGCGTCCAGGGTGTTCGCCTCGGTCGAGCCGCTCCTCAAGATCACCTCGGTCGAGGTGACTTTGTGGTCAACCGAGATGACTCTCAACTGAAGGTGAAATCTCTCAAATCTGGTCAAAAGTAAATCCTTAATTCAATTCCATGCTTCCTGGGTTCTTTCTTAAGCTCCTGAATGTAGCTCCAATGACTCATTAGCTCTTTTAGCTCCATTTTGATGCAAAACGTGCCATTTTACATACGATTACAACGAAACTTGGTGTAGACCTCGATTCCCGCAAACGTAGATGAAACGACAATATAATCACATAATATACATCCAAACATGCAGATTATTGAAGATAAAACGTCTAAACAAGTCCCAAAATATAGACTATAATTCATGCTATCAGATATCTATCTCTAGTCATGCCAAGTCTCGTTGTAATTGTGGCAGAGTTGTCAGCCTAGCGATCGCCATCTTCCGGGGAGTCTTCCTACTAAGAGCATCAACTACCACATTAGCCTTCCCCGGGTGGTATAAGATCTCAAGATCAAAATCCTTGATCAACTCTAACCATATGCGCTGGCAGTTATTCAACTCCCGCTGAGTGAATATATACTTCAGACTCTTATGGTTTGTGAATATCTGACATGTAGCTCCGTAGAGATAATGCCTCCAACTCTTGAAAGCATGAACAACAACAACTAATTCCAGATCATGGGTAGGGTAATTCTCCTCATACGTCTTCAGTTATCTCGACGCGTATTCAATCACCTTACCCCTCTACATCAGAACACATCTCAAGCCCAACTTGGGTGCGTCGCTGTAAATCAAGAAGTCCTCAATGCCCTCTGGGTGAGCTAAAATAGGAGTAGAGGTCAACCTCTTCTTCAGCTCTTCAAAGCTCTGCAGGCACGGCTTGGACGATACGAACCTCGTAGACTTCCTCAACAAGGAAGTGAGCAGTCGGACGATAATTGAAAAACCCTCAACAAGGCGACGGTAGTATCCCGCCAATCCTAAAAAGTTGCATACCTCCTTGACGTTCTTAGGAGGCGGTCAAGATGCTAATGACTCGATCTTTGCCGGATCTACCTTGATCCCTTCGGCAGAAATGATGTGACCAAGGAATGCTACCTTGGACATCCAAAACTCACACTTAGAGAGCTTAGCGTAAAACTCTCTATCCTGCAGAACTTGGAGTACGATCCTTAAGTGTCCTACATGCTGCTCTCTATTGCGAGAGTACAACAGAATGTCGTCTATGAAGACAACTACAAACTGTTCTAGGATGTCGATGAAGATGCTGTTAATCAACTCCATGAAAACTGCGGGCACGTTCATAAGCCCGAATGGCATCACTACAAACTCGTAGTGTCCATATTTGGTCCGAAATTCCGTCTTGGCTATGTCCTACTCTCTCACCCTCAGCTGGTGAGATCCGGATCTCAGATCAATCCTCGAAAACACTGAAGCTCCATGCAACTAATCCAAAAGATCGTCGGGAAATGAGTACTTATTCTTGATCATCAGCTTGTTAAGTTCTCGGCAGTCGATACATAACCTCATTGACCCGTCTTTCTTCCTAACGAAGAGAAATGGTGCGCCCCAAGGAGATACACTAGGGAGGATGAATCCCTTCTCTGCTAACTCCTCGAGCTGCTTCTTAAGATCAAGTATCTCGATAGGCGCCATACGATAAGGGGCCTTAGAGATCGGTCTTGTACCGGGTTTTAGCTAAAAGTCTACACTCCTGTGTGGAGGTAAACCTAATGGCTCTCCAAAGGCGTCGGTAAACTCACAAGCTACCGGGATTTCCTCCAAAGCTGGACTAGTACTATCCTTCATGGCATAGCCCCAGAAAGCCTCACAACCCTGACTGATAAGTCTTGTAACTCGAACTGCACTAATGATTGTACCGGTCTTTCCGAGACCCCTTCCTCGGAAAATCTCAACATGGCGTGCATTTGTAGTTACTGTCACTTTCCTCTTGCCGATGTCCAGAACTGTTAGATGACAATCCATCCAATCCATGCCAATGATAACTTCTACATGCACTAAGTACATGACGAAGAAGTCAGCTGGCCAATCGCGACCTCCCAATATAATAGGGCAATCGCGAACCTGGCGTGTACCTCTAATCTTACCCCCATCGGGTAATCCTATAAAGAAGGGTCTACCTCCTACGGTAACTAAGGCCAATCTATCCACACATACATCATATATAAAAGATTACGTAGCACCGGTATCGAAAAGAACTCTAACAGTAAAACCATTAATGTGAATGGTACTTGTGGTCGCTGGCGCTGTCGGCTCTACAACACTCCTCAACTCAAAAACTCTGGTGGATGCATCTCTAGTGTCTGCAGAACCACCAACTCGTCGTCTACCCCTCCTTGTCCTAGGGTGGAACCCTGAGGAGCGGTAGAACCAGAAACTCTTTGTTGTTGCTGATACTAAGGTATCTGTCCACATCCTACAACACTGGCGGGTGAAGATCCCTGCTGCGATAGCGCCTTGCCCTGTTGGAATAATGCAGCTCTGTGTCCTGGCTTGCCACAGGAAAAACAAGTCACTGTAGGCTTCTTGCAATCAGCTCGAATGTGTCCAACACCCCCGCAGTTATGACATTGTCGTCCTTTGTCAGAACTCTGCTGGAAACTAGAACGTCCCGGTGTCTGACTACGCCCAAATCCAACTGTTCCAGCTCTATCACTGGCTGATCCAGCCCACTGCCCCTTCTCAGGACCTCCTGCATGAGAAACTCTCATCGGACCCGGTCGGTCTCTCTCATACGCAGACGCTCTATCCTGATAGTCCGCCAAAGAATCACAACGGAAACCAGCAAGATAAGAGCGTTTCGACTCCCTCAACCTCCGAGAGAAAAGGTAAACATGTTGATCCTCTAGTGGTGCAAACGGACCCAACAAAGACAACTCATCCTGAAACTAGCTGATGATCTCAACAACAGGCAAATCCTCGAAACCAGCCTCGAGAAAATCTTGCAGACGATCCCTCCTCATGGTTGCAGGGTGTTACGCTAGAGATGTGTAGCACAAAAGTCTTATAATTTATAACTCAATATATTCTCCTAAATCCTAGCGAACCCACAGTGCATGGGTCGTTTTGTAGCAAGGATAGTATTCCGAGGTCGAACACGAAGACTAAGGTGAAATCAAATCAAACAAGTGATCATGTATAGTGCAAATCTAGTCTAAGAAAAGAGAAAGAAATAAAGAAATGAAAATCATGATATTTTTGGTTGGGTTTTTGTGGTGATCAAGCAAAGATCACAAATCATGCAAAATTATAAATCAAACAAACAACTCAAACTAGCAACACAAACACAAGATGTGAGATCAAATTAAGAAAAGCGGATTCTAGGGATTGAGACTTCCGGTTATGGCATTGTACTCAAGCTTCTAATCAACCTTGGACAAGCTGCGGTATGTTAGGAAAGGTTGTTTCTCCAACGGGATCAATCACCGGGTAGGTCTCATGGTCCACTAATCCCGCACCTAAGGTCCTATTACCGGGTAATTCTCTAGGAACCTAAGGTTGGGAATTCTACACAAACCGGATTGCTATCTAGGGGTCAAACCTCTCCTTACCGGGTAAGTCTTGGGAATGCAAGTCTTAAGCAACAATCCTAGCACACTCAGTCCAATAGCGGCTTGCGAGGCTCACTACTACGTAGAGTTCATCATCTTTGGTATCTAAGATCGGGAATTACCGGGTAAGTCTCTTCCCTCACTTAGTTTGCTAGCATTAGGTCACCCTAGGCTAGATAAGGCTTAACAAACACTAGGATTTCAACAATCTAACATCCTAACATTCAGATTCATCAATATAAGCACAACAGGGCAAAACCACCGGCTGATCATACACATCCGCGGCCGTGGTTTATGAGGAACAAGCCGTGGTTTAGATCGGGGGTTTGGTTTCGAGCAAGCAAGTCATCAAAAGGTACATTGAAGTCTATTCTATCATTATCCAAGCCGTAACCTTCTGTCCATCACCCTAGAATCACATTTACTTAGCCAATAACATGCATCTCAAGATCCAAACTCATCATGCAAGCATACATGGTTTCCATAGCAAGAAAGTGAAATAAGAGTGAAAAGAAACAAGTAAACTTAGCTGTATATGAGTTTAAACAAGACTTACAACCATTCAAATGCAGCTTCAAATAGTTCCTTACATCACTTCCAAATGATTCTCCACAAAAATCACTAAAAACCACTCAAAGTCTCACTCTAGATCTAGTGTTTGATGATGTTATTCTCTCCAAAATGAGAGTGTTTTTTGTTGTTCTTCTTCCAAGTGTTCCTCACAATGGATGATGAGAGAGTCCAAAAGCCAGCCTGCAGGCTCTCCCAAGTCCACACTCAACCAAGAAAAGCAAAGGTCGGGCAAACAAATCGTGTGCCAAGTGTCAAAACTATCCAGACAGAAACCACGGGAAAAATCACAGGCGTGGAAAGGCCCTCTGGGCCGTGGTTCTGCACCAGAAATCCTCCTTGGATCACCAAGTCATGAATTGGTGCAAGGCATGCACCAACAAGGTCTTTTGTGTTCTTCATTGCTTCTAGCTTGCTCCTTAAAGAGTCCGGAAGTGTGCCATCACGAGGAATGATCATCAAATGTATCGATTAAGTCCAAGAGCTCCCCAAAATGCCTACAAAACCGACAAAAGCTCGTGTAGACGTCTATTCCGACAATGTGGATGAATTAAGCGTAAACGTCACGAACTAATGCCAAACCATGCATGAATAACGAGAAAAATATCTAAATGAATGCCTAAACTAACGTCATAAATCATGCCATCAAAATACCCCATACTTGCCACTTGCTTGTCCCCAAGCAAGGTTCAAACCTAAGCTACAAGATGGCATGAGTTATGAATGCAAAAAAAGGGAAAATATTTTTGCAATTGTGCTTCTAGTCATAGATCACCTTCATAGTGATGTTCATGGCAAAGGATGAGGAAATGTGTATCAAGAGAATAAATGCATGGAAAGACAATCACACTTAGCTTGAAATCATATATGCAAAGTAAATCGAGAATGTCTAGATGATCATGAAAATATCAAATCTAAATCATTTAAGTCAAAACACATGTGCATAGAGGTATTAAGGACTTAGGAAAGAGGAGGCCAAGAAACGTTGTTAGGTGGGAATTTTTTAGGTTATGTGATGCTAATCCGGGAAAGGAACTAACTCCACAATTTCATTTTTGATCAACTTCACCACAAGTGTATATTTTTCTCTATCTTTTTCTTTTCTTTCTTTTCTTTTTCTTCTTTTTTCTTTGATTTATTTTTGAAACAATGGCATTGGTGTACAAAAGCCGAAACCTTGGTGATTAACGGACCTCGGGATTTTTCCGAGGTGCCTCACACCGGGCTAACATACCAAGGCTCGTTAGGACTATCGGTTAATCCGACTTTGACAAGACACAATCACCCGATTATGTGAATGGTGCCGAGTTACTCGTCATCATAACAAACGTCCCCATACCTATATTTTTTTCTACACTTTCACAACACATTCAACACTTCATTCATAACATTCATACACTTCCTTGAACACCCCACAATTGTTTTACACACACACAACACGCTATCATGCTCCTATTCCCAGATGGGTCAAAAGAGGTCAAATTTTTTTATCAATTGAGGTGCTTCAAACAACATGATCAAGATGAGAAGAATAGAGAAATGAATGCCTTAATCATTTCTAGATGATGTGTAAGAACTAGCATGCGATTTCGATAATCAATTCTCAATCCAACCTAGACAACAATCTTCATCACAATTCATACATGGAATTTAAGATAAGTATTCAAGTCCACATATGCATATATTCTTTCAACACACAAGGCCATCCATAGCCAATTCACAAAACAATCTCATCATAAGGGTCATATCCAAACTAGGAAGCACAATTTTTTTTTTTTTTTTTTTTGGAATTTTTTAGATAAATTTGTACAATGCAAAACAAAATGAAGCATGTGACAACAATATGAAACTATCCTAGACGCAATCATGAAAATGATTATGAAAACCCCACCACATACTTAAAATCACATTGTCCCAAATGTGCAAATTAAATAAAGAAGTGAAAGAGAATCCTCACTATGTAAAAATAGTGTTTTTGATATTTTGGTTCACTCATGTGGATTGGTGGTGGATGATCAATCAAAGGTGGTAGAGAGCTCTTGATGTTCATTATGGCGTCGGGACCCGCGCTAAGCACCGCAAGCCGTCCAAGTCCCACGTCCGCTCCACCCACGTTTGATGCGGGATCATCATCATCATCATGCCTTGCAAGATTCTAGCACACAAACACAAAACACAAAACACAAACACACCAAAACAAAAACAAAAGCAAAATCAAAAACGAAAACAAAAAAACGAAAAGGGAAAGATATGTACCAATGTGTTGCCTCCCATTAAGCACTTCTTTAAGGTCATTAGCTTGACCAAATCCGGGAGCATTTCACTCAAGGTGAAGTGGGGCAATCATATCCACCGGAGCTTCCGGGATGTACCTCTTCAACCGGTGCCCATTCAACTTAAAATCTCCACAATGCTCCCCACATATCTCAACCGCTCTATGGGGGAAAACCTTTCTCACCACATAAGGACCCGTCCATCTTGACTTGAGCTTTCCGAGGAAGAGCCGCAACCTTGAATTGAAGAGAAGGACTAAGTCACCTTCACTCAATTCATTTGGGATTAGACATTTGTCATGCCAATGCTTGGTCCTTTCTTTGTAAATCCGGGCATTTTCATAAGCCTTCAACCGGATCTCCTCAAGAGCATTCATGTCTAGCAACCTCTTCTCACCGGCTTTCTTGAGGTCAAAATTCAGCCAACTTATGGCCCAATATGCCCTATGCTCCATCTCCACCGGAGGTGGCAAGACTTGCCATAAACTAGCTTGTAGGGAGTGGTGCCAATTGGTGTCTTGAAGGCGGTTCTATATGCCCACAAAGCATCATCAAGCTTCATGGCCCAATCTTTTCTTGTCCTAGAAACCGTCTTCTCAAGTATCCCCTTGATCTCCCGGTTGGAGATCTCCACTTGACCACTAGTTTGGGGATGGTAAGGTGTGGCCACCTTATGATTCACCCCATACTTAGCCAAAAGTGTTCCAAAGTTCCTAGTGGTGAAATGCTTCCCTCCATTACTTATGATCACTCTTGGTGTTCCAAACCTAGGGAAGATGACTCGGTTGAAGAATTGCACCACTACTTTGGCATCATTCGTGGGAGAGGCGATTGCTTCCACCCACCTTGACACATAATCCACCGCCAATAGAATGCAGAGGTTGCCACATGAAGAGGGGAATGACACCATGAAGTCCACACCCCAAACGTCAAAGACCACAACCTCTTGGATATTGTTCAAGGGCATCTCATTCCTTCTTGAGATGTTTCCCGTCCTTTGGCAAGCGTCACAAGCTACTACAAAATTCTACACATCCTTAAACAAGTTAGGCCAATAAAACCGGATTGCAATACCTTTGCACACTTTTTGTGTGAGCTAGCATGGCCTCCACATGGCAAGGATTGGCAATGACGGATCACACTCTCCATCTCGTCCTCCGGAATGCACCTCCTAAAGACTCCATCCGGTCCTCTCTTGAACAAGAGAGGCTCACTCCAATAATAATGCCTCACATCTTTGAAAAACTTTTTCCTTTGGGCATATGACAAACCGGGTGGCACCTCTTCACACACAAGGTAATTCACTATATCCGCATACCATGGCTCACTCTCTCTAAACACTTGAAGTAAGCACTCCTCCCTCACTTGCAATTGCTCATCCCGGAATGAGTCATCAATCGGGATGTCATCTCTTTTAATCTCCAACGGTGGTAACCTACTAAGATGGTCCGCTACTGAATTTTCGGAACCTTTCTTGTCCCGAATCTCCAAGTCGAATTCTTGGAGGAGAAGGATCCACCGAATGAGGCGAGGCTTGGCATCTTTCTTTGTGAGGAGATAACGGATCGCAGTATGACCCGTGTACACAATAACCTTTGCTCCAACAAGATATGAGAGGAACTTCTCAAAGGCATACACTACCGCTAGCAACTCCTTCTCGGTTGTGGCATAGTTGAGTTGGGCATCATCTAGCGTCTTGCTAGCGTAGTAGATGGCATGTGTAAGCCCATCTTTCTTTTGTCCTAAAACAGCCCCAACAACCACATCACTCGCATCACACATTATTTCAAATTATAAGCTCCAATCCGGAGGTTGCATGATAGGGGCGGAGATCAAAGCATCCTTCAACCTACAAAATGCTTCAAGACAATCCTTGGAGAAAACAAACTCAACATCCTTCATTAGTAGGTTAGTGAGAGGCTTAGAAATTTTAGAGAAATCTTTTATAAACCTCCGGAAAAATCAGCATGCCCCAAGAAACTTCTTACCCCTTTCACCGAGGTAGGTGGTGGCAACTTCTCTATCATTTCTATCTTGGCTCTATCAACCTCGATTCCACGGTGGAAAACCAAGTGTCCCAATACTATGCCTTTACTCACCATGAAGTGGCATTTCTCCCAATTCAACACAAGATTAGTTTTCTCACATCTTTTCAACACCAAAGATATATTTGCCAAGCAATTATCAAATGAAGAGCCATATACCAAGAAATCATCCATAAACACTTCCATGATATTCTCAATATATACAGACTAAATAGCCACCATACCCTTTGAAAGGTGGCGGGTGCATTACACAACCCAAATGGCATCCTTCTATATGCAAATGTTCCCCAAGGACAAGTAAATGTTGTTTTATCCTGGTCATCCGGGTGAATTGGGATTTGAAAGAACCCGCTATAAGCATCAAGGTAACAAAAATGTGAATGTTGAGCTAACCTTTCTAGCATTTGGTCAATAAAGGGAAGAGGGAAGTGATCTTTCCTAGAGGCAACATTAAGCTTCCTATAGTCAATACACATTCTCCACCCCGTAACCGTCCTAGTTGGGATTAGTTCATTGTTCTCATTAGTTACTACGGTCATACCACCCTTCTTAGGAACAACATGAACGGGACTAACCCATTTACTATCCAAAATTGGGAAAATGATTTCCGCATCTAGCAACTTTAAGATCTCTTTCTTGACTACCTCTTTCATAATAGGGTTCAATCTTCTTTGAGGTTCAATTGAAGGTTTATGGTTGTCATACATCAAGATTTTATGCATGCACAAGGATGGTTTAATGCCAACTAAGTCATCAATGGTGTATCCAATATCTCTCCTATGAAATCTCAATTCATTCAACAATCTATCAAGCTCATCATCATTCAAAGATGCATTCACAATCACGGGATAAGTAAAATTTGAACCAAGGAAAGCGTACTTTAAATGAGAAGGGAGAGGTTTGAGATCAAGTTTAGGAGGACCTTTATCGGTTGGATGTGATCCATATAGCTCCACATTAGATGAATCCAAAGCCATTGAAGACTCTCCAAGACTCCTTGAAGCTTCATCAACAACTAAAGGACTTTCTGGAGAAACCACGAGTGATCCCACGGCCTCTTGCATAACCACGGGCGTGGTTTGGGAAAAATTAGCATAATTAGCTACGACATGGTATTCCACGGGTCCATTTAATGAAACCACGGGCGTAGAAATGGGTCCCAAGCCGTGGTTCTTACAACTCTTCAGCTCTCCTTCGTGCACTTCAAATTGAATACTTGTCTCCTTTTCTAATGCATCCAAAGCTTGAATTTCTTCATTGCAATCTTCCTCAACTCCTTCCTCCATGATACTCATGCTAAGAAACTTCTCTAATGGATACTTGATTAGGATTGAGCTCACAACTTCCCTAGACACTTCTTCCTCGACAATGTTGAAAACGTCTTCACTAAGGGCTAACCCCTTCATCATTGTGGACAGTTTGAACTTGATATTTTTTTCTCCTATGTTGAAGGAGAGGATCCCATTTTTGCAATCCACTAAGCATCCGGATGTGGCTAAGAATGGTCTTCCTAAAATGACAGGAACCGGGGAGTCCGCTGGGATGTCCAAAACAACGAAATCGATTGGCACATAGAACTTCCCAAGCTGAACCGGTATGTCCTCTAGGATCCCTACAGGGTGAGTGATGGATCGGTCCGCCATGTTGAGGGTCATCTTGACCGGCTTCGGTTCTCCTAGCCCAACCTTATTGCAAAGTGTAAGCGGGATAATGCTTACACTTGCTCCAAGGTCACATAAGGCCTCATATTGCACTTCTCCAACTCCAACTGGCACACAAAAAGATCCCGGATCTCGCAGCTTAGGAGGCATCTCCTCCCTCATGGTTTGTATCAACTCGGAGGACCTCTTCATCATCCTCACTTCTCCATACTCCTCCAACTTCCTCTTGTTGAGTGTCTCCTTAAAAAACTTTCCATAGGCCGGCATACCTATAATCGCATCCATGAACGGAATGTTAATATGTAATTTAGACTTGAGTTCAAGGAATTTACCGAAATGTTTATCCAAGCGAGCTCTTGCTCGTGATTGTGGGAATGGTAGTGGTGGTTTGTATGGAAGAGGTGCCACATATGTTGGCTCATCATCTTTTCTCTTGACTCCTTCTTCTTGCAATGGTTCATCCTCCACAACTACTTGCTTTCCCTTGTCATTCTCCTTGGGTGAGGGATCTTTCATGCTCAGTCCACTCCTTTTGGTAATGGCCAACACTTGGCTTCTTGGATTGTCCTCGGTCCTTCTAGGAAGCTTTCCCGGATCCCTTTGTGTCTCACCCGCCTTTGGAACACTTGTGCTTCTAGCACCTTTTGAGCCTTCGAAATAGATGTCACCGTACTCTCAAGCCCACTCAACCTCCCTAGCAATTGTTCAAACATCATTTCGGTCCTATCCTTTGGAGGTTGAGCAAAACCGGGTGGAGGCTCTTGTGAAGCCTTAGGTGGTGGGGCTTGGCTTGTTGAAGCGGGAGAGTTTAAGGCACCATCGGGGTTAGAGTAGGAGAATATGGGATGGTTGTGATTAGGCCGATAATTGTTGTATTGCCGGCTGTTGTTGTTGAAGTTGCTAGGGCCTTGATAGTTGTTGAAATTGCCCCTTCCCATGTAGTTAACATCCTCCTCTTTGGAAGCCAAGTTGGCTTGCACTTGCACTTGAGGACTTGCTTGACTCTTTAAGGTTGTGGTACACAACTCACTCAAGGACTTAAGCTCATTGTTGATTACATCAAGTTTGTAGTTGCTCATGGTGACTTCACTTACTTCATATGCTCCCGGTTTCCTCCCATCACACTTCCTATGGGAGTACTTCTCTATCACCAAGGCTTGCTTCTTTACAAAGTCTCAAGCCTCATCCACATTTTTCTCCATGAATGTTCCTCCGGAAAGTGATTGGAGCTTGAATTGACTATCCTCATCAAGCCCCTTAAAATAAATCTCCAATAACTCTATCTTCGGTATCCCATGCCGTGGACAATCTAGGAGGAGGTCTTTGAACGTCTCCTAAGATTTGAATAGGGTCTCCTTATCCTTCATCATAAAGGCATTGATCTTCCCTCTTAGCTCGGTTGTCTTGGAAGGTGGGAAGAACTTTGTAAGAAATTCGATTTTCATCTCCTCCCAAGTACCCACACGTCCTATTGGAATAGATTGGTACCAAGCCAAGGTCTTATCCTTAATTGAGAAGGAAAAAGCCATAAGCTTGTGGTTGTTGCTCTCCAATCTAGGTGGCTTTAGAGTCTCCATCAAGATCTCATAATTCATCAAGTGTTGATGAGGAGACTCTCCTTCCATCCCTCCAAATTGATTATGCTGGATCATTTGTAGCACTTAAGGGCGGAGCTTGTAGTCATGGGATGCGGGATCTCCTAAGTTTACACCTGGACGGTGCACTCTTTGGGCTGGATCCTTACGTTGCCCAAGCGTTTGTGGCTCCTCAATAATAATCGGCTCATTCCGTGCATGTACCGCCGGCTGCGGTGGTGGTGGTGGAGATGGTTGACGAAGATTAAGCTCCCTTTGCACAAGAGCTTGCCTAATCTCTTCAATTTCCCTCCTAGTTGCTTCTTGCCTCTCATTTGCAAGTCTCCTCTCATTCTCCAAGGCTTCATCCCTTAGCCTAATTTTCTCTAAGGCATCATTCAACTCATCTTGAAGATCTCTTCCGGCCATCTCCTTCTTCTTCCTAGTGCCCTTGGATCTAGTCTTAAGGGTTTTCTCTAGTTCGGGATCGAATGGAGCTAAATCCTTGCCACGAGATCTTCGCATGCACCTAAAGAATAAGAGAGTTCCTGAAAAATCAAAGACACAAACCAAACAAGATCAAAAGCAACAAGAAAGACCTACACTATATACAATCACACACAATGATTCAATCTAGACCTAGTCCCCGGCAACGGCGCAAAAAACTTGTTACGCTAGAGATGTGTAGCACAAAAGTCTTACAATTTATAACTCGATATATTCTCCTAACTCCTAGCGAACCCACGGTGTATGAGTCGTTTTGTAGCAACGATAGTATTCCGAGGTTGAACACGAAGACTAAGGTGAAATCAAATCAAACATGTGATCATGTATAGTGCAAATCTAATCTAAGAAAAGAGAAAGAAGTAAAGAAATGAAAATCATGATATTTTTGGTTGGGTTTTTGTGGTGATCAAGAAAAGATCACAAATCATGCAAGATTATAAATCAAACAAACAACTCAAACTAGCAACACAAACACAAGATGTAAGATCAAATTAAGAAAAGCGGATTCTAGGGATTGGGACTTCCGGTTATGACATTGGACTCAAGCTTCTAATCAACCTTGGACAAGCTGCGGTATGTTAGGAAAGGTTGTTTTTCCAATGGGATCAATCACCGGGTAGGTCTCATGATCCACTAATCCCGCACCTAAGGTCCTATTACCGGGTAATTCTCTAGGAACCTAAGGTTGGGAATTCTACACAAACCGGATTCCTATCTAGGGGTCAAACCTCTCCTTACCGGGTAAGTCTTGGGAACACAAGTCCTAAGCAACAATCCTAGCACACTCAGTCCAATAGCGGCTTGCGAGGCTCACTACTACCTAGAGTTCATCATCTTTGGTATCTAAGATCGGGAATTACCGGGTAAGTCTCTTCCCTCACTTAGTTTGCTAGCATTAGGTCACCCTAGGCTAAATAAGGCTTAACAAACACTAGGATTTCGACAATCTAACATCCTAACATTCAGATTCATCAATATAAGCACAACAGGGCAAAACTACGGGCTGATCATACACATCCACGGCCGTGGTTTATGAGGAACAAGCGGTGGTTTAGATCGGGGGTTAGGTTTTGAGCAAGCAAGTCATCGAAAAGTACATTAAAGTCTATTCTATCGTTATCCAAGCCAAAACCTTCTGTCCATCACCCTAGAATCACAATTACTTAGCCAATAACATGCATCTCAAGATCCAAACTCATCATGCAAGCATACATGGTTTCCATAGCAAGAAAGTGAAATAAGAGTGAAAAGAAACAAGTAAACTTAGCTGAATATGAGTTTAAACAAGACTTACAACCATTCAAATACATATTCAAATAGTTCCTTACAACACTTTCAAATGATTCTCCACAAAAATCACTAAAAACCACTCAAAGTCTCACTCTAGATCTAGTGTTTGATGAAAAGAAACAAGTAAACTTAGCGATCGGTTGTCCCTCTGGACAACCGATCGCCTCCATAGTATAATCCACCTGTGCCAGCCACATCTCTACCTCCAATCCAGTCTTTCCCATGAAATAGGGAACCTTCAGCGGGTCGAAAGCCTTCAACCAACTATCGGGCCTCGGCTCTCTCGCCTCAGCCAGAACTCTAGCAGTCTCAGCAACTATAACAGGCAGGGCAAGAATTTGCGTAACTCATTGCGAAACCTCAATTGATCTCGCGAGAACTGGCGGTGCTAGTGCAAGTTCTCCAGTCCTGATAGCCTCCTCGACTCTCTACACATAGTTGCGGTATGCAGAAGCACTGATAGATACTCGTTCGGACTCCGTCGAAGGCGCTATCTATGCTCCAGACCTAGCTGCGGTCCCATTCCCAGCCTCAGGAATGTTACTCTTAGTAACTTTCTCAGCAAATGCCTCAGCGATAGGCGGGTCAGCAACTAGGGCTTGGCCCCGACCTCTAGCTAGTGGAGGTCTTCTTGCACGTCCTCGTCCACGGACGGCAGATGGAAGAGGTGGTTGAACCCTTCCTCGCCCCATAGCAAATGTAGCTCTAGTACGCGCCATCTGCTATAAGGATAAATATATATCAATATATATATATGAGGCCATGCTACCGCTAAAGCAAAAATCCAGAAAAATCATATAAAGGCCAAACATATAAGAACTACACTGCTGAGATCCGCGGAGGTAGTGGTGGTCGCCCGTACATCTATCCTAGACCGACAAGTTTAAAAACAAAACCACCTTTTGAAAACGTAGACCCCTTGCGGGTTCTGTTTATTTATCCATCCAACATTTAGAAGATTTCGAGTGCCATTGTTACCAACCTAGAGCTTTGATACCATATTGTAACACCCCAAGTTCTGGGAACTCGAAGCGTTACGGGCTAGGACCACACAATGGGTCCCGGCCCTCAAAGTAGCAACAACACAACGGATCTTACAACAAGGCACAGACAAATGAAAACCAAAACTTATAATAAAACCAAAGGTTTAAATAAAGGGAAGCGTAAAAGACTCGCAGCCGAGTTCAAAATAAAAAGGGAAAGCAACAACATAAACATAAACCCGATCCCGTCCTATAATGTACGGGAACCCCGACTGACCGTACCATCCGGATCACTCAGCATCTTCCTGAACTTGTGGAACATCTACAACATCGGTATAAACCGTTAGCTAACATTCTAGATATCAGAAAGAACGTAAAGGCACAAACACACATAAGGTAAAGTAAACATATAGCATGAAAGGATTTCAGAGTTAGTTGTTTATGAAAATCCGACGAGGCTACATGAGATATTGTGGATAGTATGAGACGTATTCTTTCAGAGACCTACGTAGGGATATTGTAACCTCGGGAGTGACGAGTTAGGGCTTGGACCTGTATCTGTGTTTTTTGTGTGACTATTGGGTTATTTCATGCTTGATTGCTTAGTCGGTGATATGTGTTTTATTGTGACCTATGATGTGAGGGGTACTTGTATGGAAACGACGAGACTTTTGGTGTAGTGATTAGACACATCGGACTGGAACCTTGAAGGCTAACCCTATAACTGTCTTATTCTAAGTTTCGGGACGAAACTTATTTTTAGAGGAAAATGATGTAATAACCGAAAAATTTTATTCCGATTATTTTCGAGTTGAACCGGACCTCTACCTGTTAATTCTTTTGGCATGATATTAGGTATCATAAATTATGTTATTTTATTTTTATTTTCATTTTTAGCATTTATGTGAGCTTGTTTCTCACAAAAAAACTGTAGTATAGATGGGCCCATCAAAACTAGCCATCCGGGCCCATCAAATGAAGCTAGTTGGGGCCATTAGGGCAAGCCAGCTGGGTGCCTATGTCCACCTTCACGCAGCAGCATCTTGCTTCTTTGGAGTTTCCCAACAAGGGGTTGGCTTTCCTTCCTATCTCCAACCCTCTCTCCCTCCCTCAAACAACCCTTGCCTGCTACCATTTCTTTCTCTCTCTTACCACCGGCAACCGCCTACCTTCCTCCTCAATCTTTCGCTCTGAACCTTCTTCGTCTTCCATCTCTTCAACCGTAGTTTACCTTCCCTCTCTCTCTCTTCTTCTACGCAGATCAGAACCCCGATATCTTCTACCATTACTCTTCTCTGCACTCCGGACAAAGAGAACTCGCAAACGACATCGGACAAGGAGCACTCACAGTCGACGCCAGACGCTTTGCTTCACTGCAGATCGGCCGCCACCACCTCGCCGTCTGTCTTGCCAGTCTTCATCCTCCTTTCTGTTCCTGCACAACAGCGTCAGGGAAGACAGCGGACTGCGCTTCTACAATGGACCCGCTGACACGTCTTGCCCTAGCCGTTGGTGCGGCTGGGAACCCAAACCGTAGGTGCGCCACCAGCCCGCCGTGGGTGCGCCAAGGTTCTGGCCGCAGGGGCGCCTCCAGTACGCCGCAGGTGTGCCAAGGGGCTGAAGCCGCCTTCCGTCTTCTTCCTCGTACTCGTGAGCTTATCTAGTCTCTCGTGTCCGGTAAATACCTCACCTCCCTTCACTGAATTACCCTCTCTATATATATATGCTGATTAGAACCCCATTGGGATATTGGAACAGTTCATAACAGCCCTAGAAGATGGCTTGAAGAGCTGATGCGTTTCCGAGTTTTTAAGAAGTGACCAACAATCAACTTTGGGTCCAGATTTGGGTAAGTTATACTCCCCTTTTGTTGCTAAATTTCAGAGATGTTATAGTTGGTATTGCATAGTAGATCATACTGAAATTTGAGAGGAATCCGAGTTACATTTTCAAAGTTATGGTGTCCCAAAGTAGAGAGCTTGAGCAGTTAATAAAATGTGCTGATTTTTGTCTAAGTATTGAGAACGCTGCTTGTGATGCAGTTTTGTGGTACAAATTTGATTGGGTTATATTCCTCGGTTAGACTTGAATTTTGGATATGCCATAGTCAGGATTGCATAGTAGAATATATCAAAATTTGAGAGGGAGTTATGATTTTCAAAGTTGAGACTGTATACAGTTTTTTTTTTGAATGTTTGCTGAATTTTTTAAGTGTTGGAAAAACTGCATATTGATGAAGTATTGTGATCCAAATTTGAACGAGTTAGATATCTCGTATGGACATGAATTTTTGGTATGATGTACATGGGCATGTGTAGTATTAGGAATTAAGTTTGGAGAGTGATCCAACGGTTAGATCCGGATTTTTTATGTTACGAAGTTGGGTATAAGTGTAGTTTGGTTAGAAGAGTTGTGCTAGGTTTTAAGTGTGTGATCTTGGAGATAGTTTGGGGATTGTGTATCTTTATTGTTTATATTACATTAGTCATGGTTGAGCATGTGAGTAGGTGAATAGGTATGTTTGGGATTTTTAGTATTAGTATGTTAGTTGAGCCTTAGTAGTAGATAGTTAGTTTGAATGATAGTCATCGTTCAAACTCAGTAGATCCTTCCTCCGGAGAGTTAGATATTTGATTTGGATTTCTGGTAGATGTTCTTGAGATCTCAGGGAAACTTTAGAGTTTCTGGATCTTAAGGGTAAAACCGTCTTTTCTTAGAAAAGAGTTGGTTTAGTGCGGTTTCTCGGTTTTCCATTGTTGACCTAGAAGTCGTGACTTCTACAGGTCGGATAGTATACTGATATGAGCTTTATGTTATGATCAGGCAGTTGAGATATTACTCAGCGCGATCAAGTGCTTTGATGACGGGACTTGACCTGGTTCAGGTAAGTCCACGGACTTACTTAGCAAGCTTCTTCGTATTAGCATGTTGTGTATGGTGGTGTGTGTTAGTTATCTTAAACAACCAAACTGGAATAGGACGACCTATATATATATATATATATATATATATATATATATATATATTATAATTGGTCCAAGTGTATTATAACCGGGCGGTGGCCACTTGTCCGGTTCTACAGGAGGCTGGGAGGTGCTCTGCGGCTATTCCAACGGGTATACTGTGAGATACATCGGATCCATTCCGGTTGGTACAAGGGGACAGAGGCGAGAGTCGAGAGACTCTAGTGCCACAAACCTAAGTTGAATTAGTAAGAAATAATGTAAATAAATATAATAAACAGATTTGAGTGTTTGCATGTTGTGTTTGTGTTTGTCTTCTTTATGTGTTTATGTGCCTTTACCTTTATTCTAATGCTTAGGATGTTAGCTAATGGTTTTATACCACTTTGTAGATGTCTTGCAGGTTAAAACGGTTGTAGACAGATTCGGAGGGGATGGTAATCCAGGTCAACGTACTCATTTAGATGGGGACGGGGACGTCTTCAGTTTCATATATGTTACATTATATATTTGTCTTGTAAGGCTGAAACATATCATTCATGTAAAGATGATTTAATGTTTCAAATGATTTAAATACGTTTGTGCCTTGTTGTAAGATCCTAGTAAACTTGTTGTCAAACTATAGTCGGGACCCATTGTGAGGTCCTAACCAGTAGCTCCCCGAGTTCTGAGAATTTTGGGTGTTACACATCCCACCTTTAGAAGATTTCGAGTGTCATTGTTGTCAACTTAGAGCTCTGATATCATATTGTAACACCCCAAGTTTTGGGAACTCGAAGCATTACGGGCTAGGACAACACAATGGGTCCCGACCCTCAGAGTAGCAACAACACAACGGAGCTTACAACAAGGCATAGACAAATGAAAACCAAAACTTATAATAAAACCAAATGTTTAAATAAAGGGAAGCGTAAAAGACTCGCAACCGAGTTCACAACAAAAGGGAAAGCAACAACATAAAAATAAACCCAATCTTGTCCTATAATGTACGGGAACCCCGACTGACCACACCGTCTGGATCACTCAGCAGCATCCTGAGCCTGTGCAACATCTACAACATCGGCATAAACCGTTAGCTAACATTCTAGATATCAGAAAGAACGTAAAGGCACAAACACACATAAGTTAAAGTAAACATATAGCATGCTCACACTCAACCGGTTATTATCTTTCATTAAGTTATCCATTACTAATTCAACTTCTTTTGTCACACGAGAATCTCCCGAAACTTGCATCCGCTTCCGTCTACCAACAACAATAGATCAGTATTATCCGTTACCTGCGGGTCTGGGTTGCAAGATCACATTCTAGTCTCTTGAAGAACTAGACAAGTGGCCATCGCCCGGTTATCATACACTTGGGCCAATTAAGGTTATATGGGTTAATCCTAGTCCGATTATCCGTTATAACATGATAAACAACACAAACAAGCCAAAACACTCAAACCAATATATGGAATGAAGCTAAGTAAATCCAAGAGACTTACCTCACTCGAAGGTAATCTAAAAGCTTAGCAACAACTCAAAGAACAGTTTCTCTCAGGAAAGGAGCAAGGCAAGCCTGTTAACACAAGCATCACAAATCAGGAACGAAACGGTTGCTAGATGTCTATAACTTCTAGTCTCAATGATCTCTAAGAGATCTCCACAAGCTAAGGGCTCAACCATGGTCCTACAACACATGCAGGGGCAAATAACATCTATAAGAATCAAGGAAAGGAACGAGGAAATCACGGAAGGAAGCAACTCACAAGAACGGGAATTATAGCATAAGAAACCGCAGGGGCGGCGAAGCAAGGGGCAGGGGCGGCTTGCCACGGGGCGGGTATGTGCAACCACGGAGGCGGTGCACTAGAAGAAGACGATGTGGGGTTTCTTCTCGACGGAAACTCTCAGCGAGGGATCCAAAGCTCGAACCTATGATCCAACCACGTCAAGACTCAACCAAAAGAGCCTGAGAACAACAACACATCAACAACAAGGATGCTAACAAGAATCAAGGTTCAAACTTGATTCTTGGAGAAGAAGAAAAGGAAGAACAAAAGGAGAAAACGAAACAGGAGGATGGACATTCAGCCACTACATGAACGTGATGAAGAACAAGGGAGGAAGAACTTACACGTTCAGCAAGATTATAGGAAGCACGGCTGCAACACTCGAGGGTTGAAGAAAGCGTAAGCAAGAAACGGAAAAAAGAAGAAAAGATGGGAATATAAAGAGAAGGGCTGGAAAGATAGATGGAAATGACGTTCTAGGGTTTAGAAGATCTAGGAAAGTCGTCCAAAGATAAGAAAATCGAATCTTCTAAGGTAGGAACAAGATAGAACCGAAAAAGGAAAGAAAATCTTCGCGATATGAGGCAAATTCGCAGGGGCGGCCGGCCACAGGGGTGACCCCTTGTCACTACGGGGGCGGTGACAGACAGCTTGCCGCTGGGGCGGCCTTCTACACCGCGGGACGGTGAAGGAAAAACTAGGATCTTACATTGTTCAAGTTCACAACCAACACCTTAAGTTTGTCAAATACAATATGTTACGTGGGGTTCACACGTTTGTGTTAATGCATTATTTGTTAAAAATCTAACACATAAGATTGAATGAGTTCAATGCTTAAAACAACGACTAATAAAAATAGTTTTTTGCTGACTTTCTATATTATATTAGGTTAAATATATGTTTGTGACCGACGTGTGATTTTCCCTTCTTCATAAGTATTTATGTATGCTTTGTTTTCTATGTGGTTCGTGTACATACAAAATTAGCATCTTTATAATAGATTTTGGTAGGGATGAGGCACAAAGACTAATTCCATGAACATCGTAAGGGCTCATTTGATATAACTGTAGGAATCAGGTTGAAAAAAATTGAATAAAAATTAGCATAAGATATTCATGATGCTTGATGTTTGGTATGATGTTGGAATGAATGATTCCTAAAACAGCTTTATCAAAATAAAGACTAGCCATCGACTTAAAATGTAAACACGAGGTTTAAGGCTTTTTCGGATTATACTCTCCTATTATTTATAACTTATAATTTTGAGGGAACAAAAAAAGATAAGTTATCCATGTAAGATTATACATACCTTTAAATGGCTAACTAGTAAATAATAATTATCTTTTTTTTTTTTCTTCTCAAAATGTTTATATATGGATAATAAAAGTGCACATTTCAGAAAATTATAAAATTAAAGGTCAACTTTCAGAAACTGAACCCCCTGATCATAATTCAAAAAAATCATGGGGCTCGTTTGGTAGCACTAGGAATCATTCCCGGTAACGGAATGATTTCGAATCAATCAAAAAATGCGTTTGGTTAGAGGTTTTTAACACATGAAAGTAATCTCATCATTTCCATTTCCTTTCCTAACCCTTATCCGATTCCATTCCGTTTTCATTCCACCTATCCAACCAAACGGGCACTAAAAGTACAAGGGCATCATCCGATTTTTCTAAAAAAAACACATACATCTAACAACACTATATTTTTAGCGTTTAAAACAATAAATGCATAAATTATGAGGCCTTATATATTGAGTTTTTGGTTATTTTTATGAATTATAATTTGACGGCCTATTGTTTTACATTTATAGGCTATTATATTTATACTTTTTGTGTACACTATATTTTTAGCTTTTGAAGCAATAAATGCATAATTTATGAGGCATTTTGTATTGAGTTTTGCTCATCTCTTATAAATCATACGTTGACGGCTATTGTTTTATATTTATAAGTCATTATATTTATATTTTGTTTTGTTTATTGTGTGTTATATATGAAAATAAACGTATGATATGTAACTAGATAAGTTTATTTTGTTTATTAATGATTGTTTGTTAATAACACTTTTGAAATGTGAACGAAGATACTAATTAATAAAAAAAATGAAATATAATAACTTGAGAAAAATGACATAAAGTATTACACAAATTTATCTATTAAATTTTACATCATACTCTTTTTTTAAATCTTTATGACGCTATATATTCTCTATGTAAATTAAAATATATATTATGTATCTATATATCTAAATACAATATACTCTTAGGTTTTTGAAACAATAAATGCACAACTTTTTTTTTGTTTTTTATAAATCATAATATGGTGGTATGATTTTTTTAAATTTATAGGTCATTATATTATTATTTTATTCACATGAATAATTATTATTTTATCTAAGAATAAAAACAAATTATTTTAAATAATGTTAAGTGGTTAAAAATTTCCAAGAAACAATGATTTAATTTTAAAAACTTATTATAATTCTTTTTTTTTTTTTGTAAAATAATTAAAAGAAGTCAATCTGTAGCATGAGTTCGAACACTAGTCTCGAATGAGAATGGTCTTACGTTAAGCTTTTTTGCTATATGTTGATGATGTTAAATCATAACTTTAACAAGAGACTATTTAATAGGAGTATAATTTATTTGTAATTGATATGACAAAAATATTTTTTAAAATAATGATAAATGATAGTATTTTTTAATATATTTGTAACGCCCCAATTTTTAGCGCGTTTGCAATATTTATTTATCCGACTTTTATCGATATTTTAAATAGTTTAATATATTTTGACGAGTATTTATACGCCATAATTTAAAATATTGTATTATTATCGAGAATATTTTTACGAGAACGATTTGTATATCATAAATTATATTTTTACAAGTATATTTGAATTTATTTGATATATATATATATATATATATAATCCGTATTTTATTGTCTTTTTTCGGAAAAAATGTCGGGGAAATTCCCGTTCCGTTTGCTTTGATCGGATTTATTTTAATTGCGATGTACTGTTTTTTTTGCTTTATTAACTTCCTTCCCTATTTCATGTTCTTTCTTTCCTGCACGCCATCCGGGACACTTCACTGTTGCCGACCTCTTGCCTACGCCATCCCTCTATTCCCCTAGCACAGTAGCACCTACACCCGACCCCTCACCATTTCCTTCATTCTCACCACCTCTCTCTCTAGCACATTACCCTGTCTCACTCCAACTCTGAAGCTGCACTCTCTCTCTCGACTCATTGTTCTCGCCGGAGAAGGAAGCCAACAGCTGCAACCCGTCGACCTCCCTCTCCCTGGTGCATCTGTCACCGGAAGCCTGTCGCTAGGACCGCCAACGCCTTCGTGCCTCGCCACCGCCATCGGAGCCTCTGTCTCGCTTGCCTCGCCTGCCACCAGGAGGTCTGCCCTCGCCCTGCCGGAGGCCATCGAAGGCTGACTAATTCAACTTGCCCTAGCCCCTCACCAGTGGTTGCCCTCCTTCTTCTTTGTCCACCGCTGGCACCGGATTTTGGCTGGCCTTGCTGCCGCCCTGTTGTCGCCGACGCCGCCAGTTTTCCTCCCACCTACGCCGCCGGTCTCATCTTCCCCATCTCCTTCGGCGTAGGTTTGAAGGTTGAAGAAGGATATTTATCCTTATTTAATTCGGGCCCCTCAAGTTTTGGTATAATTACAATTGCGACCCACTATTTGCATTTGCAGTTTTGAACCTAGATTTTGGAATTCTAACAATATACCCTCCTGCAGAAATTATTTACATAAATGGGCCCATATATTATTTGTGGTTTATGACCCAAATTTGGAGATTTAACTATTATGACCTTTGTTGGATTATTTTCCGAATATGTCCCAAAGATTTACTTGCGGGTTATGACCCAAGTTTCTAAATGGTTAATTTTGCCCGAAAATACCTTGGTTTTGGAAAAACGAATTTAACTTAAGTTTTATATAAGTTACATATCCCGTTCAAATTTAGCGTATAAGCTAAATTTGCTTACATTTGGTGTTAGGTCCGGAAACGCCCCGATAAAGACCAACGATTTCAAACTTGACATCCGTAGATCGAATTCTGTCTTTTGACGTCGTGTGAGTATTCTTTTCCTCAGCCTAGTTATGTTTAGTAGTAGTATCATGCTAGGTTGGATCTAGCATAACTTAGAGTGAATGTCATGTAGTGGCTTTTGGACCTTAGGCGAGTGTGATGAGCATGATGGACCTCATAGGCTTTTGCGTTGTTCTTGGTTGATGAGTATGATCATATGAAAGTT
Organism: Fagopyrum esculentum; assembly: GCA_033239045.1. Lineage (NCBI taxonomy): Eukaryota > Viridiplantae > Streptophyta > Magnoliopsida > Caryophyllales > Polygonaceae > Fagopyrum > Fagopyrum esculentum. Next base: position 128,426,734 of record BSUD01000006.1, on the reverse strand, counting down.
AGTAGGTTCTTGAGAGATCTCCTCATGCGTTGAGTGAGATGTGAGCGTTACAGATTCTAGGATGCGGTCCTAGGATGATAGTCAAATGATCTTGCGTATATCATTTGTGAAGAAGCCTTAGACTTCTAGAGCTGAGCGAGTTTTGATACGTATCTTGTTGTGAGCAGGTTGTGGGCTTCTTCCCAAGGAAAGCAAGAGTGATTTATGAGTTAGCGTTTGGGAACAAGGTAAGTCTCCAGACTTACTTAGCTCGTATTTCATGTATTAGCATCTATGTGTGTTTGGTGGTGTGTGGTTATTGTTATGTTTGGTGTGTGTTTATTGTTTATGTAATAACAACTAAACCGGACATAGGAAAACTTTATACATTGATATTTGGCCCAAGTTTATCATAACGGGCGGTGACAACACTACCTAGCTCTTGCGGAGAGCTAGGGGGTTCTCGGTGACTAGCCCGGGCAGGTAGACGGTCAGATGCATCAGTTCCATTCCATGACGGTGAGTATGAACTGAGGTGAGGTCATGCGGTGATTCTCGTGTCACAAACGAAAGTTGAATTAGAACGGGATATGACTTAATAATAATAATAAAAAGATAATGAACCGGAATTGTGTGTTTTCGAGCATGTTGTGTGTTTATGTTTATTTGTGTGTGTGTGTGCCATCACCTTGATTCTAATGCTTTGAATATTAGCTAACAGTTTTATACCGATGTTGTAGATTGCCTTGCAGGTTATTAATGTGGCCGAGAGATCCGGAAGAGTGGGCAACCGGGGTTCCGTACATTTTAGGAGGGGTTTTGGTTCGAGTCGGGTTGTGTATAGTTTTTTGTTTATTGTTTTGTATGCCGCGTGTATGGCGTTTGATCTTTGAAGTTGTTTTTGGATGAAGTCCGGTGTTTGTTTTCTTTCGGGTTTTCTTTCATTGCATAAAAATGTATTTCGTTTTGGCCTTTATTTGTGCCTTGTTGCAAGATCCGGTGAAATTGTTGTCAGGCTAAGGGTCGGGATCCATTGTGAGGTCTCTGCCCGTAGCATCCCGAGTCTCGCGGATTCGGGGTGTTACAAAGTGGTATTAGAGCCCTAGGTTGACAACAATGGGACTCACAATCTTCTAAAGGCTGAATAGAGGGAAAGAGAACCCTCAAGGGTTCTAAGTTTAAAATGATTTTTATTTTCAAAATCACGAGCATAGTCAGTCGGGGTAGAATGTACGGACCACCACTCCTTCCGCGGATCTTGGTAGCATAGTTTATTAGATTTTTATATATGTATGTATGTTGATATGTATATATTGATCGTAGTTGCATGTTGGACTAGATATATATGTGTAGATATATATGTGGACAATAGTACGTTTTTGGATCTTGTTTTGTTGTAATGGATTTCCGGATGTGTTATATTAGTAGTAATGTGGACATAGGACTTTTATAGTCGTATATACGGATTTTTATTATATATTGTAGTATATAGCATGTGACCTTATAATTAGGACGACGAAAAGATATCATTCCCTATAAGACGGCGTTGTTGGCTCGGGATAGTGTTCATACGTGCAGGATTACGCTCAAGTATCGAGTTGAGCGTTTCGTGTTGGAGAACACCATGGCATTTCTCGAATTCCTATAAAAGGATGTCGAAGAGGAGGATTAGAGATGACATAAAAGAAGGACGAACAAATGAAAGGAAGACTCGAGATAACTTAAAAGGAATCGAACGGGGACCATACAAGAAGTGGAGTAACTTTGTAACACCCTGAACTCTGAGAACTCGGGGCATTACTGGTTAGGACCTCACAATGGGTCCCGACCTTAGTTTGACAACAATATTACAAGGATCTTGCAACAAGACACAAATAAGAAAAACCTAAATTCATGAAATAGTATTTTTAAAGGAATGAATGCAACAACGTCTAACAACCTATAGTACTTAAACAACGAAAAAGACTAACTGTCTTAACAACAGGAAATGACAACAAAGCAACAACCCAACCCCCACTCTAAGGAGTACGGAGACCCGGTTGACCACTACTTCCAAATCACTCAGCTTCTGCTCTAACCTGTGTTAAATCTAAAAAACACAACAGAACAACCATTAGCTAGCTATCTAAACATTAGAAGAAGAATAATAGCACACACACATAACAAAAGTAAACACTCATCATGCTTTCAAACAATCCATTTATTATCTTCATTTAAGTCATTCACTCTTACTAATGATACTTATTTTGTGACACGGGGGATTCCCAAACCTCGGCTCCGCCCCCGTGTAACCATCAGGAATGAATCCGATGCATCTCACCTTGTACTTGTATGGTTTGGGTATAGAGAACATCCCAGTCTCCTAGCAGAGCTAGACAGTGAAGTCACGGTCCGTTATACATACACTTGGGCCTTAAACTATAACAATAACAGTCGTCCTATCAAGTTATTATTATAAACACACATTGCACACACAACTACTATCACTCAACTAACATCCAGAAACTAGCTAAGTAAGTCACAAGGACTTACCTGAATCAAATCACCCTCTAACAATCTCAACTTGGTCCATACTCGTGGTAACTCAAACGCCTGGCAAACAAGGCATGTGGATCAAAATCACATCCCATACTCTTAGAAGTTATAAACTTATAAGAGGTGAAATCTCATAAAGAGAAAATACAAACATACAATTCTCTTAAGGCAAAAGACTATTTTACCCCTGGTCCCGTAGATTCCCGGAAAGTCTATCATTTAGTTCTAATATTTTCTTTTAGAACCTATTTCCATAATCTGGTTCTCAATGATCGGTTACTAGAGATTATAAAGTTAACGAGGTTTTAGAATTTCAAAGGCGTTGTTAAGGTCCGACCTTTACACTTAGTTACTAGGTCTAAGATCAAAACCCAAACATACACGTCAAAGAGAACAACATCACTCCCTTCCCAAGTTTAGGTAAGAGGCCGAGAGCCTAAACGAGCTTAGCTTAAGTTAACATAACAAATCCTTAGAATGTGTTATCACGTGGAACTCGTTATCAACGATAGCATTTGACTACTCCTAGGAACACCCGAATCTTTCAGATCTAGTACCCATTACTCCGGTCGTACTAAAGTCTATACTCTAGCCTTTCCCGGTTACTACTCTTACCACTCGTTCCTACATGAGTACCTACCCTTCTCCGGGCTCCTATCTTCACCACTCTTTTCTTATACATATACTGGTATATTTACATTACCCTCATACATCTATACATATTTTATATATATACATTATCCCTATACATGTATATATACTTATATATATCCCACTATTATACATCTATACATACTTATATATATATTCCACTATTATACATCTATTTATATATATATATATATATATCTATCTTAATCTACTGCTTGTACATATATTTATACAAACTCCATCTTAAACCACTACATATACATAAGTACGTATACTGTACAACAGGAGGAGCACTCACTGCCGTCCAGTACTCTCGCTACTCCTTCGCAGGGATGAACCGATGCGGTGTTGCCTGGGTCGCAAGAAGGGCGTCACGATGTAGCTGGCTGATTAGGTACGTGCAGAAGATTAAGACAACGAGGGAAGAGGGGCAGTCAATCGTACTTACCGGAGGTCCGTCTACGGGAGTCGGGTTACAGTTCCTGTAGAGCGAGGTTGGAGTCTGCTTCCGCTTGCTCGTCGGTCCAGCACAACAGTTCGTTTCTCCTCACCGGCCTGTTGTTCGAGGTACGATTCAGCAACCGAAACAGAAGATGAAGAGGATTTGCAGAAGGAAAGCTTACCGGTGTCTCCGTCGCGTAGGACGTCGGGTCCGGTTCTGGTGGGTTCGAGGCTGAAGACGACAAGGCAACGACAACGGGACTGCGTGCCTCTCGTCCTCTCCGTTGAAGGCAAGTTCGGTCCAGTGGTGGCGGCTATGGTGTAGGGAGAGTACGCGGTAGTGTTTCGGTTCCTTCTGCGTGAGATGTTTGCGGTTGGGAGGGGAGAGATGAAGCAGCGGTAGTATAGCAGAAGTCGCGTGATTAGGTATAGGATTAGGTTAGATTAAACAATTAGGTTAGCCCATTAATTTATAGATTAGCAGGTGGGTTATCTTTAAAGCAAAAGGGCCGGCAGAAGGAGTATGGGCTAGAAAAAATTGGGTTGGGTCTGTTCAGCTAACTAATATGAAAAGATAACTAGATCGTTTTTCGCACGGAACCGCTCTTCGGTTTTATTTTAAATGTACAGAATTATTTCCGGTTACATAATTTATCATTTTATGTGAATCAAGGTCACATAAAATGATAGAAATTAATTATCGTTTTATTTTATTTAAAAGAATAAAAGTTGGTGGATCGGAATCCGGTTGAAATCGGTATTAAACGGAGTTTAAAATTTTCGGATATTACATTAGTGCCCCTTAAAATAAGTTTCGTCCCGAAACTTAGAAGAAAGTGTCTGACCAAACGACTTTGTTTGTATGACCTGGTTTCATTAAGTCCCATTTTCTAACATGCAACTACTCAATCATCAACTTAGGCACACATCACATAAAACACAATCACTCAAACCAATATAAAAACATGAAAGATCAAACAAAACAACATCCGGGTACTAACTCGTTGGTACAGAAGTAATATCTAACCCCGCAAAGAACTCGGGATAATTACGTCTAATACTCTCCTTTGTCTCCCAAGTGGCCTCATCGGCTCCTCGTCTACACCATTGGATCCTCAACATCGGTATCTCCTTGGACCGCAGACGTCTAGTACTGCGCTCCAAGATAGCTACTGGGTACTCTGCAAATGTATGATCGGGCTCAACTATCAGATCCTCATGGCTGATGACGTGTCTCGGATCTGGGATCTACTCTCTCAACTGAGATACATGGAAAACCGGATGGACACCCTCTAGTCTTGGTGGTAGTGCTAAACGGTAGGCAACCTCCCCAACTCTCTCCAAGATCTCAAAAGGTCCGACATAACGGGGACTCAGCTTCCCCATAATGCTGAAACGCCGGACTCCTCTCGTCGGTGACACTCTCAACCACACCTGAGCACCCACCCTAAACTCCAAGGGTCGACGCCTTTTGTCGGCTTAGGATTTCTAACGACTCTGAGCTGCTAACATCCGCTCCCGGACCAGAGCAATCCGAGCGATGTTATCCTGTATCTAATTTGGAGCTACTCCATCCCAATAGACGCGTGCCAACTATTATTATACGAAAACTCTAAAAGTGGAAAGTGATCTAGCCATACCTGTCCCCAATCCAATACACAGGCCCGCAACATGTCCTCTAACGTTTGGATAATCCTCTCATACTGACCGTCTATTTGTGGATGGTAAGCGGTAGTAAAGTGGAGACGCGTCCCTAAAGCAGTATGCACCTGCTGCCAGAATCTCGAGGTAAAACGTCCATCTCTGTCAGAGACGATAGTCCTCGGTACTCCATGGAGTCTCACAATGTGTCTGGTGAACTCCTCAGCTAGACGACTTACCGGCCACGTTTCCTTAATCGGAATGAAACGCGCGGTCTTCGTCAGACGGTCTACCACTACCCAGATAGCATCAAATCCTCTACTGAGTCTCAATCCTGTGACAAAATCCATAGATATATCCTCCCACTTCCATTGTGGTACTGGAAGTGGGTGGAGCTCTCCTCCGGACCTACGATGCTCAATCTTGACCTGCTGGCAGGCAGGTCGCACACTGAGCTACATACCGAGCTACGTCGGGCTTCAAACCACCTCACTAGAAGGAATGTCTCACATCCTTGTACATCTTACTCGCTCCAAGATGTACTGAGTATGGGGTAGTATGAGCCTCACCTAATATCCTCTGTCTCAATTCACTGTCTGATGGTACACAATTGTGGTCCTGACGTCTCATCACTCCATCAGCACCAATAGTGAACTGAGGTGCCTCACCTCGAGACATCCTGTCTCTGATCCTGCTTCTGTCGGATCTCTCCCAACAGATCAGGAAGTAACTCCAAAGTAGCCAACTGACTATCTGTATCAGGAAACTAAATCTCTATCTCTAATCAAGCCAAATCTCTCTGCAACTGTGGTTGTACTGTCAACCGTGCTATCGCCTTCTCCCGAGGCGTCTTCCGACTCAAAGCATCAGCTACTACGTTCGCCTTTCCGGGGTGGTAGAGAATCTCAAGGTCGAAATCCTTGATCAACTCTAACCACTGCCTCTGGCAGTTATTCAACTCCCGCTGAGTGAATATATACTTCAGACTCTTATGGTCTGTGAAGATCTGACATGTCGCCCCGAGGAGATAGTGACGCCAGATCTTAAGAGCATGGACTACTGCAGCTAACTCTAGATCATGTGTGGGGTAGTTCTCCTCGTACGTCTTCAATTGTCGAGACGCATAGACTATGACCTTACCCCTCTGCATCAAAACACACCCCCAAGCCTAGCTTGGATGCGTCACTGTACACCACAAAGTCATCTGTACCCTTTGTATACAAAATATCAAATGCATATGATTTTCTTCAAATATCAAATTCCTCGCATCGCATTTAGTATGTTTTCCTTATACTCATGTCGTTTTACCTTCTTTAAATCTTTACCACCAGTAAGATAGTTAAATCTCTTTGAGTTTCCTCGTATACGCCTTACGGACCACGTTGGTTGGTCTTATTACTTTTATCACACTTATGTCATCAGTCGAGCTTGAATTTTCATTGGAGTACCACCATTTCTCATTAAACTCTTATATAGACACTTTTCGGTAATTATCTTATTGGTGTAGTACCGGATCCATATAACAACCTTTAGTCATTCAACTTTCCTCCTTCTCATGTCTATTCTAGCCAACATGTAGATTCCATCTGCAATCGCCTCACAACTCGATCAGACATTTCACCAAGGCTTTAAATCATACTCTCTATGTTTGTGCCGCCTCTACAATTTCAATTATTCTATGTCACATCTTTAATCCCAAGGGCTTCCTTTGTCAATCTAGACAGTTTGACCCCACCCTTTCTCGGAGGAGAACCATTAGTCCTAGTTGTGTGGAATGCTAAGACATAGGACATGTCCACAATCTTTTGTACCTTCTTACTCTTCTAGTTCTTCTTGATGACACGATTTATGACACTAGTTTAGGCATTCATTTAGATAGTTTTTTCCTGTTTTCATGCATGGTTTGGCATTAGTTCATGACGTTTGCACTTAGTTCATGCATATTGTCGAGATAGACGTCTACACGGACTTTTGTCGGTTTTATAGGTACTTTGGGGAGGTTTTGGACTCAATCGACACATTCGAGGATCATTCCTCGTGATGGCACACTTCCGGACTCGTTAAGGAGCAAGCTAGGAGCAAAGGAGAACACATAGGACCTAGTTGGTGCATGCCTTGCACCAACTCATGGCTAAATGATCCAAGGAGAGCTTCTAGAGCAAAACCACGGCCAGAGACCAGAACCACGCCCGTGGAAATAGGCCGTGGTTTCTGTCTGGACCACGTTGACACGTGTCCCACGATCTCTTTGGATGACTCTTGCTCTTGGTGGGTATTTAAAGGATCTTGCAGGCTGTAATTAGGATCCCTCTTTCTTCTTTTTGACCTATCTTCTTCCCCAAAACACTTCTCCATTGTTGCCTCTCTTCCAAGCACCCATTGTGGGTGTTCTTGGAAGAGATTAGTGTAGATTATCGTTTTAGAGTAAGATTAGAGTGGTCTTGAGTGAGGTTTCCATTGTTGACAACTTGGAACAGCTCTTGGAGCCTTGTAAGATTTGGTAACATCTATTCTATGCTTTTAATGTCTTTTCTTTGGATTGCTCTTCATCATCTAACCATGACTTGCAAGCATGCTTTATTTGTGAAGTTTGATCTTGAAATGTATGTTGTTGGCTGAATAGATGTGATTCTAGGGTGAAGGAATGATGTTTATGCTTTGGACTATGATTGTATGGACTTCCATGTTAGTTTAGAATCGATTTGTGTTCGAAATCCCAACTCAGAACCAAACCACGGCCTGCTCTTCATGCTTCCACGGCCGTGGTTTTGCATGATCCACCCGTGTTTTGTTCTGTTGATCTTATATTGATGAATCTAGATGTTTGGATGTAGATGTGTTGAAATCCTAGTGTTTGTTAAGCCTAACCTAACTTAGGGTGACCTATTGTTAGCAACCTATTTGAGGAATGAGACTTACCCGGTAATTTCCCTTCTTAGGTACCTAAGATGATGAACTCTAGGTAGTAGTGAGCCAAAAAAGCCGCTATTGGATTGAGTGTGCTAGGATCGTTGCCTAAGACTTGCCTTTTCCGAGACTTACCCGGTAAGGAGGGGTTTGACCCTTAGGTAGTGACCGGTTTGTGTAGAATTCCCGTCCTTAGGTTCCTTGAGACTTTACCCGGTAATAGGACCTTAGGTGCGAGATTAGTGGATGCATGAGACTTACCCGGTAATTGCTCCCATTAGAAAAACACCCAACTCCGAACAACCACAACCTTCCTTTGATCTTTAGAAGTCTGAGTCCATAGTCATAATCGGAATTCCGAATCTCTAGAATCCGCTTTCTTACCTCTTATCTCCTATCTTTGTGTGTGTGTAATTGTGTTGCTTGATTTTGTTGAAGTATTTGTGATCTTTTTTTGATCACCCAAAACCCTTCAAAAATATCGTGTTTTCCTTTCACTTTATTCCTCATCTCATCTTATTTTAGATTTACACTATCTTTGATCATTGAATGACTTGATTTCACCTCAGTCTTTGTGTTCGACCTCGGAATACTATCCCTACTACAAAACGTCCCGTACACTGCGGGTTTCGCTAGGTAGTTTAGGATTTTAGTTCGAGTTTATAAATGTAAAGCTTTTTGTGCTACCTTTCTAACGTAACAAGTTTTTGGCGCCGTTGCCGGGGACTAGGTTAAGATTAAGTCATTTGCTTTTGATTGTTTTTAGTGTTTATCTTTCTTGTTACTTTTGATCTTGTGTTGTTTTTGTCTTTGCCTTTTCATGTTTGCCATGGGCGGATTGTACTTCCAAGACGACCTTGACAACATGGAGTACGAGGAGTGGATAGAAACCCAAGATCTAGGACCTCTCCATGATGAGTTTGAGTATTGGGAGGAGTTTAATGCATATCATGAGTCCCATGATCAAGCTCATATGAATACATTGCCTCATGAGGAACCTCACCATCAACCTCACAATGATCGAGTGGAATCAATTGTAGAGGAAATGTTGAGGAAGATGGATGATCTAGAGAGCAACCTTGCTTCCATTTTGAGTTCCCACATGGAGCTTGAAACGGAAGTGCTACAACAAGAGGAGGTTCACCATGAGGAGATCCAAGAATTGCCCGAATCAACCATGATCATTAAGGAACTTCAAGAAGAGTTAGATGAAGCTTGGGAGCAAGTGAGGCTAAGGGATTTGGCCCTGAAGGATGAAAGGAGATTGAATACCGAGAGAGAAGAACAAATGAGGAGGGAGATTGAGGAGATTAGAAATGCTCTTATGCTAGGAGATCCTACCCTTTTTCAAGGTTTACCTCCACCTCCTTCACCTTTGAAGGAGAACAATGAAGTACTCTCACTCCCGGACATCCTTGCCATCAACCCCGGAACCACATTTGAAGAGCTCACGAGAGATGAGGAAAACAGAGACTTCCACGGTCTACCTGGCAGAACCACGACCGTGGATTCAACCGTGGAAACCTCTGTTGTTGAGAACCCTAAGCCAACTTCAACTCCTTCCAACCCTATCTTGCTTGCCCGGAGTACACACGAAGATTGGAGCCTCTTTCCTAAGGAGTCTCCCATATTGAATGATGGAGGCAAGCATGATGGATCCATGATGGTTATGAAGCACTTCAATGAAGGATTCTTTCCAAGAATCGGCTTTCTTCGGATCATAGAGGATAAGGATGACAAGCGTTTCACCGGTGAGACCGCGGAGTATAAATTGCCTAAGTATGGGGTGACATCTATGGTTGCAACTCCATACTATCATCAAGGGAGCGGTGATGAAAGAGCCTACTACTCACCGGTGAAGAGAGAACTTAAAGCTTATTTGGGCATCAAGTGGCCCTTGCTTGTCATCATAAATTCCGGTAAAAGATGGTTGCTTGGACTCCTCAAGCAAACCATGGTATTCGAGGTGGATTGACATATCCACGGAGTTTGGTCAAGCTCATGACCTAAAAGAAGCGCTTAATGGGAGGCAACCCATTGGTACAACTCTTTCCCTTTGCTCTTTTGCTTTTGTTTTTGTTTTTGTGTGTTTTTGTGTTTTGTGTTTGTGTGGTAGATTTTAGGTAATGAGGAAGCCTTGCAAGGCGAGTTGATGATGATGATCCCTTCTTCAACCATGGGTGGAGCGGACGTGAGACTTGGACGGCTTGAGGTGTCTTTGTTGGATGGAAGAGCTCCCATCTCACACACACCTTGGCGCGGGTCTCGGCGCCGGAATGACTATGAAGAGCTCTCTACCATGCTTGATCGATCATCCATCACCACCACTCCACACGAGTTAACCCAAATACCGAAGACACTACAATTTTACATTGTGAGGACTTCTTTCACTCTTCTTTACTTGATTTTCACATTGGGACAATGTGTTTCTAAGTATGGGGTGGGGTCTTCATGATTCTTAGCATGGCATGATCGCATCTAGGATAGTTTCTTTTATTGTCACACGTTTCTTATCATGTTTTTGCATTGTACATATATATTTCAAAAAATCAAAAATTTTTAAAATTTTGTGCTTCCTAATTCGGATATGACCCTTATGATGAGATTGTTTTGTGAATTGGCTATGGATGGCCTTGTGTGTTGAATGGATTTATGCATATGTGGACTTGAAATACTTCTCTTGAATCCTATGTATGAATTGTGATTATGATGCTTGCCTTGATTGGATTGAGGATTGATGGTCCAAATTACATTCTACTTCTTACACTTCATCTAGGAATGATTAAGGCAATTCATCTCTCTTCTTCTCATCTTGATCATGTTGTTTGAGCACCTCACTTGATTCAAAAATTTAACCTCTTTTGACCCATCCGGGAATAGGAGCATTCTAGTGTGTTGAGTGTTTGAAAAGCAAGTAGGGGGTGGTGAAGTTGGTGTATGAATGTTGTGAATGAAGTTGTTGAAAATGTGTTGTGAAAAGTGTAGAAAAAATATAGGTTTGGGGACTTTGGTTTTGATGACGAGTAACTCGGCACCATTCACATAATCGGGTGTTTGTGCCTTGCCAAAGTCGAATAAACTGAATGTCCTAACGAGCCTTGGTATGTGTGCCCGGTGTGAGGCACCTCGGAAAAATCCTGAGGTCCGCTAATCACCAAGGTTTCGGCTTTTGTAAACCAATGCCATTGTCTCTAAAATAAGTGAAAGAAAAAGAAAATGAAAAAGAAAAGAAAAGAAAGAAAAGAAAGAAAAGAAAGAGAAAAATACACTTTGGTGGATGAAGTATAAATGTGAAGTTGTGGTTGTTTAGTTCCATTCTCGGATTTGCACCACATGACCTTAGAAAATTCCCACCTTATCATCACGTTTCTTGGCCTTCTCTTTCCTAAGTCCTTAAGACCTATTTGCTTATGTGTATGACTTAGTGATCTAGATTGGATAGTCTCATGATCATCTTGACTTCATCATTTTTACCCTTCATGAATGCTTTCGAGTTAAGTACGATTGTCTTTCCGTGCCTTCATTCATTTAGTATATAATTGCTTGTCCATTGCCATGAAACATCACTATGAAGGTGATCCATCTTTGGAAGCACAATTCCAAAAATATTTTTCTGTTTTTCTGCATTCATAAATCATGCAATCTCGTAGCCTATAGTTGGACCTTGTTCGGGGACGAGCAAGTGCTAAGTATGGGGTATTTTGATGACACAATTTATGACACTAGTTTAGGCATTCATTTAGATAGTTTTTTCCTGTTTTCATGCATGGTTTGGCATTAGTTCATGACATTTGCGCTTAGTTCATGCATATTGTCGAGATAGACGTCTACACGAACTTTTGTCGGTTTTATAGGTATTTTGGGGAGCTTTTGGACTCAATCGACACATTCGAGGATCATTCCTCGTGATGGCACACTTCCGGACTCGTTAAGGAGCAAACTAGGAGCAAAGGAGAACACATAGGACCTAGTTGGTGCATGCCTTGCACCAACTCATGGCTAAATGATCCAAGGAGAGCTTCTGGAGCAAAACCACGGCCAGAGACCAGAACCACGCCCGTGGAAATAGGCCGTGGTTTCTGTCTGGACCACGTTGACACGTGTCCCACAATCTCTTTGAATGACTCTTGCTCTTGGTGGGTATTTAAAGGATCTTGCAGGCTGTAATTGGGATCCCTCTTCCTTCTTTTTCACCTATCTTCTTTCCCAAAACACTTCTCCATTGTTGCCTCTCTTCCAAGCACCCATTGTGGGTGTTCTTGGAAGAGATTAGTGTAGATTTTCGTTTTAGAGTAAGATTAGAGTGGTCTTGAGTGAGGTTTCCATTGTTGACAACTTGGAACAGCTCTTGGAGCCTTGTAAGATTTGGTAACATCTATTCTATGTTTTTAATGTCTTTTCTTTGGATTGCTCTTCATCATCTAACCATGACTTGCAAGCATGCTTTATTTGTGAAGTTTGATCTTGAAATGTATGTTGTTGGCTGAATAGATGTGATTCTAGGGTGAAGGATTGATGTTTATGCTTTGGACTATGATTGTATGGACTTCCATGTTAGCTTAGAATCGATTTGTGTTCAAAATCCCAACTCAGAACCAAACCACGGCCTGTTCTTCATGCTTCCACGGCCGTGGTTTTGGATGATCCACCCGTGTTTTGTTCTGTTGATCTTGTATTGATGAATCAAGATGTTTAGATGTAGATGTGTTGAAATCCTAGTGTTTGTTAAGCCTAACCTAACTTAGGGTGACCTATTGTTAGCAACCTAATTGAGAAATGAGACTTACCCGGTAATTTCCCTTCTTAGGTACCTAAGATGATGAACTCTAGGTAGTAGTGAGCCAAAAAAGCCGCTATTGGATTGAGTGTGCTAGGATCGTTGCCTAAGACTTGCCTTTTCCGAGACTTACCCGGTAAGGAGGGGTTTGATCCTTAGGTAGTGACCGGTTTGTGTAGAATTCTTGTCCTTAGGTTCCTTGAGACTTACCCGGTAATAGGACCTTAGGTGCGAGATTAGTGGATGCATGAGACTTACCCGGTAATTGCTCCCATTAGAGAAACACCCAACTCCGAACAACCACAACCTTCCTTTGATCTTTAGAAGTCTGAGTCCATAGTCATAATCGGAATTCCGAATCTCTAGAATCCGCTTTCTTACCTCTTATCTCCTATCCTTTGTGTGTGTAATTGTGTTGCTTGATTTTGTTGAAGTATTTGTGATCTTTGTTTGATCACCCAAAACCCTCCAAAAATATCTTGTTTTCCTTTCACTTTATTTCTCATCTCATCTTAGTTTAGATTTACACTATCTTTGATCATTGAATGACTTGATTTCACCTCAGTCTTTGTGTTCGACCTCGGAATACTATCCCTACTACAAAACTTCTCATACACTGCGGGTTTCGCTAGGTAGTTTAGGATTTTAGTTCGAGTTTATAAATGTAAAGCTTTTTGTGCTACCTTTCTAGCGTAACACTTCTTACAAGGATCCCTCCATACTAACTTTGATATGTATCTTTCCTTAGTCAGTAGTAAGCAACTACACAGAACAATTCTCTTTACACCATTACTATCATCAATGGTCATTACCGACCGTCAAGAGCTTCTCTTTAACTTATTTATTAGAGTTATCATATTAGACTCATTCAACGTTACCTTCAAGGCTACTAGTACTTGTATTGATTTAACTTCACCATTGTCGTCGTTGATCTCTGAAAGAAATTCACCAGATGACGATAAAATTCCTTTATAACCTTGTGGTTATTCTTCTTATCTGTCAACCAACCATCACTAGTTAGCCAGCACGTGTAAATTCTCTATCGTTACCAATTAGTCTGTAGTTGACCTTCTATAAGATCTTAGACTTACTTTTCTTCTATCTATTTTGAGGTTTGATATACTAGGTGAAAATATATCTCTTCCATTTATACTATTTTAGCTCCTTCTACAATTTACACTCTTATAAGAGCATTATACTCTTACGAGTCTAGTTGTATCTTCGTCTTCCGTCAACGGCCTTATCACTTCTTCTACAATAACTTGTAGGCATTTCTCCATGATTCTTTTTACCCGAGTTATTGTCCACTTGCGGTTCTCTGTTATGACCCGCTAGTGTTATTAACTTAAATCCCTTCGTGAGTGAGAAGTTATTAGAGACCCTCTTTTTACCCGAGTTATTGTACTTCCGCCTTTATAGAAATCCGGTCTTTGTTGTATCCCGATCCTTATTGTAATTCTTGTGTGTTCTAGGAGGTCACACCACTTTCATGTTGGTGAAATCTACCTCCCCCTTTCTAGCACCCTTTAAGCTTTCATTTTGCGGCTCTTTAATTCTTCGTATCGGGATGGACAATGTATCTCATCTTGACTCCTACGCTTATGATTGTCTCGGTTTCCCATCTTGATTGGGGTGGCAAGTAGCTTGTCGAGAGTGATCATATTCCGCTCTGCTTCTAGCCTCAAACTTTCACCTTCTGGTCCGTCAGTAAGCTTATATTCATTGCCTCTTGTCTGGATCGCTACTATATTTCCCTTGACTTTCATGCCTAGGTATGTTTCTGAAGGCATCCCCTTTGTTTGTAACGTTACTTTACACCACACTTGAAATAACCTATGGGTTGTCTCTTCCAATTTGTATACTTGCCGGTCATCCAACGCGTTTCCGGAACTACTCTCATGTATATTCTTCATTTGATCCTATCGACTTGACTCGGGATTCCCTTCTTGTCATCGTTGTTGGTGTTGTATTTTAGTCTTCACTTTTCCGTCTCGACGTTCTTCAACAAGTTCGAAGGAGTTATCCGGACGTTCGCCTACCCTAATGCTCATAAGCTGAGCGTACTTATCCTTACGTTGAAACCCTTCAAATATACTTAGGTGTGTCAACGGAGTGAGGATCTCATTTGGTTATCTCTGTTAAGGGCATAATATAACTATAATTTCTACTAGTCTTCGGCATATACTTATCTATAACACATCTTTATAATCAAGCTAATAAGTCAACAAACATTTCTAAAAGTACTAAGCAACTGAGATCCGCGGAGGTAGTGGTGGTCATCCGTACTTTCTATCCCATCCCGACTTATGCATGTATTTTGAAAACAAAAACTTCTTTGAAAAGTTCAGACCCCTTTTGGGTTCTGTTTATTTACTTATTCGATCCTTTAGAAGATTTCAAGTGTCATTGTTGTCAACCTAGAGCTCTGATACCATGTTGTAACACCCCGAATTCTGAGAACTCGGGGCATTACTGGTTAGGACCTCACAATGGGTCCCGACCTTAGTTTGACAACAATATTACAAAGATCTTGCAACAAGACACAAATAAGAAAAACCGAAATTCATGAAATAGTATTTTTAAAGGAATGAATGCAACAACGTCTAACAACCTATAGTACTTAAACAACGAAAAAGACTAATTGTCTTAACAAGAGGAAAGGACAACAAAGCAACAACCCAACCCCCACTCTAAGGAGTACGGAGACCCGGCTGACCACTACTTCCGGATCACTCAGCTGTTGCTCTAACCTGCGGTAAATCTAAAAAAACACAACAGAACAACCATTAGCTAGCTATCTAAACATGAGAAGAATAATAATAGCACACACACACATAACAAAAGTAAACACTCATCATGCTTTCAAACAATCCATTTATTATCTGCATTTAAGTCATTCACTCTTACTAATGATAATTATTTTGTGACACGAGGGATTCCCAAACCTCACCTCCGCCCCGTGTAACCATCAGGAATGGATCCGATGCATCTCACCTTGTACCTGTATGGTCTGGGTATAGAGAGCCTCCCAGTCTCCTAGCAGAGATGGGCAGTGATGTCACGGCCCGTTATACATACACTTGGACCTTAAACTATAACAATAACAGTCGCCCTATCAAGTTATTATTATAAACACACATTGCACAGACCACTATTATCACTCAACTAACATCCAGAAACTAGCTAAGTAAGTCACAAGGACTTACCTGAATCAAATCACCCTCTAACAATCTCAACTTGGTCCGTACTCGTGGTAACACAAACGCTTGCCAAACAAGGCATGTGGATCAAAATCGCATCCCATACTCTTAGAAGTTATAAACTTCTAAGAGGTGAAATCTCATAAAGAGAAAATACAAACATACAATTCTCTTAAGATAAAAGACTATTTTACCCCTGGTCCCGTAGATTCCCGGAAAGCCTATCATTTAGTTCTAATATTTTCTTTTAGAACCTATTTCCATAATCTGGTTCTCAAGGATCGGTTACTAGAGATTATAAAGTTAACGAGGTTTGAGAATTTCAAAGGGGTTGCTAAGGTCCGACCTTTACACTTAGTTACTAGGTCTAAGATCAAAACCCAAACATACACGTCAAAGAGAACAACATCACTCCCTTCCCAAGTTTAGGCAAGAGGCCGAGAACCTAAACGAACTTAGCTTAAGTTAACATAACAAATCCTTAGAATGCGTTATCACGTGGAACTCGTTATCAACGATAGCATTTGACTACTCATAGGAACACCCAAAACTTTCAGATCTAGTACCCATTACTCCGGTCGTATTAAAGTTTATACTCTAGCCCTTCCCGGTTACTACTCTTACCACTCGTTCCTACTCGAGTACCTACCCCTCTCCGGGCTCCTATCTTCACCACTCTTTTCTTATACATATACTGGTATATTTACATTACCCTCATGCATCTATACATATTTTATATATATACATTATCCCTATACATGTATATATACTTATATATATTCCACTATTATACATCTATACATACTTATATATATATATTCCACTATTATACATCTATTTATATATTTATATATATATATATATATATATATATATATATATATATATCTTAATCTACTGCCTGTACATATATTTATACAAACTCCCTCTTAAACCACTACATATTTATAAATACGTATATTGTACAACAGGAGAAGCACTCACTGCCGTCCAGTACTCTCGCTACTCCTTCGCAGGGACGAACCAATGCGGTGTTGCTTGGGTCGCGAGAAGGGCGTCACGCTTTAGCCAGCTGATTAGGTACGTGCATAAGATTAAGACAATGAGGGAAGAGGGGCAGTCAATCGGACTTACCAGAGGTCCGTCTACGGGAGTCGGGTTACGGTTCCTGTGGAGCGAGGCTGGAGTCTGCTTCCGCCTGGTCGTCAGTCCAGCACAACAGTTCGTTTCTCCTCACCGGCCTGTTGTTGGAGGTACGATTCAGCAACCGAAACAGAAGATGAAGAGGATTAGCAGAAGGAAAGCTTACCGGTGTCTCCGTCGCGTAGGACGTCGGGTCCGGTTCTGGTGGGTTCGCGGCTGAAGACGACTGGGCAGCGACAATGGGACTGCGTGCCTCTCGTGCTCTCCCCTGAAGGCGAGTTCGGTCCAGTGGTGGCGGCTATGGTGCAAGGCGAGTACGCAGTAGTGTTTCGGTTCCTTTTGCGTGAGATGTTTGCGGTTGGGAGGGAGAGAGATGAAGCAGCGGTGTGTTGCAGAAGTTGCGTGATTAGGTATAGGATTAGGTTAGATTAAACAATTAGGTTAGCCCATTAATTTAGAGATTAAGGGCCGGCAGAAGGAGTATGGGCCAGAAAAAATTGGGTTGGGTCTGTTCAGCTAACTAATATGAAAGATAACTAGATCGTTTTTCGCACGGAATCGCTCTTCGGTTTTATTTTAAATGTACGAAATTATTTCCGATTACATAATATATCATTTTATGTGAATCAAGGTCGCATAAAATCATAAAAATTAATTATCGTTTTATTTTATTTAAAAGAATAAAAGTTGGTGGATCGGAATCCGGTTGAAATCGGTATTAAACGGAGTATAAATTTTTCGGGTATTACAAACTTGAAGGTGTGGAAGTAGTTACAAAGAGTCACGATTAGAAAGATAACGAGATCAATAGAGATAACAACCTTAAGTTCTTCAAGAAGACGTGTGGACAACTAAAGATGCGAATCGAGGAAGAGATGAGAGCATTCTAACAAGGTTAAAGGCGGTGTTCCATTACGTGAAGTGAAGCTTTCCTTAGACACTCCTATGCATGGGAGTCGAGACGAGAGGTGTGGATGAACCAATCACAAAAGATTTAAGAGACCCGTAAGTTAAGCTTACGGAAGTATCGTAAGGTGAAGCGTCGATTTTACGAGATCCCAAGTGAGTGACTTTCTTCGGGCATATGAGGTTACGAGAAGAATCGTGTGGTGAAGGTTCACATAGTAGAATATCTTTAAGAGGGTAACCGTTTTTCGTTATGGTAAGAATGCAAAGCAACATCAAGAAGAAGGAAGTGCATATAGATGATGGTTTAAGAAGATGAGAGACGCAACAAGGAGCTTTTATCGAAGGATGTAAGACATCAACGGAGAGAAACACGAGTGGATGCTAACTAACATTAGAGATTTTGAGATGACACACTTACAGGATATCATGAAGCGCGGTTAAGCCCATGAAGGTGAGTCATGTGACACAACAACGCCGAGAAGGGTATAATTATCTTGCAGAAGGAAAGGGAAGCGTGGAATGAAGAAGGAACTAACGAAGCTTAAGGTAGAGTACCCCAAGGAGGGTAGATTTCATGAGAATGGTAACATGGAAGTATAGAAGAATGGTAATTCATTGAAATTGGAGAAGGTCAGTTATAAGCTTATTGGTGACAGCCGAGAACGTGCATATGCGGGTGGTCTATGGATGAATGTGGAAGGGAGCGTAACCAGGTTATAGGATCATAAAGGAACGGTAACAAGAACTTGGAATTTATCTTAAACTCTTGATTTGAAGTTGTTATGGAGAACACCAGTTTGCGAAAAGAGAGACGGTTTACAATGAGCCGAACAAGATAACAATGAAGAACAAGTACCCCTTACCAAGTATCGATGAGCTACTCGACCGGTTACAAGGGCCGGTAGTCTCTTCTAAAATTGATTTAAGGTTTGGTTGTCACCAATTGAGAAGTCGAGACTGAGATATTGCATACACGGCATTCCGGACAAACCATGGTCACTACGAGTAGTAGTGATTACATATGGGCTTACTAATGCCCCAGATAAGATATTGTGATCTATTCTCGAAGAAGAGAGAAGTTGTATGACAAGTAGTCTCGGGATGATAACCCCCGAAGGTTGTGACATGTGGAGAGATTCTCCAAAGTAACGCCACATACGGCTAACCTACTCCGGAGGACAAAAAGGTTTTGAGCGGGACAAGTGTTAGAAGAGTTGTTAAGAGTTAAGAGAAGAGTGTTTAGGAAATTGTTTGACATTGCCTCGCAATATGATGGAATTGGAGATTACAACCAATTCTCCATGACAAGGTCTTGGTTAAGTATTGATGCAAAAAGGGAGAAGCAATAACATGCGTGTCTTGCCAAACGATGTGAAAGTAAAGTGCTTCCCTTCGTTTCTTAGAACTTACAACAAGAATTGAGGAAACGTAACATCATATTTTTGGTTTGACAAGAACCAAAGCCAACGGTGTAAATTGAAAGTTCGATCTTCTCTGTTAGAGACCATCAAGGAGAAACATAATAGAGATGTTGCATTTAGAAGGATAGAGAAGAAGTTGAGTTTCCGATATATCGGAACTTTTTAAGATCTTAGCGCGAGTTGGAGGAGAGAGTTACCGGATGGCGTGGCCGCCGAGAGTCGAGGGTGTTCATCTGGTCATGTGTATTAATCGGGAGAGTACATATATGGATCGAGACATGTTGTTAGTCATGAGGATCTAGTGGCTAGGCGAGGAATTGATTGAACTAATTGGAAGACGGAGGATAGTGTCTTTGGTTGAGTTTTACGCTGAGCTAGTAGCATTGATTAAATTGATGGGTTAGACATAGTTCTTCTATTGGTTGAGTTATGTGCATGTGTGATATTATGTGTAGTTTATGCCTTGTGCAGAAATGTGCTATATGACCTGACATATCTTGTGATGGTAGTTCGAGTAGTTGGTGTTTATAGATTAGAAGGTTTCAGCCTTCTTAGTTTGAGAGTTCATACCTCGGCCTTAGAGACCGAGAAGTTCGACGAATAGCAAGTTTCGGGACGAAACTTGTTTTTAGGGGATCTGTTGTAACGCCCCAATTTTTGGCGTGTTTGTGATATTTATTTATCCGGCTTTTATCGATATTTTAAATAGCTTAATATATTTTGGCGAGTATTTATAAGTCGTAATTTAAGTTATTGTATTATTATCGAGAGTATTTTTACGAAGACGATTTTTATATCATAAATTATATTTTTACAAGTATATTTGAATATATTTGATAGATATATATAGTCCGTATTTTATTTTATTTTCGGAAAAAAAACGTCAGGAATTTTCCGTTCCGGAAATTCCCATTCCGATTGCTTTGATCGGGTTTATTTTAATTCTGATGTCCTATTTCTTCTTTTATTATTTTATCCTTCCCTATTTAATGTTCTTTCTTTCCTGCACGTCATCAGGGACACTTCACTGCTGCCAACCTCTTGCCTACACCAACCCTCTATTCCCCTAGCACCTACACCCGACCCCTCACCATTTCCTTCATTCTCACCACCTCTCTCTCTCTCTCTAGCACACTACCCTTTCTCACTCCAACTCTGAAGCTGCACTCTCTCTCTCGACTCATTGTTCTCGCCGGAGAAGGAAGCCAACAGCTGCAACCCGTCGACCTCCCTCTCCCTGTTGCATCTGTCACCGGAAGCCTGTCACTAGGACCGCCAACGCCTTCGTGCCTCGCCACCGCCATCGGAGCCTCTGTCTCGCTTGCCTCGCCTGCCACCAGGAGGTCTGCCCTCGCCCTGCCGGAGGCCATCGAAGGCCGACTACCTCAGCTTGCCCTAGCCCCTCACCAGTGGCTGCCCTCCTTCTTCTTTGTCCGCCGCTGCCACCGGATTTGGGCTGCCCTTGCTGCCGCCCGGTTGCCGCCGACGCCGCCAATCTTCCTCCCACCTACGCCGCCGGCCTCATCTTCCCCATCTTCTTCTGCTTAGGTTTGAAGGTTGAAAAAGGATATTTATCTTTATTTAATTCGGGCCCCCCAAGTTTTGCTATAATTACAATTATGACCCACTGTTTGTATTTGCAGTTTTGAACCCAAATTTTGGGATGTTAACAATATATCCTCCTACAGAAATTAATAACATAAATGGACCCATATATTATTTGTGGTTTATGACTCAAATTTGGAGATTTAACTATTATGCCCTTTGTTGGATTATTTTCCGAATATGGCCCAAAGATTTACTTGCGGGTTATGACCCAAGTTTCTAAATGGTTAATTTTGCCCGAAAAATGTATTAGCGGTTTTAACCTTGGTTTTGGAAAAACGATTTTTACCTTAAGTTTTATATAAGTTACATATCCTATTCAAATTTAGCGTATAAGCTAAATTTGCTTTGCTTTGGTGTTAGGTCCGGAAGCGCCCCGATAAAGGCCAACGATTCCAAACTCGACATCCGTAGATCGACTTTCGTCTTTTTACGTCGTGTGAGTATTCTTTTCCTCGACCTAATTATGTTTAGTAGTAGTATCATGCTAGGTTGGATCTAGATAACTTAGAGTGAATGCCATGTAGTGGCTTTTGGACCTTAGGCGAGTGTGATGAGCATGATGGACCTCATATGAAAGTTAGTAGGCTGTTGAGGGATCTCCTCATGCGTTGAGTTAGATGTGAGCGTTACAGATTATAGGATGCGGTCCTAGAATGAGAGTTAAATGATCTTGTGTAGATCATTTGTGGAGAGGCCTTAGACTTCTAGAGTTGAGCGAGTTTTGATACGTATCTTGTTGTGAGTAGGTTATGGGCTTCTTCCCAAGGAAAGCAAGAGTGTTTTGTGAGTTAGCGTTTGAGAACGAGGTCGTATTCGTTGTATTAGCATCTATGTGTGTTTGGTGGTGTGTGGTTATTGTTATGTTTGGTGTGTGTTTATTGTTTATGTAATAACAACTAAACCGGACATAGGATGACTTTATATATTGATATTTGGCCCAAGTGTATCATAACGGGCAATGACAACACTGCCTAGATCTTGCGTAGATCATTTATGTCTTGCTGCAAGATCCGTGAAGTTGTTGTCAGGCTAAGGGTCGGGACCATTGTGAGATCTCCGCCCGTAGCATGCCGAGTCTCGCGGATTCGGAGTGTTACAATATTCTCACCAAAAATATATGGAACGAGATATGAACCTTAACTTCTTCATCCCACTAGACCCATCATGCCCCGTATATACTAAACTTTAATTTAAAATATTAATAAAGTTGAATCCCTACCTATAAAAAATTAGTTATATATTATACTTTTTATTTATGCACGTTCAAACTCTCAAATATACAAATGACTCAAATACATTTGTGATAATTTGGACTTTTATTTATGATTTTTAAACAAAAATTTATAAAATTTTGAGGATATTATGAAATACATTATTGTGAATTATTGGAATTTTCAATGTCTTTATACACATATATTTTTGTTTGTTAATCGTAAAGTTTAAAGAGGGATTTGACCCATCCAATTCTGGTCCCAACCGGGATAAGACCCGACTAAATTCACTAAAAAGCACAAGACCCATCCGTCCCATGTATAATATTTGGACATGACATGGGATGACCTCAATCCCGTCTCATCTCTTCCGTGCCAACCCTCGCGATTACACTACATTATTCTCATGCCCGTCCAACAAGGGGGACCATTCAGCTCAATAGCACAGGCCCCTAGATTTTTCGGGGCCTTATAATA
The DNA here is from genome assembly GCA_033239045.1 of Fagopyrum esculentum. NCBI lineage: Eukaryota > Viridiplantae > Streptophyta > Magnoliopsida > Caryophyllales > Polygonaceae > Fagopyrum > Fagopyrum esculentum. The sequence continues at coordinate 128,403,834 of BSUD01000006.1, read as the reverse complement.
TTTATTTTTAGTTAATCTATCAAATTAAAAGATTGCTTGCTAGTTGCCACATTGATTAAACCTCAATGTTAAGTGGAAGTGGTCTAGAGTTCAAGTTCCTTTTTTTACTTGTTTCTTTTTTAATTTATTTTCATTTTATAATATATTTTTTTTATCTCCTCTTTCACTTATTTTTATTTTTTTATCTCCTCTTTTGCTTAGTTTTTTGTCAATTTGTTTTCTTAATAAAACATATTAAATTTTTTTATCCCTCTTTTGCTTATTTTTATTTTCTTTTTCTCTTCTTATACTTATTTTTTTTTCATCAAAAATATATTAAAATTAAGAACGAACAGTGAACATGCATATTCAAATGAGTTTTAATATAAAAAATAGCATGTAACCAACAATATAATAAGTTTAATTGATAATATGATATCTATTTATGAATTACAATCATGCACTTATTTCAATATCAATATAAAAAATAAAAGAAAACACTAATTATTTGTTCCAAGGATAGCAAATGGTGGCAATACTACAAGCACCAAGGTCTACGATTTTCCAAGTGCAACGATTGTTATTGTCATCACAACTATTATACCTATCCTCAAGATAAATGTCAAACCAATGAAGGACATTATCGAACGTAAACCCGCAAAAATAATCGGCTCCATCATTCGGGTAGATCTCAAACTCATACTCCTTCCCATTTGGAATTTGATGTACTCCATAATCGTTATTCTTGTCCTTACAATGCACCTAAAACATTGTTGTTAGTTAAAATTTATTTTTAAAAAAAAAAAGAAAAGTAAATTAGTGTCTCAACAAACCTGTAAGTTTTTGTTGGGTCTCAAACCGTTATGTATGACAATGGTTTTTCGCCTTGGAATAAGAAAACTGCTTTCCGTGGGCATTAAGATGGCCGCCATGGACATCAACAATGCTATGTTCTTCAATAATGACTTCATTTTGTTAAGAGAATATGTATATTTGTAACTTAGCCAAATGATCCTACATATATACGGATGAATACCACGATTAATAGGAATGATATATTCACTATTAATTATTATAATAATGCCATAAATACACTCAATCCTCTTATTTAGAAAATATAGATAACATTCTGTTTAAGTCACTGAATTTTAATTGATTCATAGTCATTTCGTTTTTATAAATGATTTTTTGACCAAGTAGTAATGACTTGAGTGGTTAAGTTCCCGTAATTATAGAACTCGTGAGTGTTCATACAATATAATGAATTTACAGATACCCCGTAATAGTGTAAAAAATCACAGTAAGTTCAATTTCTGCCAACATTTTTTAATCAATACACAAAGTCTTCTTAGAAATTTAAATGTAATCTTATAGCTACTCTTTACGTCGGCTTCAAAATCCTTCAATGGTGATTAGACAATTACGGTCTATGGTAAATGATCAATTATATGCATATTATAATGTAGCCTTTCCGTTTCACTTTCCTTTGTATTTTTGGACCACTTCATTTTTTATCTTCTTTTATTTTCAAGAAATGTTTGACCCCTTTCTTTTCTTCTCTTCTTTTTTTTTTTTCATGCGAAAGGAATTGTATCTTAGACAAATTATGGAATAACTACGTCAAGAATAGATGTGGGGAAAGTCCCTTCGAAAACTTGTTCGTCTCCTTCAAATGGTGCCACCATAGTCAAAGCATCCGCTGTACCATTTTCGGATCTAGAAATAAGAAAAAATAAATAAATAAATAAATAAAAGTTTAACTAATGGTTCTAAGATCGTCTAGGATGATCTCCCCATAATACCTGCTGTCAATTTTGTCATTAAACGTTTTCAATGTAGTTTGAAAGTCGTTTCCAACAATTATATCTTATAAAGTCGTGATATTTTAGTGTAATAGTCACCTAAAAAGGCTAAAATCGGGGATATACATTTGGCCAATCTCATATCTATTAGAGGGGTTGAGGAGGTCAATATGATTTCTTATAAAGGTTCACCAAAGACATCTACATCAAGCTTCTAAAATCTATAGAATCAACAGAAAAAAGTATAATCCTCAACCGCCACCAACTCTAGTAAAAACAAGGGCTTTGTCGTTATCAACAAGATCGTTTTTGCAAGGTGTCGGATCAAGGACCTAAACCGGTACCGTTATAACTTATAAGATCAAAAGTTTTAACGCATCAACAACATCAAATAATCGTAAGAACTTTGTAACAAGTCAACTAAGGGTAACATAGAATAATTGATACCATAACTTCCGAAACTCCGAGACATTCCATGCTATGATAACATGAATAGTAATTTTTTTGAAGATTTCAAATTGATTAATATATTGGTTCTTATGTCGGAGATTAATCCATTGGAGATGCATTTACCTAGCAGCTTGTTCTTCCCTTCGAAAATTACATCTTGCAAAGTAAAATGGAAAAGGAAGCAAGCCTTGCTTAAGAGGGTGTTTATATCTTTTTCTAGAGCGGTTAACCGCAAAAAATCTGTAACATTTTTGGTCGTTTGATTTTAAAGGAAGATTTTGCCTCGTATGAATGACTGTTTAAAATAATTCAACTAAGTTATTTTGACAAAAACCAACATTATAGATCACGAATCATGACCAAACTATGAAGAAAGTTGTGAAAATGTTATTGGGTGGAGTCATGATATATAATCGATATAGTTTCAATAAATATAGGTTAATCTCGATGGTTGAGAGCATTGTCACTATTTCTGCATGTGGGACACAATGATTTTCTTTTAATTGAATTGATGATGTCGTTTGACACTACAATAGATTAACAATGTTGATGGGTTATTTTTGTATAATTTTCTAAAATTATTTTATACAATTTTAGGAAACAATATAGGCAGGACCAAAAATTGTACTGGACCCAATATTCTACTCAGTTAATGCTAATTTATCTTATATATGACGGGTCTAAGACGTGGAGGTTTGCACGTCAAAGTGAATCTACAAAAAGACTTCGGGGTTCCATCTTAAAACCATTACATGTTAAGTTCACTCAACACTTCCCCTCAAGTGCAACTATCCTGATAATTTATCTTTTATATCTGACGGAGCTAAGACGTGGAGGGTTTGCACTTCAAAGTGAACCTACACACAAGAACTCCGGGTTCCATCTTAAAACCATTTAACAATAGGACGAGTAAGCTTAGAACTAATATGTTAGGTTCGCGTATTATCATATTGTCGATAGAGGACATTTCCACACTCAACAGTTAATATAGGTTTTCATTGTAGTAGGCTTACCCATTTAAAAAACCTATTTAACTATTAACCGATGCCAATGAGAGAAAATGATCATCAATGTTGTAAATGTGACGATCCACAAAGGCATTAAAAATTCCATTCGAGGGCACACAAGGGTGTGGTTATCTTTGATTTTTCATTACCTTATTCACAATTGAATTTGTGTGGATAAATACAAAGAGACCGTTACAAGTTCATTCTTACGGGTGTAGAGCAAATTTGTGTAGCACCCCAAATTCTCAGAACTCGGGGAGCTACTGGTTAGGACCTCACAATTGGTCTCAACCTTAGTTTGACAACAATTTTACTAGGATCTTACAACAAAGGCACAAACGTATTTAAATTATTTGAAAACGTTGAACAAAAAATACATGAATGATATATGTCAGCCTTACAAGACAGTGATAATAAAAGGGCGCATATGAAGAAACTGAAGACACCCCCGTCCCCATCTAAATGAGTACGTGGACCCGACTTACCATCCTCTCCGGATCTCTCTACAAATGTCTTAACCTGCAAGACATGTACAAAGCGGTATAAAACCTTTAACTAACATTCTAAGCATTAGAATAAAGGTAACACTAGTACAAAAATGCACATTTAACACGGTTCCGTGTGCATTATTTAACACGATTATGAACCGTGCTAAAACTGCCTGTGGTAAACATGTTTAACACGGTTGGGTCCGAACCGTGTTAAACGTGTTTACAACGGTTCATGTTTCAACCGTGTTAAACGTGTTTACCACGGTTCGCGTCCAATCGTGTTAAACACGTTTACCACAGGCACTTTTACCACGGTTCATGACAAACCGTGTTAAAGGTATTTACAACGGTTCGAGCCAAATTGTGTTAAACATGTTTAACACGGTTCAGCTGGAACCGAGGTAAACAGGTTTACCACATGCAGTTTTACCACGGTTCCCTCCCAACCGTGTTAAGCGCGTCGTGTTAATCGTGTTTACCGGTTCTCTTCAAACCGTGTTAATCGTGTTTACCACTGTTCTCTTCGAAATGTGTTTAACGTGTTTAACACGGTGTTATAGAACCATGGTAATAATGTTGAACCCTGGTAATAATATTGAACCGTGGTAAATTAGTAGTGCGTGTTAAATGTGAATTTGACCGTGATAAATGTGTTTATCACGGTTGCATCTACAATCGAAGTAATATTATATATTCTTTTTTGATTATGATATATTTACTGTGTTGCGCATATATGCCGTACACCTGTAGTAATCCAACACAATGAACAAGATAAACTGACCGGCTAATTAACTGACAAAGAATATTCAAAGACAATCATCAACGACACCATGATGATCGATCACTCAAATATAACCATGTCAATTGACAAAAACAATCATTTTGATCATCTCATAATCATTTCGATCATCTCAAAATACTAATAACTAAAAATTCATATGTATATCATAAGATACCTACCTATTTACTCAAATATCCGTTCTTTCAACTTAATGAAACCAATGCAACTAGTGTACACGTATGAATTGTTGCACATAACTAACCCACTAATCTCGAACCTCATTGATTTGCTTTTGTGAACACGCCACCAACTTAGCTGACTCCGAAAACCACTGTGAATAATGGAAAATGATTTAGTGAGAAAACATGTCATATATACATGACAACACAAGTGAATATAGCTTATGCAAGCCATAAGAATGGTGAACTTCACTAATAAATAAATCGATTTTGACAAGTGACGATTTTTAAAGTTAATAATCGTAAATATTTAGAGAAGTAACTACTATTATACACATACCTTCTTAGGAACTTGATCTTGTCCTCCTGTTATAATATCTTGAATAAATTGAAGGACATAATAAGCACAATTTACATTATTTTTCTGGTCAGGGCACTACAAAACAATCAACAAATGAATTTGGAGAAAAGTCATCACAAAGTTTTTTTTATAAACTAATAAATTGAAGAGTGAACCAACACATTTCATAATAAACTTTTGCTAACAAAGTTAACAAAATTAACCTTTACATCAATCCACTTTATCGCCTGGTTAGGCTTGTTGAGAGATTTGTTAGCTATCCACACCTTCATACCCCTATTTTTGTAAGCCTATTAATTTCTACTAAATTGCCACTCTAAAATTATTTTTTTAAGCCTATTTATTTTTACTAACAATATCTACCAAAACCATGTTGGGATTTACAGTTTTAAAATTTTACTTTTAAAATTATTTATTTTTAAGGGCTCCTACAAAACTATTTATTTTTAAGCTTATATATGTATATATGCATAATAAAATAAAACAATTCTCATTAAAACAATAAATCTGAAAAGTTTGCTTCTATTGAAAAGTGCATTCACTTAGCCGAGAAAGTATCTTAACTCACCGATGCAAGAAGTAAAATAGTAAGGAAGTTCAAATATTGTGCGTGTGATATGAACCAAAGTTTGCTTCTATTGAAAAAGGCATTCAGACTTCAACTATTCTCGGCCAAGGGAACACCTAATTCTTTCATGGGATCCACTTAACTACCAGCCAAGCTTGCTGCAAGAAAAAATCCTATAAGGTTAATCACAAACAAAGAAATGCTTATCTCATAACAACTGTAAATGCCAAATGTAAACAGCCAAAAAAAGGCAATAGCAGTAATTTAATGTGCACGGTATGATACGATTCACGCATAACCAAACAAAAGGGTTTACAATAAGTGTAATCTATTTATATATTGTAGATTTGTGGTGAAGTCTATGTCCGGTATACATAAGTAAGGAATTATGTAACCACTGTGGTAAGCTTTAGAAAAATATGCGCTACAAAAGCTGAAACAATTCAAACTGCATATTTTAATCATGTATTTAGCTTTACTAGAAGCCATATATGCTTATTTAAAAAGACAAATGTGAAGCTTGAATGAAAAAGGATCTATTAGCTAGCATGAACATGCAAGGATATACAAACCTAAAAGAGCAAACAGCATGATCAATAATGATAAAAGTAGTCCATATAGAAGCCTAAACATTTTACTGATGCAAATTCTCATATATGACAAACGTCAAATATAGAGTTTAATAACATAACACTAGACCCAAACCATAAGAGGAACATGAATTCACGAAAACATGATTGATGATAAATAAAAATTAACTGAACCTGCTCTTGAGATAAAATATGGTGGGAGTTCTCCCAGTGCGGTTCCAAGACCCCACAACATTGCCTCCAACTGGACTTGCGGCAAGATGCTGCTAAGGGGTCACTTAAACCATTAAGTGATTCAAATAATGGAGGTCCAAACTCAGAACAATCCTTATCGAGCCATGAAGGGCCATGATTCAACTATATTGTATCATATGGAGCACTTTTCACATCAACTCGACCACATTGCATTGCCTTTATGGTGAAGAGGGCAATGTGAGGACCAAGATACAGAACAAACGTATGCAAACTAGAGCCTGTCATAGAAGTGTGTAACAAAAGGTAAATCATAAATATGACACGAGAAGTGTAAATTCAATTCTATTTATATCTTAGCATTTGAAAGGGCAGGGGCGCATCAAGAAAATTCCATAGTTCCCAATAGCCATCCCAACTCCCCGGGACTTGATCAACACAACAACAGATTTAAGAAGGCTATAATATATTTTTTCTACAGATTGAAGCTATAAACCTATTACTAACCCACTTATAAACAATCTACAACTATCAATATATGTCCTATATAAAATAATAAGAGATGCCTTCTGACACCCTTTACATAGAATATTACTATGGAGTTTACTCTAAGTATGAAACTATAGAAAGGAGGAAGTCACTGGAGTAATTGGTAACCACGTTAGGATATAAATTTAAAAGAGTGTTAAAATCAGTCTGAATTTTAACTTTAAATTGATTTATGAAAAAAAAAAAAGTTTGCCTTTAGAGTAATGCCTATGCTTTGAAGAGGACTAACATAAAAAGACACCTAAAAGGAGAAGCTATGAATATTGATATTTATAGACTTATAGGGAAGGAAAATAATCAAGAAAAGTTGCACATGTAGTAATTACATTAACACTCAATCCATGGTCAACTTAATGGGAGAACTCTTCTCTGCCTTACAACCTGCAATTAATCAAACCAGTTGATATAAATAGATTAATCATCTAACACACATAAACAGCAAAAATTCTGAAAATTCTAGGAGTTTTTATTGATACTAGCAAAAATTCTACCCACATTATCAAATCAAACTTCATGACAACAATCTGTAAATCAAATCATGCTCCGGTCAGCCCATTACTAGTTAATCATTTAGATAACTATGTGGTTGGTGTGCCAGGAAAATGAGATATAAACTAACAATACAATCTTTCACTTATTGCTTTTTTTTTCCTACAATTATTCTTTGTGGGGGAACTCTTCTTTGTGGCCGATAGCAGTACGTGAAATTGTAAAGGGAATGGATATTATCAAAGATGAAGATGAATAAAGCTTAATAATGTAGGTTGAAAATAGTACTTTAAATAAAACAATACTTTCACAGTTGAGGGATTTTTGAATAAAATATGGGCTGAAGTATAAACACTACTTTAAATAATATATGAGTAAACAATACTTTCACAGCTGAGGGATTTTTTAGGCTTTAACAAAACATTTCACTTAAATAATATGATTTTTTTTAGCCTTTAACTAGATATTCAACTGTCATCTTTCTATACATTCAACATAAGAGTGGGGATGTGGAGAGAAGAGATTGAGCAACAATGAACGTTCAACAGTAAACATTCAACATTTTTGCTGACTAATTACATATTCAAAACTACAAAAGAGATCAAAGAGTGGAGACACATTCAACACAGGTTTACAAAAGAGATCATAAGTCTAGACAAATTCAATACATCCAACATAGTTTCATGGTATAAAGTCTAAAACAGTGAATAAATTCAACACAGAACTGCAGAACACAAAAGAGTGGAGATGTGGAGAGAAGAGAGAAATAAGGGAGAGACTAGAGAGTAGAAAAACCAAACCTAGAATGCCAATTTTGATTACCAAAAAATGACAGTATCTTTAATAGGTAATTTGTATCATCTTCTATTACCAAAAAAAATATCGCTATCTTGAATAGGTGCACTGAACTGTAAAAAGGGATGAAAGTGTTGATTCAATAAGGACTAGGTTAGAGAAATCAGGGAGACACTGGAGAGTTAAAAAAGCAAACCTAGAACGCCAAATTCGATGACCAAAAAATGGCAATGCCTGTAATAGGTAATCTTTATCAATTTCAATTATAAAAAAATGTCAGTATCTTTAATAGGTGCACTGAACTGTAAACAGGGATAAAAGTGTTGATTCAATAAGGACTGGGTTAGAGATATATTCATTGTATGTTGATATGTTATAACTATACGAGGGCTGTCTTTTGATGATTAAGTGACCTTTGTGTAATTTTGAGCAGATGGCATGGGTTCTTAGAGTTGCTATTGTTCTAGTGTTAAGCATCTAATACATGTTACCATGATCTATCTTTGATAATACTTGTAATAGGTAATAACAGATTGATTGTTAGAATTATAATCTATGCTCAGTAAATGAAACCTAGAACGCCAAGTAACAGAGCATTCATATCTAAATATTGTGTTGTTTGAACAATATTCTAGGATAAGAGTTTGAAGAGGGTGAGAAGTTTTTGGTGACTAATAACATAAAAAAAATCAAAACGCCAAGTAACAAAGTTGTATCTCTAATAACAGTGAATCTCTTATAATAGAAACAAAATTAAAACGCAAGGATTTACATTCACCAAGTGAACCTCAAATCATTGTTATTACACAACCAAAAGCCTCAAGAGAAAGTAGTGTTCAAATTCACTCTATCCGTAATTGATACTAAAAGCATTGTTCAAATTGATGTATTATAAATCCAAGGCCAAACTCAAAGTATAGACTAACCTGGTGCACGATTGTAGCCAGGGGAGAGTGGTAGAGACAACACGAACTAACAAGCTAGGATGAGAGAAGTCGACGCTGAATCAGTCCATTCCAGTCGTAATCGATACTCAGCTATCAACAATTTTTGGGGGAGACGATTGACAATGAAAAGTGATTGATCGAGTACCGCAAGAGCAATTGGGGCAAAACAAGAGTTAGGTTTTTTAGGATATAACTCCCGAGAGCATTGCTTTCACAATATTAAAGATATATCGTTTTGGGCGGAAGGCGCGGATGTGAAAAAAAATTTCCAATTTTTTTTAACACGGTTGATCGTGCTTTTTTACACGGGTTTAATGATTTTTTTTAATTTCCGGCAAATCTCGCGCTTTCTAAAAAAATTCTAAATTAATTTTAAATAATATTTAACACGGTTGATTGAAAGACGTGGTAAATTGTGTTCATACACTTATTTAACACGGTTTAGAGGGTAACCGTGGTAAATTGTAAACATTTTTTACTACGGTTTTGAAGAGAACCGTGATAAATGATACACAAGTTTAACACGGTTACAAGTAACCGTTATATCATAACAAATATTTTGACACGGTTTGTAGGTTAACCGTGTTAAAATTGGTGATTCTATAAATTTACCACGGTTATTCGGTGAACCGAGGTAAATTATAAGTATTTTTAACACGGTTTTATGGACAACCGTGGTAAAAAAGTTGATTTTGCATATTTACCACGCAAAAATACGGAACCGTGTTAAATGTACCGTAACCAATGTGCCTTTTTGTACTAGTGTAAAGACACATAAACACATAAAGAAGACAACACATACAACATCCAAAAACTCAAGTCCGTTTATTATCTTTATTTACGTTATTCCTTACTAATTCAACTTCTTTTGTCAGACGAGAATCTCCCGAAACTCGCCTCCGCTTCCGTCTACCAACATGAATAGATCAATATTATCCGTTACTTGCGGGCCTGGGTTGCAAGAGCACATTCTAGTCTCCTGTAGAACTAGACAAGTGATCACCGTCCGGTTATCATACACTTGAGCCAATTAAGGTATTATATAGGTCGTCCTATTCCGGTTTTGTTGTTTTAACATAACTAACACACACCACCAACACACAACATATTAATACGAAGAAGTCAGCTAAGTAAGTCCGTGGACTTACCTGAACCAGGTCAAGTCCTGTCAAACAAAACACTCGATCCCGCTGAGTAATATCTCAACCGCCTGATCATAACATAAATCTCATATCAATATCCTATCCGACCTCTAGAAGTCGCAACTTCTAGGTCAAGAAAAGGAAAACCGAGAAATTGTACTATACCAACTCTTTTCTAAGAAAAGACAGTTTTACCCCAAGGATCCGAAAACTCTAAAGTTTTCGTGAGATCTCAAGAACATCTACTAGAAACCCAACCCAAATTCTAACTCTCCGGAGGAAGGATCTACTGAGTTTGAGCGATAACTATCATTCAAACTGACTATCTACTACTAAGGCTCAACTAACATACTACTACTAAAAAAATCCCAAACATACCGATTCCCTACTCACATGCCCAACCATGATTCCCCATGATATAATCTATAAAGATCCACAATCCCAAACCATCTCCAAGAACACACACTTTGAACCTAGCATAACTCTTCTAAAACCAAACTACACTTATACCCAACTTTGGAACATCACAAGTCCGGATCTAACTGTTGGATCGCTCTCCAAACTTAATGCCTAATACTACGCATAACCATGTACATCATACCAAAAATTCATGTCCATCCGAGGTATCTAACTAGTTCAAATCTGGATCACAAAACTGCATCAACATGCAGTTTTTCCAACACTTAAAAAATTCAGCAAACATTCAACAAAACTGTAAACGGTCTCAACTTTGAAAAATCATAACTCCTAAACCTCTCGATGGAATCCGCTCAAACTTTGATATATTCTGCTAATATTAACTATGACATATCCAAAATTCAAGCCTAAACGAGGAATATAACCCAATCAAATCTGTACCACAAAACTGCATCACAAGCAACGTTCTCAATACTTGGACAAAAATCAGCACAATCTATAAACTACTCAAGGTCTCTACTTTGAGATACCATAACTCTTCAGCTATAACTCAAATTCCTCTCAAATTTCAGTATGATCTACTATACAATAGCAACTATAATATATCCAAAATTCAGCAACAAAGGAGGAGTTTAACTTACCAAAATCTGGACCCGAAGTAGACTGTTCGTCACTTCCGAAAACTCAGCTCTTCTAGCTATCTTCCATGGCTGCTATGAAAGGTTCGAGCTACAAACGAGGGTTGTCATCAACACTAATATAGAGAGGGTAACACAATGAAGGGAGGGGAGGTGTTTACTAGACAAGAGTGACTCGACAAGCTCACTAGTATGGGGAAGAAGACAGAAGGCGGCTCCAGTCCCTTGGCGCACCGGCGGTGTGCTGGAGGCGCCCTTGTGGCCCAGGGAAGGCGCACCTGTGGCTTGTCTACACAAAAAAACTACTCGACTCTTGCTGACGCGTTGAAGACGGAGGACCTAGGAGCTCCATGTTGTCTGTTGTTGTTGCTTGCACGTCCACATGAGGAGAGGCGTTGCTCCTGGTGTCGCTTGTCCCCACATGAAGACACAAGGTGAACCTTGGCCTGATGCGCAGAAGGAGACGAGGCGAACGACGATTCCGGCGTGGCCTGCTACACGGCTGGTGTGCGATTTCAAGGTTGCTGGTTTGGGCGATAAGGTGCAGGGAAAAGAAGGCTCGATGTCTGGTTTTGTTGCTTGCGAACTCCCCATGAAGAAGGAAGCGGAGGCTGGCGGTTTCAGTCTTGAGAGGAGATGCCCTCCTAGGGTTTCACGTGAGAGAGGCGATCGCAAGGAGGAGGAGGAAAGGGTAGCGGCTGGAGACGTCAGCTGCACTTCTAGATGGTCCCGGATGGCCCATCTTGAAGGTTAAACCTCTTCTAATGGTTAAGGAAGAAATAAATGAAGAAACACTTTATAGGTATATTTAAATGAGCAAATTCTCCCATCAATTAATAAGAAGGGAACGAAAAGATGATAAAATAAATATACTAAATATCACTGATAAGACGATGGAAGAAAAGTTCAAACTGGTCAAAGTCCGGTTATCTCGAAAATACTCGGAAATAAAAATTTTCGGGTAATACAATTTGAAACTCCTACCATAATTAATGAGAAATTAAAATGAACGTGGATTGACCCTCCACCGTTAATTCAAATGGATCAGCACCTAAATTAGGAGTAATTAATAGCCCAAACAAATAAATAATACGGTGACCTATAAAAATAAAAATGCATAAAAATATCAAATTATGATCTATAAGAAAATAGACAAAAGGGGCCTTAAAATCTTCATTTATTATTACAAAAAAGCTAAGAATATAGTGTTGTTTCTAAAAAAAACTTCAAGAGTGATATTTAATTTAAATAAGTAGATGATTTAAATCAAATCATATTTATTACTAAATTTTCAACCTTTGAACATTTAATTAAAATAATTTGTTTTTACTTGTAGATAAAACACTAGTTATTACTCGTGAATGACAATAATATATAATGGCCTATAAATGTAAAAAAAAATCATACCGCCAAATTATGATTTATAAAAAATAAACGAAAACTCAAACATAATGACCTATAATATAAAAAAAAATGCATAGCAAAAATTTTAAAAATAACCTATATTTTTTGGCATATACTGCCCAATTAACTCTTGAAAGATTTTAACCTTCTAGACCTTTTTTAGTTTTGTGTTTAGTTTATGTACCCCATAATTTTTTACCGCTTTTATTTAATGTTAGGTAAAAATAATTAACCCCTCTATTTTAATAAAAAAAAGAATAATAGATGTTTGTTAGTAATATGTAAGTGTAAGTTTTAATTCTTAATTATTGAATTTGTTTTCTTTTTTATTATTTTTTTCCTTTTTATTTTTTTTTCTTTTTTTATTTTTTGTAATGAAAATACCAAAAATTTTCACACCAAAAATTTACATACCAGAAATTTACATACTAGAATTACATTATATACTAGAAATTTGTACCAGATTTACATACCAGAAATTTGCATACCAGAATTACATACCAAAAATTTATATACCAAAAATCCGTACCAGATTTACATACCAGAATTTTACTTACCAGAAATTTACATACCAGAAATTCGTACCAGATTTACATACCAGATATTCGTTATAAATTTCATGAATTTACATACCAGAACCTAAGTTTCTGTCCATTTATGATCTTAACGATTCACAAATTCTCAATCTTTTACTCATTTCATAAACAGTACAATACATAGATTTTCACCTTTGAGAAAGTAAGCAGGGCAATTACTCCAACCTCATACCAAAGGTCCAAAGCACCCTTAATCTTGCCCTATTTGACAATTTAAGGGTTCACCAATTACCAGACAATTATATATTTTCACCTTTTAGAAAGTAAGCACTAGGAAGAGATCAAAAGCATCCCATAGACAATCCAATTGTAATTTTATTTTTAAGAAACAAAGTACGACTAGAAAGTGATAAAAGGGAAGCAAAATTATATCAAAATTAGAGACTAGAAAGTAATAACCCAGTAAACATGACTACTTAAAAGAGTAGTTCTTTGATGGTCATTGCCAACGTGTATTCACGAATCCTACAAAATCAAAGTACCGCCTTCCAAATCAACCAAGAAGAATAAAGAAGACTAAATCAGATTACCAGGGTCCGATGGTGTGCTAGGATTCCACTTGAAAAAAAGGAAGAATGGAAACACCCAGAAAAATCAAAACCCTTCTGTTGTTAGAAGAAGAGGTGTGTTGGGTGCCCTGGTGGCTATGATTGCGGCTGTGGTTAAGGAAAAATTGTAACGCCCCGTTTATTGGGTGCGTTCTCGATTTTATTTATCGGCAATCATACTATTACAAGTATATTTACATACTTTTGTTTTATATAGTTTCCGCAAAATAATTTTACGGAAAAGTTCGGAAATGTTTCGGATCCGGTATATTTAAATCGAGTATATATCTTATTCATTTTCTTTTGCTATTTTAATTAATTATTTTTTTTTTTAATTCTCTTTCCCTTTTTCTTTTTTTTTCTTTTTTCTTCCCTTCCCCTCTCTCCTGGCTGGTGAGCAGCTATAGACCCGACTCTTCGCTCCCTCTGCAACAACCTGCAATCAACCTCTCACTTCTCTCCTGCTGCTGTGACAGTGGCTTCTCGTTACCCTCTCTGCTTCCCTACCACAACAAGCAAGCAAGATCTCCTGCATACCCCTCTCTCTCTCTCTCCCTATGCTTCTCCCATCTCTCCCTCTACAATTCCCATTCTCACTCTTCCGAAACAAGCCAGATCCTCCCTTCGAGCCTCGCCGGCAAAGCCACGCCACCGGAATCGAACACCTTGTGCCATTCCCGGCCGCCAGCAGCTCCGCCTGACCGCCTCGCCCTTGCTGTTGGGAGAAGACCCTCCACCTTTGTCCTCCTCTGGATCGAACCACCACTTCCGCCCTCTCCTCTTCCTGCTGCCGCCTTCGCCTCTGAGCAGATCGCTGGAGGAATCCACCGGAGCAGCCCTGCCCCGCCTGTCGCCGAGAAGAGCGCCGCCAGATCCGAGAACTCGGGCAGCCTTTTGCACCCTCTTCTCGAGCCCTCTCTCTCCTCGCCGGATCCCCTCTGCGATTCCCTCTCGCCGCCGCTGCCACACTCCGAGGTCGCCGCCCTAGCGCAACCGAAGCCGAGCGCCGCCTGCGCTCTCTCTCCCCGCGCCGCCTCTCATAGCTCCTCTACTTCTGCGCTTGTTCAGAGGAAGAAGAAAGAACATTTACCCTATTTCTAATCGGGCCCCCCTACTCTTGTATATTTACAGTTATTACCCATGTTTCTCATTTTCAGTTTATGGCCTAGATTTATCTTTTTTGCAATTATGCCCTCACAGAAACTAATTACATGTTTTGACTGGATTTCTTATTTACACAAATTGACCCAGATTTTTATATTGCAGTTTGTGACCCAACTCTTTCCCAAGTTATCTATGTTGCCCTTGTGGGATTAATTTCGGTTGACGGCTCAAGTTTTAATTGCGGTTTTATGACCAAATGCCCATATTGTGTATTTCTTTCCCGGAAATATGTTTTAACGAGTTTTAACCTTGGTTTTGAAAGCGGGGTTTTCATTAATATATATTATGCAATAGATATTCCTTTCAAATTTAGCATTAAGCTAAATTTGCTTAGTTTTGGTGCTAGGTTCGGAAGCGCCCGATATAGACCAACGAATCCTTTCTTGACATCCATAGATCGTCTTCCGTCTTTTGACGTCACGTGAGTACTCTCTCCCTCGAGCTTATGATATTTCCTCGATATAATTATGTTTAGTAGTAGTATCCTGACTAGGTTGGCTTAGCATAACTTAGTGTGAATGCCACTTAGTGGTTGTGGATTTTAGGTAGTTATGGATGGTTGATGAACTATTGGTTGAGGAACGATCTTTTGAGATCTTGGAGATTAGGAGTGGTAATATAGCATAGTTGTGATGTATGTTCTAGTAAGACCATGAGCTTATGTTGATTTTCAAGCATGTGTAGTTATGAGTTGTTAAGATTGTGAGACTAGGACACGAGTATCCTAACGTGGGTTATGATGGTTGTGTTTTGTGAGTTGGGAGGACTAGGAGTGTTATCCTAGTCATGAGAGGGTATGATCTTGTAGGATGATATAGGACTAGAAGTCTAAGGACTTTTAGCTTATCGATTAGTTATTGATTGTGTGCCTTGTCTAATCAGGCGTTGAGTTGCATTCCTACGGAAATTGAGTACGGGATTTAGCGGGTTTAGCTTTGGGACAGGTAAGTCTTCGGACTTACTTAGCTCGTATTCTCTGTATTAGTTTCAATGCGTGTTTGGTGGTGTGTGTTTATTGTTTATGTGCGTGTTTATTGCTTATGTTATAACATCTAAACCGGTAATAGGACCACCGACTTTATATGTTTATATTTGGCCCAAGTGTATGATAACGGGCGGTGACCGCTATGTCCGGTCCAAAATGGGGATGACTGGGAGGTGCCTTGCGACCAGTCCATCGGGTGATGCTGATCCGCATCAAGTACAAACCCGTATGGTGAAAGGGGACAAGGGCGAGATCTTTAAGATTCTCGTGTCACAAAAGAAGTGAATTAGAACGGGATATGACCTAATAATAAAAAGATAATAAACCGGATTGTGTATTTTGGTACATGTTGTGTGTTTATGATGCCTTATGTGTGTGTGTGTGCCAATACCATGATTCTAATGCCTTGAATGCTAGCTAACGGTTTTATACCGATATTGTTGTAGATTGCATTGCAGGTTAGGAATGCGGCCGAGAGATCCGAAAGAGTGGGCAGCCGGGGTTCCGTACATTTTAGGAGTGAGTTTGGGTTAGAGTCGGGTTGTATTTTATTCTTTGTTTATTATGTTGGTATGCCGCGTGTATGGCGTTTTGGTCTTTCATGTTGTTTATCGGCTGAAGTCTTTTGTTGTTTTCCTTCGGGTTTCTTATCATTTGCATTAAAAGGAATTTCGTTTTTGCCTTTATTTGTGTCTTGTTGTAAGATCCGGTGAAATTGTTGTCAGGCTAAGGGTCGGGGCCCATTGTGAGGTCTCCAACCCGTAGCATCCCGAGTCCCGCGGATTCGGGGTGTTACAAAAGTGGTATCAGAGCCCTAGGTTGACAACAATGACACTCGCAATCTTCTAAAGGCCGAATAAGGAATAAACAGAACCCCGCGGGTTCTGAGTTTTCGTTTTCAAAATCACATGCATGAGTCGGGGTAGAATGTACGGACCACCACTCATTCCGTGGATCTCGGCAGCATAGTTTATTCGATTTTTAGTATATATATATATAGATATGGGTAGTTATGTAGATATTTATCATGGGCCTAAGATGTTGTTGGAATATTATTATATGTGGATTATAGTTATGCATGATGGACTTGTTATGTGAAAATGAAGGCATGATTTTTATATTGATATTTGTACATGTGGCATGATGATATCATATAAGTGTTGGGACCTTGTTTTGTTGTAATAGTTTTGCTTGGATGTGATATGTTGGTTATAGCAATGTGGACATAGGACTTATATAGTCATATACATGTACTAGGTCATATAGTAGCATATGGTTTTTGGACCTTATAGTTAGGATGATAGAAAGCTATCATCGCACCTTGAACAATGCCTTTTGGCTTAGGATAGTGTCACCACGAAGACGAAAATGCTCAAGTATTGAGTTGAACATCACGTTTTAGTGAGCACCCCGATGATTCCTCAGACTCCTTAAAGAGCATCTAAGCAGCCATATGAAGACTGGAGATGAGGTTAACCACAAGGACAAACAAAGAGAAGAGAACCTCGAGTCAACATAAGCAAAACTGAGATGGAAGATATACAAATAAGGGAGCAATATTAATATGCGGAAGTGGTTCCAAAGAAGCCATGATGGAAAGACGACGAGCCCAAGAGAGATAACGAACTTAAGTTCTTCAAGAAGACGCGTACACAACTAAAGATGCGAATCGGGGAGGAGATGAATACTTTCTAGCAAGTTTTAAGGTGGTATTTCATTAAGATATGAAGTTTTGTTTGGACACTCCTAAGCATTGGAGTCAAGACGAGCAGAGTGATCGAACCATTTGCTAAAGATTTAAGATATCGTAAGTTAAGCTTACGAGATACCAATAAGTGAAGTGTCAACATTACTAGAGTTATGAGAAGACATGGTGGGGATTCGCGTGGAGTTGACCGGTTTCCGTTATAATGTTAAGGCTAAGAAACACCAAGAAGGAGGAAGTGTGTATAAATGATGATCCCAATAAGATGAAAGAGGAAACAAGGAGCTTGATCGAAAGACTTAAGATACCAACCAATCGGAACGCGGGTGGATGCTAACTAAGGTCAGAATATTAGAGAAGTGCATTGCAAAACATCATGGAACAGTGCTTAAGCCTATGAGAGTGGTAGAGTTACCTTACAAAAGAAGAAGGAAGCGTAGAGTGCTGGTCGAGTTAGTAGAGTTGAAGTAGAATACACCAGGAGGATAACATTCAAGAGTATGATTGCCTTATGGAAGAGGAAGAAAGCATGGAACAGGGAAAGAACTAACCGAGTTTAAGGTGAAGTACCCCAAGGAGGGCAGCCTTCAGGAGTATGTTAACATGGAAGTGTGGTAGGAGGATAAGTCATTGATCTTGGAGAGGGTCATCAATGAGTTAATCGGTGACCACCAAAAATGCACAAGTTTGGGTTGTATACTGGTGAATTTAGGTGGGGAGAGTAATCCAAGTGTGGGATCATGAAGAAGGTAACAAGAACTTGGAACATTCGTAGTGGTTGAATGTCAGTAATAAGGAGGTGTATTATAGGAAGCATAAACGTCTTAATCAAGTAACAATTTACCGATTCCAATAAGTGATGGTAACGTACCTTGTTGAGAGGGATTGTAACGATCTGGTATGACCTTCTTAGGTCATGAGATTGTCATATGGAGGAATGGCATGGATCAGGGTAAAGGGAACTAGAAGGACAAAAAGGGAAGGGGGTCTTTTATGGTTATTGTGCGTAAAGGGAGGATATATAAGGGGATGTATGGTATGTTTGTTCTAAGTGATGATGTCATGTTTTCGCGAGAAAAATTTAAGTGAAGTTCCGTGACTCGCATGGTGAAACCATAGTGGCTAAGACGTGAAACGAGAAATCTGGGTTAGGGCAACGCAACAAGCTTAGAGTTATGATGTTAGTGCTTGGTGGAGTTATGAGTGGACCTTTCAGTGCTTGTGGTTGGGAAATTTTGCCGAAAGGCATACTGGTACGGTTGTGAAGTTGTTCATGGATACCAAGAGATATAGAAGTATTCAACAAGAGTAAGAGAAGACTGAGGTTTTGAAATTTGATGTCGATATGAGACGTACAAGAAGTACATGAAAGATCGAGGTTAGAGCCTCTGGTGTTGTTTGACGTTACATAAGAAAATGAACTGAGAATTTCTACGCCTACTTGAAGAAAGGATGTATATAGCGAAAGCTGATGTGGGATACGGAGAGCTCCTCCCATATGTTGGTATGTCATAGAAAGCAAAGAAGACTGTATCGAGTTGTTATAAAGTATGACCGAGTCTTGTAGTTAAGACCTTAGTGACTGAACACATGCACGAGATCAAAAGATATTACTATCGCCATTCCTTTGAAGTTAGAAGAGGGATTAAGCTGAAGAATTGCTTAACCAAAGCTTCAAGAGTCGGGAAATTAGAGTAAGTCTCTCGAGTTACTGTAGATGATGGATCTTTGAAAGAGGACGGTGAACATAGTATCTACAGAAGGAGCAATACAAGGGTTGAAGGACGTCACCGCAACGGATCAGGATGGACCACTTGTCAAGCGTTAGGATCAGGTGGTGTCGGTCATTACGACATGAGATGGGGAGAGGAAAGATAGAATCCGAGATAGAATGGATTCCAATGCATCAGAAGGGGGGATTTCACCATTATGATGATCTGAAGTTCATGTTGGAAGTGTATCTTGAACTCTTGATTTAAAGTTCACATTAGAATATATCTTGAACTCTTGATTTGAAGCTTAAGATGGGATATATCTTGAATTCTTGATTTGAAGTGGTTATAGAGGACACCAATTTGCGAAGAGAGGAACGGTTATCTTTGTTTGTACATCGATTACTATAAGTTGAGCAAGATGACAGTGAAGGAAAAGTATCCCTTATAATGAATGGGAAGATCTACTCGATCAGCTGCAAGGGTCGGTAGTCTCTTCTAAGATTAAGTTAAGAACTTGATTGTCACCGTTTGAGAATTTGAGGTTGGGATATTGCAATTACGGCATTCCGGACCAACAAGGGTCACTTCATGTGGTAGTTACTCCACATGGGCTTACTGATGCCGGATGAGATATTTGAGTCTACTCTTGATAAAAGAGAGAAGAGGTATGGCAAGTTGTCTCGGAATGGCAAACCCCGAAAGATGTGAAGGAAGTTACAAGTTTTCTTACATGTGTTGAGCTTTACCAGATCTGTGAAGAGAGAAGTTGTATAACACAAATTATGGTAACCTAATCCGGACGACAATGAAGTATTGAATGAGACGAACAATTTATAATAGAGTTGTTGAAAGTAAAAAAAAAAGGAGATTCATTGGTCCAACTGTTTTGATTTTCCTTGAGGTAGGATGAGTTTGAAGTGTGCAAGTGATTTTCCAAGACAAGTCTTGATCGAGTATTGTGGAACGATATAAAAGTAATAGCATACGTGTCTCGTTAGTGAATCAGTGGAAGTGAAGTACTTCCTCCGTTATTGGGGACTTACATCCAGTATCGAAGAAACGTAACATTACAGTGGGTTGATAAGAATCAAGGTCAACGGTGTAAATGGGAAGGTTTGATCTTCCTTGTTAGAGACAATTAAAGAGAACCATAGTGGAAATGCTGCCTTGAGCAAGACCCGAGAAGGAAGTTGAGTTCATATATATCGGACCTTTGTGAGATGTTAACGCGAGTGAGGAAAGTGGTTTACTGGTTGGTGTAGCCGCCAAGAGTAGAGAGTGTTCACCCGGTGTTCATGTGTATTAGTCGAGAGAGTACATACATGACTCGAGACAGATTGTCAATTATGGTGATTTAGTCGCAGACGAAGAACCGAAGAGACTAATAGGAAGACGGAGTATAGTATCTTTTGTTGAGTTTTACGCCGAGCTAGTAGCTTTGATAGAATCGACGGGTTAGACCTAGCTCTTCCCTTAAGTTGGTTGTGTATATGTGTGATGTTATATGTTGACCCGTGCAGGAATGTGTTTTATGTCCGGTTATAAATACGTATTGATAGTGGTCGGAGCAGTTTTGTGTATATTGATTAAAAAGTTCTAAGCCTTCGTAATTTAGGAGTTCATACCTCGGCCTTAGGGACCGAGAAGTTCGGCGTATAAAAAGTTTCGGGACGAAACTTGTTTTTAGGGGGATCTAATGTAACGCCCCGTTTATTGGGTGCGTTCTCGATTTTATTTATCGGCAATCATACTATTACAAGTATATTTACATACTTTTGTTTTATATAGTTTCCGCAAAATAATTTTACGGAAAAGTTCGGAAATGTTTCGGATCCGGTATATTTAAATCGAGTATATATCTTATTCATTTTCTTTTGCTATTTTAATTAATTATTTTTTTTTTTAATTCTCTTTCCCTTTTTCTTTTTTTTTCTTTTTTCTTCCCTTCCCCTCTCTCCTGGCTGGTGAGCAGCTATAGACCCGACTCTTCGCTCCCTCTGCAACAACCTGCAATCAACCTCTCACTTCTCTCCTGCTGCTGTGACAGTGGCTTCTCGTTACCCTCTCTGCTTCCCTACCACAACAAGCAAGCAAGATCTCCTGCATACCCCTCTCTCTCTCTCTCCCTATGCTTCTCCCATCTCTCCCTCTACAATTCCCATTCTCACTCTTCCGAAACAAGCCAGATCCTCCCTTCGAGCCTCGCCGGCAAAGCCACGCCACCGGAATCGAACACCTTGTGCCATTCCCGGCCGCCAGCAGCTCCGCCTGACCGCCTCGCCCTTGCTGTTGGGAGAAGACCCTCCACCTTTGTCCTCCTCTGGATCGAACCACCACTTCCGCCCTCTCCTCTTCCTGCTGCCGCCTTCGCCTCTGAGCAGATCGCTGGAGGAATCCACCGGAGCAGCCCTGCCCCGCCTGTCGCCGAGAAGAGCGCCGCCAGATCCGAGAACTCGGGCAGCCTTTTGCACCCTCTTCTCGAGCCCTCTCTCTCCTCGCCGGATCCCCTCTGCGATTCCCTCTCGCCGCCGCTGCCACACTCCGAGGTCGCCGCCCTAGCGCAACCGAAGCCGAGCGCCGCCTGCGCTCTCTCTCCCCGCGCCGCCTCTCATAGCTCCTCTACTTCTGCGCTTGTTCAGAGGAAGAAGAAAGAACATTTACCCTATTTCTAATCGGGCCCCCCTACTCTTGTATATTTACAGTTATTACCCATGTTTCTCATTTTCAGTTTATGGCCTAGATTTATCTTTTTTGCAATTATGCCCTCACAGAAACTAATTACATGTTTTGACTGGATTTCTTATTTACACAAATTGACCCAGATTTTTATATTGCAGTTTGTGACCCAACTCTTTCCCAAGTTATCTATGTTGCCCTTGTGGGATTAATTTCGGTTGACGGCTCAAGTTTTAATTGCGGTTTTATGACCAAATGCCCATATTGTGTATTTCTTTCCCGGAAATATGTTTTAACGAGTTTTAACCTTGGTTTTGAAAGCGGGGTTTTCATTAATATATATTATGCAATAGATATTCCTTTCAAATTTAGCATTAAGCTAAATTTGCTTAGTTTTGGTGCTAGGTTCGGAAGCGCCCGATATAGACCAACGAATCCTTTCTTGACATCCATAGATCGTCTTCCGTCTTTTGACGTCACGTGAGTACTCTCTCCCTCGAGCTTATGATATTTCCTCGATATAATTATGTTTAGTAGTAGTATCCTGACTAGGTTGGCTTAGCATAACTTAGTGTGAATGCCACTTAGTGGTTGTGGATTTTAGGTAGTTATGGATGGTTGATGAACTATTGGTTGAGGAACGATCTTTTGAGATCTTGGAGATTAGGAGTGGTAATATAGCATAGTTGTGATGTATGTTCTAGTAAGACCATGAGCTTATGTTGATTTTCAAGCATGTGTAGTTATGAGTTGTTAAGATTGTGAGACTAGGACACGAGTATCCTAACGTGGGTTATGATGGTTGTGTTTTGTGAGTTGGGAGGACTAGGAGTGTTATCCTAGTCATGAGAGGGTATGATCTTGTAGGATGATATAGGACTAGAAGTCTAAGGACTTTTAGCTTATCGATTAGTTATTGATTGTGTGCCTTGTCTAATCAGGCGTTGAGTTGCATTCCTACGGAAATTGAGTACGGGATTTAGCGGGTTTAGCTTTGGGACAGGTAAGTCTTCGGACTTACTTAGCTCGTATTCTCTGTATTAGTTTCAATGCGTGTTTGGTGGTGTGTGTTTATTGTTTATGTGCGTGTTTATTGCTTATGTTATAACATCTAAACCGGTAATAGGACCACCGACTTTATATGTTTATATTTGGCCCAAGTGTATGATAACGGGCGGTGACCGCTATGTCCGGTCCAAAATGGGGATGACTGGGAGGTGCCTTGCGACCAGTCCATCGGGTGATGCTGATCCGCATCAAGTACAAACCCGTATGGTGAAAGGGGACAAGGGCGAGATCTTTAAGATTCTCGTGTCACAAAAGAAGTGAATTAAAACGGGATATGACCTAATAATAAAAAGATAATAAACCGGATTGTGTATTTTGGTACATGTTGTGTGTTTATGATGCCTTATGTGTGTGTGTGTGCCAATACCATGATTCTAATGCCTTGAATGCTAGCTAACGGTTTTATACCGATATTGTTGTAGATTGCATTGCAGGTTAGGAATGCGGCCGAGAGATCCGAAAGAGTGGGCAGCCGGGGTTCCGTACATTTTAGGAGTGAGTTTGGGTTAGAGTCGGGTTGTATTTTATTCTTTGTTTATTATGTTGGTATGCCGCGTGTATGGCGTTTTGGTCTTTCATGTTGTTTATCGGCTGAAGTCTTTTGTTGTTTTCCTTCGGGTTTCTTATCATTTGCATTAAAAGGAATTTCGTTTTTGCCTTTATTTGTGTCTTGTTGTAAGATCCGGTGAAATTGTTGTCAGGCTAAGGGTCGGGGCCCATTGTGAGGTCTCCAACCCGTAGCATCCCGAGTCCCGCGGATTCGGGGTGTTACAAAAATACTAACGGGGACCTGAATTTGGAACTTGGCTTTACATTTCTAAAGTTGATGAGGAATGGTTGCGGTGAGAGAAGAACCGTCGAAGAAGAGGAAGAAGAGGGGGGAAAGGTGGTGTGTAGAAAGCATGGGATTCCCATAACTCCTCCTCCAAAACAACTTTCTAATGGTGCGGAAGATCGGAATACACTCGTCGCTGTCGAAGGTGTGCAAGTGCTGGAAGGCTCACAGATCTAGATCTAGATCTGTGAAGAGTCATCACTTCATTTGGAGAGGAATGGAGAGTCATCATTAACATAACTTCATTTGGAGCATAACAGGATACGAGATCTCTGACTTGGTGAGGAATCGGAGAGGAATGGAGAGAGAGGGCTGAGGAAGGTGAGCCGGTGAAAGAGAGAGCTGAGGAAGGAGATTCTTCTTTATGAGTTGCTTGCGGCTGGTTGGACGAGAGAGGGAAGAGAAGAGAGGAGTTAGAGTTTATTTAACAGTTAAAAAAAGGGGGTATATTTACCTAATTAAAAAAAACCTAGTTACTAAATATAAATCTCAAAAACGCCTATTAACCAAATAAACCCTTGACTCATTCAATAAAGCCTTTATTTTTGTAACTCCTATTGTTGTAATTTCAAACATTGACTACTCAATTAACTTTTAATATTGATTTCATATTTATAATATTTTCTCTACTTGTTCTTACCTATAAAAACTCCTCTAGAGAAAAGACTAGTGGGGTTATAGTGCTTAAAGAGTTTTGTAGATTCACTCTTTTAGGATTCTTCCAAACGCAATTTTCACGATGGAGAATATGGCATCGGTTTGTATTCCCCGTAAAACTTGGTTGTGCTTTCATACATTCATCATTGACTCATTATTTTAGCATACATACGTTCATAAACAATTATCTTAACTTGTTCTTTGAATGTGAATGTGTTTTTTGTAACACCCCGAATCCGCGGGATATCGGAATGCTACGGGCGAGACCACACAATGGGTCCCGACCCTTAGCCTGACAACAATCTCACCGGACCTTTTCAACATGGCACAAATAAAGGCTCAAAACTCGAAAACGTTTATAATGTATGCAAGACGGAAAAGTAAAGAGTACAACGTGAAAACTCAGCCGAGTCCTCAAAACGACACAAAACATAAATCCGTAAGCGTACAACAATCCATAGTCCAACACAAAGGTAAAACGACAACAACAATCCCAAAAAACGCCCCCATCCTACAATGTACGGCGACCCTTGGCTGTCCACTCCTCCACCTCACTCGGCGGCGTCCCTAACTTACGGGGCATCTACACAAGCGGTTTAAAACCGTTAGCTACTTTCGAAGCATTAAAGACATGGTGAAGGCACAAACACAATCATATATAATCACATCACATAAACATGCTCAACAAACAATCCGGTTGTTTATCTTTATTAGGTCATATCCCGTTCTAGTTCAACTTCTTTTGTGACACGAGAATCTCCCGAAACTCGCCTCGGTCCCTTCTTCCGGCAATGGAATGGTCGGATGCCTCCGACCGTCTAACCAGCACGGGCCAGTCGCCGAGAACCTCCTAACTCTCGCAAGAGCTAGGTAGTGATGTCACCGCCCGTTATCATACACTTGGGCCAAATAACATAAATGTCGGTAGTCCTATTACTGGTTTATAAGTTATAACAAAAGCAATAAAACACACACCACCAAGCACGCAATGAATCTAATACGACGAATATGGCTAAGTAAGTCCGGAGACATACCTCGTCTCTCAACTCACAACACTCTAGCTTCCTTAGTGAAGAATCACACAACCTGCTCATACACGAATATACTCATCAACACAAGTCCACACACTCATGAAGTCATAGACTTCATTCTAGTGATCTAAGCAAGATCCCACCACTCTCAAACTAGGAATACATCCTAGGGTCCAAGGTACACGTGATACTCTCAACAAGTAAGGGAAACTCACAACATCCTATACAACCTAAGGACATGATCAACAACAACAACCTAGGAGACGCAACTAGCTTAGGAAGATCAACATGCTCAACACTCAAGATCATCATTCACACCAAGCCATAAGGGCTCCAAGGCTAGCAACCACTATATGGAATTCTCACAAGTTCTAGGTCCATCCTAAGCATGCTTCTAAATATATACATCAAGGGTCTAAGGAAGGAACGAAAAGAAAGGGAGGGAGGAACCTACTGGTAAAGAAAATGCAGCTGCAGAAGCAAGCTGACGCACCCAACGGACCCTGTCGCCGCCCCTGCGGATGCCTGGCGTCGCCCCTGCGCCCTGGTGGCCGCCCCTGCGGTGGCCCTGATCCGCCCCCGCGGTCGAGCAGCAGAAACTTCGTCTTCTTTGTTTCTTCGACTGGTTCTTTGCTCTTAGTGCCTCCTTCTCTTGCTGGGCCTTCTCCAAACCTTCACCACAGGTCTTATCTTCCTCACCACGACCTAAACGAGCTCAAGAAAGGGACATGCAAGGGTTTACCAGATCTCTCTTCAAAAGCTTCCTCCATTGCCATGGAGGTGAAGAGAAGGGAAAGAAGAGAATACAAGCTGCAAGAGGAAGAGGGAAGAAGACTACTTACCACTACAGATTCGGGATGCTCAAGCTGCAGCTGAGCTCCCACACACCACTCTTCTAAGGAGCAAGAGAAGAGAAGCAACAAGGAAGAAGAAGAGATAAGTTGTAGAAGAGAAAAGAGCGTAAAAGTGGAAAGGGAATAGAGAGGAGAGAGTAAATGGCTGACAAAGGAGGTGGGATATCCCAAGGGTCAGCCTCCTTATCCCCTCACTCCTCTTCCCAAGGTCGGAAAGTAAAAAGGAAACCTCTCTCCCGCGTTAAAACTCGTACTCAGCAAACGTGCTTGTGGGAATTAAGCCTGCGACGCGAAAAAGATCGGAAACACCTCGACTTAATGAAAATAAAATTTCCATATGTTACAACTAACCCCCCTAAAAACAAGTTTCGTCCCGAAACTTGATAAACGTACACCTCATAGAAGGCAGAACTCGAAACACACGGGACGTCGTCCATCGGTCCTAAAACTCCGAAGTCGAATCTCGTACTTGCATCGATACCCTGAAAGGTAATCACACATACATACATACATATATCATACACAAGGCATATCACAACACATAGCATAAAGGCATAATCAAGGAAAAAGCTCGGGACTAACCCGACTATCCTAACGGTGGCTCTAAGCCTGCGTAAAACTCGGGATAGTTCCTCCGGATACTATCCTCCGTCTCCCAAGTAGCCTCGTCTACTCCTTGCCTCGACCACTGTACTCTCAATATCGGTATCTCCTTCGATCGAAGGCGTCTCGTACTCCTCTTTAAAACCGCTATCGGCTGCTCTGTAAAAGTATGGTCCGGCTCCACCACAAGGTCCTTGTGACTAAAGATGTGTCTCGGGTCATGGATGTACTCCCTCAGCTGAGACACATGGAATACCGGATGTATACCCTATAACCGTGGTGGCAATGCTAGTCGGTATGCCACCTCACCGACTCTCTCCACTATCTCGAATGGACCGACATATCGGGGGCCTAACTTCCTCTTAATGCCGAATCGTCTGACACCCCGGGTCGGTGATACCCTTAGCCACACCTAGGCTCCTACCCTGAACTCGAGAGGTCTACGCCTCCTATCTGCGTACGATCTTTGACGACTCTGAGCGGTCAACATCCTCTCTCATATCAAGGCAACTCTAGCCATGTCATCATGTACCTGATCCGGAGCTACAAGACTCGAACTCTCCGGCTCGTCCCAACATAAGGGAGTGCGGCATCTCCTCCCCTACAATGCCTCATAAGGTGCCATCCCAATCGACGCGTTTCAGCTGTTATTATACGAAAACTCCACCATTGGAAGGTGTTCTGGCCATATCTGCCCCCAGTTTAGTACACATGCCCGCAACATGTTCTCTAGGGTCTGAATAGTCCGCTCTGACTGACCGTCAGTCTGTGGATGGTATGTGGTGGTGAAATGTAGACTCGATCCTAGGGCGGCGTGTACCTGCTGCCAGAACCTCAAGGTAAAGCGCCCGTCCCTATCCAAGATGATAGTCCTCGGTACTCCATGTAACCTCACAATCTGACAAGTAAACTCCTTGGCTAGACGACTCACCGCGGCCACGTTTCCCGAATAGGGATGAAACGTGCAGTCTTCGTCAACCGATCCACCACTACCCATATCGCGTCAAAGCTCCTACTCGGTCTCAAACCCATCACGAAGTCCATGGAAATATCCTTCCACTTCCATTGCGGCACGGACAGTGGATGAAGCTCTCCTGCGTGTCTCTAGTGCTCGATCTTGACCTGCTGACAGGTCGCGCATCGGGCCACATATCTAGCTACATCGGGCTTGAGCCCGCCCCACCAATAAGATCTCCTAAGGTCCTGGTACATATTACTCGCGCCTGGGTACACCGAGTAAGGTGTAGAGTGTGCCTTATGCAAGATTCGCTCTCTCAACTCCGGGTCTGACGGTACACATATACGTCCCTGGCGTCTCAATAACCCGTCTGCTCTTGTGAGAAACTGCGGTGCCTCACCTCTGGCCATCCTGTCCCGAATCCTCGTCAACACGGGACACCCCTCCTGCTTCTGTCGGATCTCTCTGGACAGATCGGGTAATACCTCTAACTCGGGCAAATGGCCGACCGTATCCGGAAACCGGATATCTAACTCTAACTCCGCCAAATTCCTCTGCAATTGTGGCTGAATCGTAAGTCGATCTATAGCCTCCTTTCGAGGAGTCCTCCTACTCAAAGCATCGGCGACTACGTTCACCTTCCCCATATGGTACAAAATCTCCAAGTCGAAATCCTTGATCAGCTCTAACCATCTCCTCTAGCGGTTATTTAACTCCCGTTGAGTGAATATATACTTCAGGCTCTTATGGTCTGTGAAGATCTGTCACGTGGCCCCGTACAAGTAGTGTCGCTAGATCTTCAGGGCATGAATCACTACTGCTAGCTCGAGATCATGGGTGGGATAATTCTCCTCGTACAACTTTAGCTGCTGAGAAGTGTACGCAATAACCCTACCCCTCTGCATCAAAAAGCACCCCAAGCCTAGCTTGGAGGCGTCACTATATACAACAAAGTCCTCTACGCCCTCAGGCTGGGCTAACACAGGAGCGGAGGTCAACATCCTCTTCAGCTCCTCAAACTGCACTCACAAGGCTCGGACCAGACGAACCTAGTAGACTTCCTTAGCAAGGAAGTAAGTCGCCGTGCAATCACGGAGAAACCTCAAAAAAACGGCGGTAATATCCCGCTAAGCCCAAGAAATTACGCACCTCCTTGACCGTCCTAGGAGGTGGCCATGAAGAGACGGACTCTATCTTCGTTGGGTCAACCATGACACCCTCGGTGGAAACTATATGACCCAGGAATGCCACCTCGGACATCCAAAACTCACACTTAGAGAGCTTTGCATAAAGCTCTCTATCCTGAAGGACTCGAAGAACCGTCCTCAGGTGTCCCGCATGCTCCTCCCTATTCCGGGAGTAGACTAAGACGTCATCTATAAACACCACTACAAACTGGTCCAAGAAGTCGATGAAGATGTTGTTCATCAACTCCATGAAGACGGCTGGTGCATTCGTGAGCCCGAATGGCATCACGACAAACTCATAGTGGCCGTGTCTCGTCCTGGATGCCGTCTTCGGCACGTCTTCCTCTCTCACCCTCAGCTGGTGGTATCCCGACCTCAAGTTGATACGTCAAAATACGGAGGCTCCCTACAACCGGTCTAGCAAATCATCAATGTGCGGTAGGGGGTACTTGTCTTGATGGTGACTTTGTTCAATTCCCGGTAATCGATACAAAGTCTCAAAGATCCGTCCTTCTTCCTGACGAATAGGACCGATGCATCCCAAGGGGAAACGCTCAGGCGTATGAAACCCCTCTCGGCTAACTCCTTGAGCTGCTTCTTCAGCTCCAGCATCTCGATCGGCGCCACGCGGTATGGGGCCTTGGAGATCGGCCTCGTGTCGGGCTCCAACTCAATAGCAAAATCCACGCTCCTTTGCGGTGGCAATCCGGGTGGCTCCCCAAATACATTCTCAAACTCACAAGCCACGGTAATCTCCTCCAGCGACGGTCCCGTCTCCTCCTTCATGGCATAGCACTAGAAGGCCTCACATCCCTGTCCGATAAGTCTCGCAAAGGGTCTCTCCTCTATCGTAACTAAGGACAACCTAGCTACGCAATCATCGGAAATAAAAGAGTGCGTGGAACCCGTATCAAACTCGGACCGGTAGTCCATGGATCTGAATAGTACATGTAGCTGCCGGTACTGCTGGATCCACAACACTCCTCAACTCTAACGCTCTGACCTGTGTGCCCCTGGTCTCCTGTGTACCCCCACCACGGCCACTACCTCTACCCTGACCATGGGCTAAACCCTGTGTACGAGTCTGCCTCTGGAACCTCTGCTGAGAGCCCTGTAGCTGAAATTGTGGATACCTCTAACTAGCTCCAGCTAACCCAGCAGGCGAAGAACCCTACTGAGACTGTGACCTGCCCTGACGGCAAAAAGCGGCTCGGTGGCCCATCTGACCACAAGTGAAACATGCTACAAGTGGATTCGTTCAAGTCCTCCGAATATGTCCATTATTTCCACAACCATGGCAGTGGGGCCCATGGTCGGATGTTTGCGTCGGCTGCTGTGGACCGGAATGCCCCGGAGCTTGGCTTGAACCTGTTTTAGAAAGAGCAAGTTGTCTTGGTCAAGTCAATTATTGAAGTTTTTGTTATGTCTATGGAGACCCGACATAATGGACACCTTTTGAATTTCTCATAGCATAAACTACACCCCATAAAACTTATACTTCAACCTATAATTTTAGTTTTTTGAGAGCACTAAATGCTTCATATTGAAAAATATTTTGGTTCACAATAAATCCATATTTTGGCCTATACTACCCAATCATTTCTCCCATTTAATCCTTTGCTTGTGTAACTCTTATGGTTTTAACTCCTAACATTGACTACCCAATTAACTTTTAATATTGACTTCATATTTAAAATAGAAAGAATTTGTCCTACTAGGCCTTTTTTTAGTTTTGTGTTTAGTAAGTGTACCCCATTATTTTTTACCACTTTTATTTAATGGTAGGTAAAATTAATTATCTCCTCTATTAAAAAAAGAATTATAGATGTTTGTTAGTATTATGTAAGTGTAAATTTTTAATTCTTAATTACTGAAATTGGTTTTTATTTTATTTTATTATTTTTTTGCCTTTTTTATTTTCCTTTTTATTTTTTCTATTTTCGGTAATGAACATACCAAAATTTTTCATACCAAAATTTTTCATACCGGAATTTTTATATACCAGAAATTTTTACATACTAGAAATTTTACATATTAGAGAATACTAGAAATTTTACATACTAGAAAATTCTGGTATGAGTTTTCTAGTATGAAAATTCATGTCAGAAATCTCATACCAGAATTTTCTAGTATGAATTTTCGTACCAGAATTTTTTGATATGAATTTTCATACCAGAAAATTTTCTGAGATTATGATATCTATCAGTTTTGTAGTACTACCTCAAGTTCAAACTTCCTTTCGTTAGCCGTGGTTCTGGTATGAACTTTCATACTAGAAAATTCATACCATAAAGTTCATACCAAATACCTGGCCAATTTCATATCAAATACCAGAAATGAAAAGAGGGAGCTCCGATTTAATAACATAACTTCTAATTCTAGAGTTTCATACTAAAATTTTAATACCAGAATTTTTGTACATCTTGAAACTCTACGAAAATTTACAGTGTTTGACTACCATAAAAAGCACTAGGAACAACATTCATGGATGATGTTTATTGTTTAGGTGTCTCTTGCACTGAAGTGAATGCAATATAAAAAGGAAGGTCTTCAAAATACGCAATAACTGAGTATCATATCTGCATTGCCAAAATAAAAAGGAGCCATGGAATTCAGACGTGAACTTCGATCAATCAATCATGGTATTGAGTACCCATGTGTGTGTACCTTCATATCCTACAGGCGTGGTTCAATTTTAGTCTACATCCACAATTTCAACTTTCACGTCAACTACAACTTGCGAGATCTTCTTTCCTGCAAACTCCTCACACGTCAATATTTTACCAATTTGGCTTTGTGTGTTCAGAAAAATAATAATACATACCCTAGTAAAAATGGAATGATAACAGTATACAATTCAAAGAGAGATATTACCTTTTGTGGAATTCTTTGAGAAGCTACCATAAGATCCTGTAGAACTGGTTGCTCCCCTCACAAATTTACTACGCATGTGCTGCTCACATTAAGAGGCAGTAGGCATTGGAACAAGCTCGCTCAATTTTCACTCTTCCAAACATTATGTTACAGTATCCTGAAACAAAACCATGTTAGCTACTACTTCATATTTTGTTTGGTAGCCATTAGAACAACTTGAGTTTGCACACAAGCTGTTTGATGAAATTACCAAATGAGACTGTGCTTCCAGAAATTATAGTTCAGCATTCTTCAGCGGTAACCTCCGATACTCTCCGGAGAGAAAAGGCAGGTATACAGCTTCCATGGAACAGACCGTCTTGACGGATTTGATCGGAAACTGCGGAGATCAATTGTTGGAAATACTACTTAGCAACCTCTTCCTTAAACGAGAAAATCAAAGAGAGAATCGAAATGAAAAACAAGACCTAAATCTGTCAAAATATATATTTTATTATCAGCTCCAATTTGTTCTTATTGGTAACAGATTTAAGAAAAGTTGGTAGGAGGGAGAAAACCTGACGAGAGTAGATATCAACAAGCATGGCACCCAAACCACTACGATCGAACCTGGCTTCGAAGTCACATCATCGTTCAACACCGTCGCCACCGGCTGTACGAGAGAGAAGAGAGGGGAGGAAGTTTCAGCAGTGGAGATGGAAGGGGAGTGGCGGTGGCCAGTTGCATGAGAGAGGGAAGAGAGGAGAGTTAGGGTTGAAATCAGATTTGGAAGGTAAAAAAAACAAACGGGGTACACTAACTTAATTCGAAAACCCTATGAGCCTACTTAGTAAATATAAATCTCAAAAGGGGCCCAATTAACATATTAGCGCTTTAATAATATGAGCTTAGGGCCCATTTGGTTACGGAAGGAAACGGAAATGGAATGAATAAATGAAGGAAAGGAAACGGAAAGGGTTATTTTTATTGAATGTTTGGTTATAGTTAGGAATGAATTCATTTTTTACCTCAAATTGTATTGTCTTCTTCCTCTCTCTGTTTTCTTCTTCATGAACTTACTGGTTGGATAAAGCTGAACCATCTTCTGTCATCTTTCACATAACCCTCCAATGCAAAAGTTAAGAGTTGAAAAAAACAGTCCAATTCACATTTCAAAGTACCAAACTATGCCTTTGGATTTCTTCATGTTTGAAGAGTGTTTCTACAATCAAAATTCAACCATGTTCAACTCATATGAGACTCAATTACTCACTGCGTCTGACCCTCTCTCAGACTTCTCCATTGATAGTATCATCCAAGAAATCGCACCTCCAATCCATGAACTTGAAAGTTTTTCACTATATCGGCAAACCCGATTCTCCAATGTGTCATACTCGTTGGATTTCTCAGGTGGGTATGTAAAAGCATAAAATAACAAATAAAATAAGTATGTGGCGGCTGAAGAAAGAGCAAGCCAAGGCTGAAGTAGAGATACAACAACACACGACGCTTCAATTAGTAATTTAGTATTACCATATGCAGATATCAACAGAAATACAAAGTGAGATAATAGCTGAACAAGTCTTAAACTTTAGAAAACAACCATATTACATCATCTCCTTTACTGAAAATACATGTGAACAAATTGTATATTCATGTGACTATTGCAAATGGCAATAGAGTGGCAAAGAGAATTGGCATTGTCGATTCACAATTAGCACGACGACTAGGATGATCGAGTAGGAGACGATGGATTGGGTAGTTGAGGAAGTGGTAATAAAGGGTATAGAATCACTTAGATTACCCATATTCTCCGTTGGCTCATAGCTTGAATTACTACAATCAATTTACAAATATATGTATAGGGTGTTATATATTGCATGCATGATGTGTATACCAACCGCGGCACGAACCTTAACGTTTGAATCTTGGCATATACCAATACATTGATTGTCTTTCATTACACACCTAATTACTGAACCAATTCATTAGGCAATAACAATTGATACAACCATATTACATCATCTTCTATACTAATTAGAGATATCAGAATTCAAATTTGAATTATGAACTCAAGATGACAAGTTTGTATATGAGCGTACTCATGAGATCCCAAACTTGCAATTTTGCACTAATGTCAACAAATTAAGCACACAAATCACCACCTGTATACGGAATTAATTAGCAGAACGAGAGAAGAAAACAAAATTGAATATCCAATAACATAACATACTGTTTTGAAACCCTAGTTACCTTTATCAACGATTTATATGTGTTTCATGGAGCAATTATGATTCGTCGGTGCCAGGTAGCTGGGAATGTCGATCTACAAACGATAGTAGGGAAGAAGAATGGAGAGACAAGGGTTTTCGAATAGTGTAGAAAGAGAAACGATGGTCATGGAGAGAGAGACTTTTGTTTACAAAGAGAAACGTTGGAGAAAATTTTATTTAGAAAGGAAATGGGCTTTTTTTACACATGTAACAAACTCCGGTATTCATTTAAGGCCCGTGAAGGAATCATTCTTTTCAAATGTCCACACAAACATCTATGAATGATTTGTTGGCACCGCTCACCCGGTTGATTTTTTCAGGGTCTTCTTGGCACCGTTCGCCCGGTGATAGTACCTGCCTTGCTGAGATGGTCTCTTTTGAGGAGATTAAGGCGGATCTTTGGTCGTAAGGGGATATTAAAGCCCCCGGCCCAGATTTACCTCTCCAAGTTCTTCAAGTCTACTTGGAACACCACAAGTCCGGAGGTTTGTGTTACGGGTCCTTGAGTTTTTTGCTAATAGGAAGCTTCTTCATGAACTCAGCCACACCTCAGTATCTCTATTTGCTAAAGTGAACAACCCCTCTCGGGTTGAGGACTATAGGCCAATTTCCTCCTACAACGTGGTGTACAAGATCATCACCAAGCTCATGGCGTACCGGTAGGGCCCTTGCCTTGGCTATCTTATTGACCCTGCCCATAATTTGCTTTTGTTTTAGGGATATTAATGTCCAATAACATATTCCTTGTCAAAGAGTTCCTTTGGAAGTACAATGTCAAGAGAGATACTAGGAGGTACTTTATGAAGATTGATTTGACTAAAGTGTACGACACCATCTCTTGGATTTTTTGGGATATGTCATGACGGACCAAGTTCACTGACTGGGTGATGGAGTGTTTCACCACGACATCTTACTCCATCCGGGTTAGTAAGACTCCTCGTGGCCATTTCCAAGGTCGTTGGGGTCTCTTTTATGGATGCCCCTCCCCCCCCCCTTTTGTTTGTGATATGCATGGAGTTCTTGTCTAGGATGATCCGTCGTAAGTCTGCCAGACCGGAGTTCTAGTTCCATCAGCATTGTCGAGGCCTCCGTATCACCCACTTGATGTACGTTGATGACGTCTGAAAATTCCACCTTGATTATAAAGGTTTACAGGTGTTGATGATGGAAGATTTAAACACAAATGTAGTAGTTTGATACACTAGCAATGTATTGATTATATTCTCGAGATGCTTGGTCTGTTTGGATTAAGTTCAGGTTCCGTCGAAGATCTCAAAGGCCTTGAACTTGATTTCAAGGGTACAAGGAAGACAAGGTTGCACAACGAAAATATCTCAAAGGCCTTGAAGTAGATTTCAAAGGAACAAGAATGTTAAGGCCGCACGGTACAAGTATTCAAATTTCTAAGAAGATCTTCTCGGCAAGATTTGCTCAACAAGAAGATTTGATCAAGCAAGGATCTCTACCAACCGAATGATAGAGATCTTCTCAAAAGATCTTCAAACCGAAAAGCATCAAGA
Source organism: Fagopyrum esculentum (assembly GCA_033239045.1). Lineage (NCBI taxonomy): Eukaryota > Viridiplantae > Streptophyta > Magnoliopsida > Caryophyllales > Polygonaceae > Fagopyrum > Fagopyrum esculentum. The sequence continues at coordinate 128,367,825 of BSUD01000006.1, read as the reverse complement.
TTCTCTCTCCTTCGTTTTATATTATTGTTCAACAAAATCGAGAAGATTAAGGAGCTGAGAGATCAACGTGTTCTCAGGAGATAAAGATCTACAATATCTATCTCATCTCAAACAGTAAGCGATCTTCATGGAAAAGAAGAATCATCTTCAAACTGTCATCTCTCTAACGGCTAGAAGATCTCTCCATAGAAGACTATAGATGAAGATGGCATTTGAAGAACAAAGACAAAGAAGCTTACACGGAAATATCAATAAGTCTTCAAAGCAACCTAAACATCTTCATTCGATATTAGTTTTTCTTTCTCTCTTTTTCTAAAAAGCTTTATCCCCTAGAGATAGATAAAACTTAAGAGCTCCTTTGGAAGATCTATAGAGAGTTATACTCGAGTGTGTTACTCTGCGAAGTAACTAGGCTATTATAGCAAAGTGAAGAGTTGGAGCTAGATCGTAGCATTGGCTACAGTGAGAGAAGAAAGGGATTACTTCTAGTTTGTATCTAGGACTATTTGAAGCTGATAATAGATAGTTAGATCCTAAGGCTATACCCTGGGACGGAGAGTATGCTATTTAGAGCCAAACTTCGCAAACATATCCTTGTGTCAATCTTTTACATTCCACACTAGATATTGCTATTGTGATTAACTTTGTTTTGCAGGAGTACAGAGTCAAGGCCCTTGAAAGCAGTTTCAAAGCCCTGGAGATCAAAGTATCACAAAGAGCTTAGATTGACATCAAGGCCCTTGAAAGGAGTTTCAAGGCCTTGAGATTAGTTTTGCGAAAAGTTTCCATACTCTATTTGATAGCATGAATTATAGTCTATATATTGGGGTTTGTTTGGACGTTTTATCTTCAATAATCTGCATGTTTGTATGTATAATATGTGATTATATTACCATTTTATCTACCTTTGTGGGAATCGAGGTCTACACCTAGTTTTGTTGTAATCGTAGGTAAAATGGCACGTTTTGCATCAAAAAGGAGCAAAAGGAGCTATGGAGTCATTGGAGCTACATTCAGGAACATAAGGAACCATCCAGGAAGCATAGCCATGGATTAAAGATTCACTTTGGACCGGATTTGAGAGATTTCACATTCAGTTGTGACTCACCTCGGTTGACCACAGATTCACATCGACCGAGGTGATCCAGAGAAGTCGACTCGACCGAGGCGAACACATGGGACGCGGCGAGAATATTTTATTCTTGGCTGAGATCTTTTATCTTTGGAAAGAGATCTTACATTTTTGGGCTTGGCTCCTGGAAGGAAGAAGATATGCTAGATCATATATTTTACCAATTTTTATGGGAAGAGATCTTTCTAAGATATCTTATCTTTGGAGAGTAATTTTCCTATAAAAAGGGTCGGATTTCCCACAAATCCGACATCCGCTAACGGTTGGACATCCGTTATCACCTTGCTTACACCTACTACACCGCAGCAGCCATACTCCAGTTGGGAGATTTGAAGAACCTTTTTGAAGGTTGAAGAAGGAAGATTGTAGCTTTTATAGCTTTTGAAGGGTTTTTGTAAGATCATCTTAGATTCTCTTCCTTGTCGTCTTGTCTTATTGGATTCCTATCCAAGGAACGCTTTTGTTGTGATATTTGATTCGGTTATTGAAGTCTTTTCATTAAATTCTTCTTGTTCAAATATTCACTTTCTTCCCATATACTTGATTAATACTTTCATGATGATGAGTGGCTAATCTCTTTGTGTGATTCTAGGGTGATTGGATGAAGGTTGTGGGAAAAACAATGATAGAATAATCTTAATTACAACAGGACCCTGAAAGTTCGAGTCTTTAACCTTAACCCTAAGCATCTCGCTCAGTCGATGAACATCTCGGCCGGGGTGGAATTCTTCTGACCGAGGTAACTTATCTGATCCGAAACTGAGAGTTAAGTGTTAGAGTTTGCCAAATCCTATTCTTATTACACCTTTTCTGGTCCAATGCAAGCTTAGGATGAGACTTACCCGGTAATTCCTTAGTTTGTTTACCAAAGATCATAAGTATAGGTAATAAAGGTTAATCCTTTATTGGGGTTTGAGTGTGCTTTCATCCCATCTTTGTGAGTTAGCCTGAGACTTACCCGGTAAAGGTTGATTCTATTCCCTTAGATGGTGTGTTAGTTTGAGATTATAGTTCTTTATCTTAATTCCTTGAGACTTACCCGGTAATAGGAGTTACGGTTTTGGATTAGTGAATAGTGAGACTTACCCGGTGATCTATTCCACTTTAGTAACACCTTCCCCATGCAAAAATCTCAGCTTTGTCCGCTTATCTTTAGATTTTGAGTTGGAACCACAACTAGATGCTTTAATCCCTAGAATTGCATATTTCCTTTATTGACTTATATCATCTTTGATTGTTTTAATTACTTGTGGTTAGTGATTGCTTAAGCATACCGTAATTGGACTTTGTTTCACTAAGTCCCTGTGATCGACCCCTGGAATTCCTTGCTTTTTACTACGATTGACCCGTACACTGCGGGTTCGCATCCTTGTTTTAAGCTTACATCTAGGGTTATAAATTTAAAGCTTGCACACACCGTTTGGAGCGAACAAGTTTTTGGCGCCGTTGCCGGGGACTTGGTCTAGACCGAGCCGGTTACGGTTTGCTCTTGGGGCACTTGCCCCCGTGTCTACTAACCACTCTACTTGAGTGACTTTTGCAGGTTCTTTCTTAGGTTTATGCGAAGAACCCACAGTGGGAAGGAAATCGTTCCTTACGATCCCGAACCAGAAAAGACATACAAACGACGCTTAAGAGAAGCGAAGATGGCCAACCAAGACAATCGCGATCTTGAGGCCGAGTTGAAAGAGGCGCTAGAACAACTATGCCTTAGTAGGGAAGAACTAAGGCAAGAGAAAAACGAAACTCGCACCAGGACTGAAGCGATCGAAGTAGATATGGCAGCCTTACGAGACCAATATCTACTTCGACCGAGGGAAGACCCAGTTCCAGATCCTCGACCGATGCAGGATCCAGTTGCTGACCCTCGACCGAGGCAGGTTCCAGTACCTGACGCCCCGGCCGAGATGCTTCCATCTCGGATGCCAGTCCGAGGCGTTCTTTTTGCAGGAATCCCACAAACCCTAGGTCAAAGGATGGACCCCAATCAACAACTGAGGCGTCCAGGAGTTAACCTAGGAGATCCAGCGGACCATGACTACGAACTTCGACCGCAAGTTCTATCCATGATTCAATTCGCCAATGCCAATTCGGAGGGCTAGAAAAGGAATCACCGCATCAACATCTTCAAAACTACGAGATCTTGATGGAGACCTTGAGACCCTCAAGGATTGAAAATAACAACTACAAGCTAAGACCTTTTTACTTTTCTTTAAAAGATAGAGCTCTTACTTGGGTATCAATCTCTTCCTCCAGGAAAAATTAGCACATGGGAGGAGATGACTACGGAATTCTTGACCAAATTCTTTCCCCCCTCAAAGACCGTTGAAATGAGGGGGAAGATAAATGCTTTCATTATGAAGGACAAGGAGAGCTTGTCCAAGTCATGGGAGAAGTTCAAGGACATTCTTTTGGATTACCCACATCATTGGATTCCAAAGATAGAGTTATTGGAGATATACTTCAAAGGACTGGACGGAAGCACCTAGTTCAACCTCCAACTACTCTCCGCCGGTACCTTTATGGACGTGGCGATTGACGAAGCTTGGGAATTCCTCGAGAAGCAAGCTTTGCATATGGAGAAGTACACCCATCAAGGAGCTGAAGGCGGAGTTAAACGAGTTAACTTCCAGGAAACTCAGCCCAACAACAATCAACTCACGTCTTTGAAAAATGACGTGAAGAAATTGAAGGAACTCTTGGTTGCTCAAACCAAGAAGGAAGATCAAGGACAAAGGAACAACAACAATGGATACCGTAACAACAACAACGGTTCCCGGAACAACAATTACAACAACAACAATAGAGGATCCAATAGCAACAATTGGAGGGCGAACAACCAAAATTCTGAGTAACAATCATTCAAACTCCAATTCTAACGATTCCTCTAATCCTTTCCTCTCTTCCCCTTCTTCTTCTTCTACTCCATTAAAGAGCCAGGGGCAAGGATCAAGTTCGTCTCAGCCGGAAAAGAAAGACGCAGTGCTGGAGGCTATCTTGATCAAGCTTAGCGCTATGGAGACTTCTATGACTTCATTTTCGAAGGCCCAAAAGGCTTTTGAACAACAACTTGCAAGTAGGGCGAATGAAGCGCCAAGAGATCCAGGGAAGCTTCCAGCAAAGACAGAAAGCAACCCTAAAGGCCTGATCATGGCCATAACTACGAGGAGTGGACTGAGAACTGCAGATCTAGTGCCTCGGTCGGTGCCAGTACCGACGAAGACCACCTCGGTCCAGGTGCAGTCGAAGAACACTTCGGCCGAAATGCCAACCGAGGTGGAGCCAGAGAAAGCGGAGGGGAAAACTGAAGTTTATGTTCCACCTCCTGCATACAAACCACCACTTCCATTCCCCCAGTCAAGGGCCAGAGCACATCTAGACAAGCACTTTGGTAAGTTCCTTGACTTGATGAATAAACTGCACATTAACATTCCTTTCCTTGATGTTATTCTAGGGATGCCCGCCTATGGGAAGTTCTTGAAGGAGATCCTATCAAGGAAGAGGAAACTGGAAGATTTTGGTGAAGTTAGGATGACATCTAAATCCTCGGAGCTTATTCAAATCATGAAGGAGAAGATGCCACCTAAATTAAGAGATCCCGGCTCATTTTGCATTCCCATTCAAGTTGGGGATGTCACTTGTGAAGCCCTATGTGATCTAGGAGCCAGCATGAGCATCATTCCGCTGGAGCTATGTGTGAAGATCGGACTTGGAGAGCCCAATCCGGTCAAGATTCGACTATACATGGCGGATCGCTCCATCACCCATCCCGTGGGAATTTTGAAGGACGTTCCGGTCAAGTTAGGTAACTTCTATTTACCTATAGATTTTGTTGTACTTGACATTCCCGCAGATTATCCTGTTCCTATTATTTTCGAGAGGCCATTTCTAGCAACTTCGGGTTACAACGTGGACTGCAAGAACGCCAAGTTGAAATTCAACATTGGTGGCGATGAGGTGGAGTTCGCATTACTTGCAGCCATGAAAGGGGAGAAGCTAAGCGATGATATCTTCAACATCTACGATGAAGAACAATCAAGAGAATTGGTGAGCTCTATCCTTATTAACGATCCACTCGAAAGAGTTATTAGTTTCAGTTTAATGGAGGAAGGTATAGATGCTTCTTGTGATGCAGATATACGGAGCTTAAAAGCACTGGAAGAAGATCCAGGAGCTAAAACTGAGAAGCTAATCCAGGAGACGAAGATCTCCAGTTTCGGTTCCAGTTGCAGTACCTCGACCGAGGCACTTTCTGGACTGGGCGAGGCAATTGAAGAACATCTCGGTCAACGCCTCTGCGCCTCGACTGAGGTCGATGGCGAGACGATTTCAACTGAGACTTCCGAAATTCCAGTTTCTGGATCTACTCCATTGGAAGAAGGAAGCAAGAATCCCCCTCAGAAAGCACCCCCAGTCGTGGAGCTTAAACAACTCCCAAATCACTTGAGGTATGTCTTTCTTCAACCGGATTCCACTTATCCCGTTATTGTTAGTACTTCCCTCTCCGAAACTGAATTGTCTAAACTAATGCATGTCCTGAGAAAGCATCAAAAGGCTTTGGGTTACACTATAGATGATCTTATTGGCATTAAGCCCTCTTTCTGCATGCATAGAATTCTAATGGAGGATGATCATAAGACTTCACGGGAACCTCAAAGACGGTTAAATCCGATCATGAAAGAGGTTGTGAAGAAGGAAATTCTTAAGTTGTTGGATGCATGTATCATATATCCTATCTCGGACAACAAATGGGTTAGCCCGGTGCATGTAGTCCCGAAGAAAGGAGGGATGACCGTTGTGACGAATAAGAACAACGAGTTGATCCCAACCAGGACCGTTACGGGCTGGAGGGTTTGCATTGATTATAGGAAGCTGAATACAGCCACACGGAAGGACCATTTTCCACTTCCCTTCGTTGATCAAATGCTCGAGCGGTTGGCCCAGCATTCACACTTTTGCTACTTAGACGGCTATAGTGGATTCTTCCAGATTCCTATCCATCCGGATGATCAGGAGAAGACCACTTTCACTTGTCCATGGGGGACATTTACTTATAGGAGGATGCCATTTGGATTGTGCAATGCACCCGCTACCTTCCAGCGATGCATGATGGTCATCTTTTCCGAGTACATAGAGGAGATCATGGAGGTATTTATGGATGATTTTTCAGTATATGGTTCCTCTTTTGATGATTGCCTATCTAACCTTTCTCTAGTGCTACAAAGATGTGAAGACACTAATCTCGTTTTGAATTAGGAGAAGTGTCATTTAATGGTTAACGAAGGCATTGTGCTAGGACACCTCGTTTCTAATCGAGGCATTGAGGTCGATCGCGCTAAGATCGAGACTATTGAGAAACTCCCTCCCCCTTGTTCTGTTAAAGGTGTGAGGAGTTTTCTCGGGCATGCAGGTTTCTACAGGAGATTCATCAAGGACTTCTCCAAGATTTCTAAACCTCTAACTAACCTCTTGAATAAAGATGTTGTTTTTGAGTTTTCGTAGGAGTGCCTTGATGCTTTTTACAGGATTAAGGAAGCGTTGATCTCCGCTCCCATTATCCAACCTCCGGATTGGACCTTGCCCTTTGAGATCATGTGTGATGCTAGTGATGTAGTCGTAGGAGCGGTGCTTGGACAGAAGAAGGATGGTCGGACCACCGCCATTTACTATGCTAGCAAGACGCTAGATGTAGCACAACGCAACTACGCTACCACCGAGAAGGAATTATTGGCGGTTGTATATGCTTTCGAGAAGTTTCGTTCCTATTTAGTAGGGGCGAAAGTCATTGTCTACACCGACCATGCAGTCATCCGTTACTTGTTGGCTAAGAAAGATGCCAAGCCACGCCTTATTCGATGGATTCTCTTGCTTCAAGAGTTTGACTTAGAGATCCGCGATAAGAAGGGATCCGAAAATTCTGTTGTGGATCACCTCAGCCGGCTACCTGCATCTTCAGGCGAGAAGGACGACCCACCCATAGACGATTCATTCCCCGATGAGCACTTACACTTGTTGGAGCGTTTGATGGACTTACTTACTTCACCCCACGATGGAGGTGAAGTATGGGGTGAGGGCACCTCCCATCACATTTGAGACGCACTATGGTCCAGCTAGCGACCTTAAACCCAGCGCTTCTTGGGAGGCAACCCAAGGTATTGTATTCTTTTTCCGTTTTCTAGTCTAGCTTAGATCGTTTTGCTTTTGCTTTTGCTTTGCTTTGTTTTGTTTCTAGTCTAGACAGATAATAGGTGACATCTAAGGAAGGAGTACGAACCAGGAGCATAACTGGAAGGACAGAAGATCGAGAATTCGAGAAGACGAAGTTTGACTGAGGCACATCTCGGTTGCTGTCAGAGCACCTCGACCGAGATGATTCTTGAGCAACCGAGGCGACTAGGGTTTCTGAAGAACCACCTCGGTCTGTACCACCTCGGTCCAGTCGAGACCACCTCGACCGAGGTGACAGCAGTTCCAAAAAGGGTATAAAAAGGGGAAAATTTTCTCTTTCCTCTCTTTACCAACCCCCTCGACCGCGGCGACCCATTTCACCTCGCCTCTCCGATTCTCGCTCGTTTTCGAAGATTTTCGCTTCCAAACTACGATTAAAGCATAGAGGATCCCAGTGCATCGTCGATCTGTGAAGAAATCGAACCGAAACGGCCGAACGAGGTAAAATGATAACGAAACCCTAACTCGCTGATTTCGCTTCGATTTGGGCTTGGATTGCCCTGCATTTGCTGAGAAACGGATTAAGTACCCCATAGGAACCAGTTGTAGTGATTTTGGGGGAAAAGAACTGGAATTTTTGAAGAAATTAGTACGCAGTTTTTCGCCTCGGTCCAGACGTGTTGTGCCTCGGCCGAGGTGTTCCTGAGTATTGTCATACCGACCGAGGTGACCTGACAGAGAGAAATTTGAGAATGAGTTCTGAGAGACGTCTTGCCATCAGGGATAGATCCTCCCCTTCCCCTTCTTCCTCTTCTTCCCGACCCTATCGCCCGGTGATCCACGAGCGACACCAGGTCGATTACGACCGTATTTCCGGCCGTCCAGTGATTGCACCTCGCTTCCTGGACGTGTCAGCCTTTGACTGTCTCCATGTAGATGGAGACCTTAGACGGATGATATCGACAGTAGGGCTAGATCAGTTTACTGAGATCCGAGCCCCTGCCTATTTGGAGCCCACCCTAGAGTTTGTTAGCTCCTTTACCTACCTCCCCACAGAGAGTTCTGTGAAGTACCAGTTGATGAACCGGAACTTCATAGTTCCACTAGAGTATTGGAGGGATATATTTGGTTTTCCTGCCCCGACAGCTGTTGATTTCCCTTCCCGATTTGTAGCTAGGGAGTTTTGGGGACAGATTGCTCACGTGGTTGAGCACGCAGACAGGTGGCGCCCTGGAGACTCCAGGGAGAAGGTTATCTTTCACTTAGCTTTTAGGTTAGCCCACCGTATTTTCAGTGAGACGCTTCTGGCGCGTACTGAGACGCACCAGAAGGTCCGACAAGGGGAGCTGTTTAGCCTATATTGCATGGTGACTGGAGGGATCCCCGACTTTGGCTTGATGTTGGTAGAGGATCTGCACAGGATCAAGGCCAAGGCGAAGGGGGACATCTGCTACGGAGGACTTGTGACCCACATTGCCAGCTATCAAGATATGGATCTCAGCGCTTGCACTATGGTGGCGGCTGCCAAGCCACTTGGGCTGTAGAAGATGATCACTCGGCGGATTCTGGTTCCCCGAGGACTGACTACACCATACGTGGCTATGCCATGGGAGCTGACTGCACCGTAGGGGATCAGGTGGTCAGCACAGTTTACAGTTGCTGACCCTCATTACTGGCAGACCGCTTGGGCCCCACTGATGGAGGATTATAGAGAGGCAGTAGTTGCCCCAGTTGAGGAGGAAAAGGTAGATGATGAGAAGACTGCGGATGACAGGGATGGTGGAGTCCCGATGGATATAGGGACAGATACTGTCGGGACGAGTGCGCCGGTTATTGATCTGGATGACGATGATACTGAGCCGGCACCTGCTGCATCACCATTGAGACCTGCTAGGCGTAGGGCACGCCGACATAGAGATCCAGAGGCTCACCGTCGGATCGATGATCTGACAGAGCAGATGATTGACTCTTATGCTGCTCTTACTATGGACATCGATGAGAGATTTGCCGCCCAGCACCGACAGATCGACAGTTGGACTCATCAGATGCTAGAGAGCCAGCATTATCAACCCAGGATGATGGAGATCCAGTTCCAGCAGACTATGGGTTATCCATTTGACCCATCTCAATACCCATACATGCCACCACCACCACCACCACCGGATCAGGATTATTGAGGGCTGCAGGATTTTCTTTCTTATTTTTACGCAGTTCAGCTTATTATCCGGTGAGTATTTTATTCCTTAGACTTATTTTGACCCACTGGGACAGTGCGTCCCAAGTATGGGGTGTTTATTGATGTATTATTTGACACTTATGTGATGTATGACTCTACTTGATCGGATATTTATTTATATTTATGCTTCAGTTTGCTTCTATGTGTTTATCTGAGACTGCATGCATACTTACAGGTTATTTGATTGAGAAAAACGTTGAAACTGAAAAAAAAACTGGTTTTAAAAAAAAAAAATTTGACCTCGACCCGGGCAGTTCTGGCCGAACGAGGTGTTTCACCTCGGTTGACCTAAGAACACCTCGACCGAGGTGGGTTAACTGAGAGTTTTCAAAACGATTTTTGTGCTTCTCATCTGGATATGATCTCAGTGAAGATTTTGCATACTGACTGGTTTTAAAATCTTTATGTGTTTGAAAGGTTTTATAATATGTTTAAGTTGCTAAATGCTTTGTTTGAAATTTTTGGCATGTTTAATACTTTGTTTTTATCCAAATTATGTTGAATTTGAAGGTTGACACCACGTTATGAGTTCTCTCACTTTCTTCCTGGAAAGACCAAGGCAATTCATTCTTCTCTCTTCTTCTTCTTGATCATGCTTAACCCCTCATATACATTTTGCCTCCTTTTACCTATCCGGGAATTTGGAAGCAAGCGAAGTGGTGAAAGCAAGTGAAGTTAAAGTTGAGAAGTTGGTTGGAAGTGAAAGTGTTAGAAAATAATAATAGTTTTGGGGAAGTCAATCATGAAGATGAGTAACTCGGCACCATTCACATAGCCGGGTGTTTGTGTCTTGCCAAAGTCGGATTGAGCGATATTCCTAACGGGTCATGGTATGTGTATCAAGAGTTTGATGCATCTCAAGAAATTGATGATTGCTGATTTCCTAGGCTTCGGTTATTGTGCAACTCTGTCCATGCATCCCAAAAAGTAAAGTAAAAAGAAAAAGTGTGAAATAAGCAAAGCTTATTGGTGGAAGATGTTGAAAGTCAAAGTGAAAGTGAAGTATATCCTTTTCCCGGATTCTAGCACCACATTACCTTACATACATCCCTACCCTACACGTTTCTTGACCTTTCTTTTGGGAAGCCCTTGAGACCTCGAGCTTGTTGATTGACTTAGTGGTTTGAACTGGATTATGCATGATTAATTTCGATAATTATGATTTATTATGCATTCTATGATTTTATGCAAAGATGAACAACTTTCTTATATTTATAAAATGTTTTGATCATATTTTGTTTTTAAACTCCATGAAGTATTCTCTTAGAGTGATCTATGATTGTAGCACACCATAAAAATGTTTTGAAAGACTTTTCATTGATTTTCTTGACTTATAATCCATTCTATCTTGCCTTTTATATGCGACACTTGCTTGGGGACAAGCAAGGGCTAAGTATGGGGTATTTTGATAGCATGAATTATAGTCTATATTTTGGGGTTTGTTTGGACGTTTTATCTTCAATAATCTGCATGTTTGTATGTATAATATGTGATTATATTACCATTTTATCTACCTTTGCGGGAATCGAGGTTTACACCTAGTTTTGTTGTAATCGTAGTTAAAATGGCACGTTTTGCATCAAAAAGGAGCTATGGAGTCATTGGAGCTACATTCAGGAACATAAGGAACCATCCAGGAAGCATAGCCATGGATTAAAGATTCACTTTGGACCAGATTTGAGAGATTTCACATTCAGTTGTGACTCACCTCGGTTGACCACAGATTCACATCGACCGAGGTGATCCAGAGAAGTCGACTCGACTGAGGCGAACACCTGGGACGCGGCGAGAATATTTTATTCTTGGCTGAGATCTTTTATCTTTGAAAAGAGATCTTATATTTTTGGGCTTGGCTCCTGGAAGGAAGAAGATATGCTAGATCATATATTTACCTATTTTTATGGAAAGAGATCTTTCTAAGATATCTTATCTTTGGAGAGTAATTTTCCTATAAAAAGGGTCGGATTTCCCACAAATCCGACATCCGCTAACGGCTGGACATCCGCTATCACCTTGCTTACACCTACTACACCGCAGCAGCCATACTCCAGTTGGGAGATTTGAAGAACCTTTTTGAAGGTTGAAGAAGGAAGATTGTAGCTTTTATAGCTTTTGAAGGGTTTTTGTAAGATCATCTTAGATTCCCTTCCTTGTCGTCTTGTCTTATTGGATTCCTATCCAAGGAACGCTTTTGTTGTGATATTTGATTCAGTTATTGAAGTCTTTTCATTAAATTCTTCTTGTTCAAATATTCACTTTCTTCCCATATACTTGATTAATACTTTCATGATGATGAGTGGCTAATCTCTTTGTGTGATTCTAGGGTGATTGGCTGAAGGTTGTGGGAAAAACAATGATAGAATAATCTTAATCACAGCAGGACCCGGAAAGTTCGAGTCTTTAACCTTAACCCTAAGCATCTCGCTCAGTCGATGAACATCTCGGCCGGGGTGGAATTCTTCTGACCGAGGTGACTTATCTGATCCGAAACTGAGAGTTAAGTGTTAGAGTTTGCCAAATTCTATTCTTATTACACCTTTCCTGGTCCAATGCAAGCTTAGGATGAGACTTACCCGGTAATTCCTTAGTTTGTTTACCAAAGATCATAAGTATAGGTAATAAAGGTTAATCCTTTATTGGGGTTTGAGTGTGCTTTCATCCCATCTTTGTGAGTTAGCCTGAGACTTACCCGGTAAAGGTTGATTCTATTCCCTTAGATGGTGTGTTAGTTTGAGATTATAGTTCTTTATCTTAATTCCTTGAGACTTACCCGGTAATAGGAGTTACGGTTTTGGATTAGTGAATAGTGAGACTTACCCGGTGATCTATTCCACTTTAGTAACACCTTCCCCATGCAAAAATCTCAGCTTTGTCCGCTTATCTTTAGATCTTGAGTTGGAACCACAACTAGATGCTTTAATCCCTAGAATTGCATATTTCCTTTATTGACTTATATCATCTTTGATTGTTTTAATTACTTGTGGTTAGTGATTGCTTAAGCATACCGTAATTGGACTTTGTTTCACTAAGTCCCTGTGATCGACCCCTGGAATTCCTTGCTTTTTACTACGATTGACCCGTACACTGCGGGTTCGCATCCTTGTTTTAAGCTTACATCTAGGGTTATAAATTTAAAGCTTGCACACACCGTTTGGAGCGAACACTATTCAACCCCCTTCTAGAGTATCTTTTAACCTTTTATTTCACCTACCGGTTCTTCAATTGGTATCAGAGCTAGACTCACGTATATTGATTTAACCATCAGTGAGACTAATCATGAATCTTGTAGGTGATGGTGGATTTGCTCAAGGAAGATCCTCATCTCGACCACCGCTCTTTTGTGGCAACAACTTTGCTCATTGGAAAGCACTCATGCGTATGTTCATTATTGATCAGGACTTGGAGCTATGGAGCATCATTCAAAATGGACCTAAAGTTCCAATGACAACAGTTGATGATGTCCAAGTTCCAAAGAAGGAAGCTGACTTCACACAAGTTGACCTGGACAGTGTGTCAAAGAACTACAAAGCAATGAACCTACTATACTGCGGATTGGATGCCAATGAATTCAACCGCATCTCATCATGCAAGAGTGCAAAAGAAATATGGGATAAGCTTGTTGTCACTTACGAAGGAACAAGTCAAGTCAAGGAAACAAAGATTAGCATCTTCCTCAGACAATACGAGCTATTCACGTCAGCAGTTAAGTACTCTACTTTAGTATATTTATATTGATTGAATATTGATGATTAATTTTAAAATAAAATTTCATTTATTTAAAATCAATAATAGACATGTATATAGATCGAGTATAGTATATAAGATCAATTTTATTATTTTTACCATCAACTGATTTTAAGGTAAATTTTATCGTTTTTATAGATAAGATTTGGACATTATATGGATGTTTACGGCTAGAAACATGTACACTAGTGTTGTATCGATCGACCTAATTTGTTATTTTGTCAAAAATGACGAATTTAGTGAAAGAAATAAAGACATCAATGAGAAAAAATTTCAAATATTTGTAGTTGAATAGCGGAATATGACAAAAGTCGCAGCACACTGAAGACGAAAGCCGTCATATGAATTTAACGTAAATTATAAATTACCGTGAATTTTAATTATTTTTAGGTAAAGCCGAAAGTTAATATAGTTTTTTTTTGTCAAGTAAGCTATTCACACTAATTTCTCTTTTTCACTTTGAATTGTAAAATACGAAAGCACGTTTGTAAGCATCCATCTTAAATGTTGAATTTGATCAAATTTTAAACCCTAAAACTTAATTTTTAAGTTTTATTTTGATCTATTTTTAAAACAATTTTTGTACTTCAAAAAAACGTAGATGATATATTTTAACCCTTAAAATATTGAATTTGACAGAACTTAAACCCTAAAACTTAATTTGAATATTCAAGGAGATTTCAGAAAATTTTTTAAAGAATATTTTATTATACTGCAACATTTATGTCCAATAATGGAAATAGGGCAAACTACTTTAAAGCCACCCATATTTATGTGTTTGTAACAAACCACTCCTAATATTTTTTTTCTTCAAAAAACCCGCCCTTTATAACAAGGAAAAATAACCCAAAATAATATCAACTATCAACATTGAACCGAAAATAATACGAACTTTGAAAATTACTATGAGCGATATAAACTATCAATGTATCTACCAATAATAATACGTCATATTTTTCCGGCAAAAACCCTAGCTCCGGCGATGACGTGGCAGCCGGAATGTTACATGTCATCAAATAAATGGATTAAATGTGTGATGTGGATTTTATTTTTTAAAAATCAGTTTAATAATATTTAAAATATTAAAAAATAAATATTTTTAAAATTTTAAATAATAATTTATTAAAAAACATTTCTACAAATGTTTTTAAAAACATTTGTACAAATTTGTTTATAAAAAAATTTAAAATAAAGTTTGAACATTTTTTAAACACATTTGTAAAAAAAAGAAAAGATATTTTTTTTTATGAAAATATTTTTATCAAAAAATTTGTTAAATGTTTTTTTTTAAAAATAAATCGTTTTCTTGTGAATTTTTTAAAAAAATGTTATTTTCGGGGGTTTATTTTTATTGTTAATAAAATATTATTTTTCAAAATTGGGAAAAAAATTCTTTAGGGATTAGGTTACAAGATTAAAAAAAAAATTTAACTTCGAATAATTTTTGTACAAATAATTTTTTTAGTATTAAATTTTTCATTTTCTACAAAAATCCAAAAAAATAAATTTGATTAAAAAAAAATTCTAAAAATTATTATATTTTTTGGAAAAATAAATATTTGTACATTTTTTTACAAACCTATCAATTTATTTAATATACTAAAGTAGAGTTCACTTGAGCAGACGTGGCGCTCCGTGCTGGTGTGAGGATTTTGAAATCGAGCTCAACTCTTTTTTTTTTTAATTATCAAATTAAATTTTTTATAACAACCGTATCAATCACATCCGAGTACGATCTTATCAAATCACAATTTACAAATTTGAAGACTATTTATTTTCAACCGAATACGATCTTATCAAATCACAATTTACAAATTTGAAAACTATTTATTTTCAATAACAGTTCAACCAAATCACAAAACCATCATATTTTGTGATTTACAATTTACAATTTTTACTTTTTAAATTATCTATTTTCAAGGGAGCCTATACAATTATTTATTTGAAGGCGATATGTTTGTCAAATTATTTTTGGTGTATTGTTTGCTTATTTCTTTAGCAACAATGATTATATTGTTATGATAAGGTGATGATTTTTTAAAAGTAACCTTTTCTTTTTTGAAATATTTATGTAACTTGATTAATAATGCGAATTTGTTTTACTTACTATCGTGAACGGGACGGGCCTAGCGATATGAAGAAGTTAAGGTTCATTCCATCCCGAAATTCGTTAGCCGGACGAAATTGCTATTTTTATTAAATTCCGGAAAGGGGTCAAAACATGGGCAAGATCGGGATTTGTTCCCGCTCCTATATATATGTACTAAAAATATCCGTGCACGGCACAATCCTAAACTAGTTTAAAAAAAATTTCAATCTTGTACAAATTGTTTTTTATATTATTATTTAAAATTTTAATTATAATAATTTTTTATTTTTAATATTTTAAATATTATTAAATTGATTTTTTTTTAAAATAAAATTCACATCACACATTTTTTTTAAAATAAAAGTCATCGCTAGAGCTAGGATTTTTGCCGGAAAATATATGCATATTATTTTTGGTAAATACATTGATAGTGTGTATCGCTCCTAGTAATTTTTAAAGTTGGTATTAATTTCGGTTCAATGTTGATAGTTGGTAGGGGCGGCCCTAAGGGGGGCGGGGTGGGACGGCCGCCCCCCCTCCGAGAAAAAAAAATGTTTTTTTTTTTTGTGAAAAAAATCGTTTTAGAATGGGTTGTGCTTCTCCCGTTTATAAAAAAACTTTCTACAATTTATTTTTTTTAAATATAACTATTCTTGTGTTATATTTAAATGTTTTTTTTTATCTTTCGTCGAAGTGAACGAAACTTCATAAGTATTTCCCGTTTTAGACTCTAGAGTGAAATAATTCACCAAAATGCACGAGATTTGTTGTTTGGATTAGAAGCGCGGTCTTATACCACACTCTTATTTGTAAAAAGCGTTGTCGAGGACAACGTTTTAATATCTGAAATAAAGATAACAAAAACACAAATAGAGATGTGGTCCTATACCGCGGCTATAGTGTAACGTTTTTGAAAAAAAAAAACTAAAGAGGCGCGGTTATAGACCGCGCCTATAGGACGGTTTTTTTTACTAAATATATAGGCGCGGTTTATGACCGCGCCTTTTAAGTGTAATGTTTTTATAATTTTTTTTGTATTGTTGTTTATTGTAAGTAGATGACATATTGACTTTATTTTTATCGCAATTTTATTTTCATAAATATTTTTATCGAAAATAAAATTTTGCCCCCCCTTTAAAATCCTGCGGCCATCACTGATAGTTGGTATTTCTTTTGAGTTATTTTTCCTTATAATAATTATTTGCAAACAACCACCCAATCCCTTACATTTATAATAGGGGAGAATGAGAAGTTATAGGATCCAATCCAAAAGGCACAAAACAAGAACAAAAGCCAAAAAACGGTCTAGGTGTTGCGAGCTTGTGCGATCATCCTAACGTTGGAGTGAATAAGGTGAATATATATGGACCAAATGTGTTAGTTAGTGGTTGAGAGCTTCCTAGTAAAGTTAGGAGCAGCCTTGGAGGAAGAACTTGAGAAGAGTGTCTTAAATAAGAGAGGAGCTAACAAGAATGTCGATCCGGTTAAATGCTTGAGAGAAGACCTTGACGGCGGCGAATCAAGAGTTGTGCAATGATTGAGCACTTGGGGGATCGGGCGATTTCCAAATAAGGTTAACCGACTGAAGTTTGAGTTGCATTCCTTTATTTTATTTAACAATCAAGGTTGAAGAATCATCGTTTAATGTTTAGGGTGGTTCTAAATAAATTAAAAAAATCCTTAATTTTATCTTATTTAGATCCATAGCTTAAAAATAAAATTTTAATGATATTATGCGAGATCTAAGATATAGGGTGTTGAATAATTGAGGTAAAGTTGACCTACATTGTTTAAATTTTTGTAATTAGGCGTAGAATTGTACATCAATCGCTTCAAGTGACGATTGTTGATGAATTATATTTATTAGTACGTAATTTCACTCGAATTAAAAGGGTTTTTATTAAAGCTCGGAGAATGGACGATTCCTTGCAAATGCTTTAGAATATCGGATGGTTTTGTGGAAAAAATAAAAGTAAAGGGTAGTTTATTGCTAATCAGTTGAAATTATGGGTGGTTTAATAAAGTTTACTCTAACAAAATAATATAAAAAGCAAAGGGACATCGAAGCACAGCTCATTAATAGTGAATGGTTATAGCCAATTAAGTTTCAAGAATGTGGTCATTTCACACTGCACACCTCAAACTTTGGTTAACACATACAACTCTCTATTCAAATACTTCATATATATATATATATATATACACCATTTTTCTTCCCATTTAATTCATCATTGACTTTTTTTCATGTGCATATTATTGTGGTTGATCCATAGAACAAGCTTATGAAATTGTGATGAATGATCCAACATAGTTGACATATTCAAAGCGTCAACCATTGATGCATTCACTTCAACACTATTGACTCAATATGTTGTTGTTAATTCACATAAAATGATAACAAAAAGTATACACATTGATTGGGGAAAAACATAATTAATCAATCACTTAATTCAATGAAAAAAGAAAGGAAAAACCCTAAAATTAACATTCTCAGGGTATATCACATGCATTGCGATGAAGAGTAATCGATCGATCCTAGATAGGTTCTACAAACTCAGCTAAAGATTAAAGTCCTAATCAAATTAAGAACGACACACAAAACTTAATTAAGGCTGTCTAATGTTAATTTAACCAAATTTCACATACCACAATTACTCTTGTCGATCTCCATTGTACAGCTAAAACTGTGGCCGTCCGCCGGCGCCGGAACCCCAGTATGACTCTCCGGGCAACTGATGAATCGAATTCAGAAGGTTAGGAGGTGGAGGAGCTGCCGCCGCCATCCCTTGAAACATTGGTGACGTGGAATTCGGATCCAACATCCCTTGCTGTAACAACCCTCCACCGCCGCCGCCGCCTCCTCCCTGGATGGGGTTCATCGAGGTTGTGTCCTCTTCTTCCAACGGAAGCCTCTCGTACGCGGCGTTACTAAAAGATGCTGCCATCACAACCACCGGACCTGAAGCCATCAACTGCCCGACAACACTCCCACCAACCACCTGCCCTTGTCCTCCGGCAAGGTAGATAGTCAACCCGGTAGCGGACGGCGGGGCTGGTGGAGGAAGAAACGAACCCGATAGCGACAAGATCTCGAATCTTCCATGAAGAGAAACGACTCCGCCGGCAGCCGCCCCCGGCTGCCGGATTGTGACGTTTGCGACTGCCCCAGCTCCACTCATAATACAAACACCTCGCTGACGGCGTCTAGCAAAGGCGGCGACACTTTCCATGACGTCACAACCATCCGCCACCTCCATGATATGGGTCCGGAGAGCGTTGGCGCTATCCCTAGTTATGATAATCGGCGGCTTCGGCTTGTTCTTAGATCCCGCCGGTCTCCCCCTCGGCCGCCGAGTCACTCCTCCAGATTCAGAATCTCCTCCTCCGGATCCATTAACTATGTCGTCTTCTTCCCGATCTCTCTTGTTGGAGTTTTCGAGCTCATCGGAGTTGTGGTGATACTGCTGGTGGAGCTGGAAGGGATGACCGTCCATCAATCAAACTCAAATCAATTTTCTTTCTTTCTCTAAATCGTTCGCATGAGCTATCACCAAGAACCAATCTGAATGGTGTTTCTGCAAGTATTGTGAATCTGATGTGAGTGAGATGGATTTAGGGTTAGATGGAAGCAAGGCAAGTGGGGGAGAAGAAGGAGAGATGATTAGCTTTAATTTTGGAGTTTGTGGGGTCAAAGGCCCTGAATATGGGCAGTTTCTGGAGGGGCCCACCCACACCTTTGTCTCTCTCTCTATCTGTCTCTTCACAATCATATGTGACCAATTGGGAGTTGTAATACATTGTCCAATTTAATGATAATTATTATTTTTAGTATGATGGATAGAGAGAGAATAGGTTCCATTCTTTTTCTTCTTCTTATAATAAGTACAAAACCTTAACTTGTCTTTCTATGGAAATATTTGTACTTGTAGCATCGTACAGTCTAGGTCTATAATAAATTGTTACGTTTCATAAACTAAGGGATATATTTTTGAATATTGCTTCAATTTGGATTATATTCTTTGTGAAATTATACATTTGGAGGAGTATTACGTCAGTCTTCTTATATAGGACCTTCCGTTTATTTTCGATTGAAAGGTAGAGTACTATTTTTTAAATAGATATAAACGTGTATCTAACAATTTAAGATTTACTTACAAAAATCAACCAACGGCTTAAGTCATAAGATTATCAATGTTGTAGCAAACTATTGAGACCATCAACTTTTAAGTCTAGAGCATCAACATTCCTTTTTAAAATGTACGTAGTAAGATTCAAAATTATACGAACATGGTTGAGAATGATAACCAATTCAACAGTTTCATGAACTAAATTGAATGAAGTCGATTTGCCATTTTAGTACTTGATTGCACAAATTAAAATCACTAATATTAACATCAACATTGATAGTGTTGTTGTATTTGCATGAAAGAATTGTGTTATCGGCTGGCAATCCTAGACTACCTTCCATTAATTCATAAGATAACAAAGAGAATTCAGTCTTAAAGTGCTAAGACCTTAGCCTACGCCGGGAGAGCTCAACTTATCAACTCCATTCTCCTCTCGGTTAGCCAGTACTGGACGTATATGTTTATGCTCCCTGCTAAGGTCCTCAACACGATACAGACGCTCATCCGATCTTTCTTCTAGTTTGGCATTGAGAATAGTAGCCGGGCGCTAGTTGCTTGGCCTACTGTTTGCACTGCTAAAGCTGTGGGTGGGCTTGGGTTTCCTGATCTCACTGTCAGGAACAAAGTCTCTCTTGTCAAGCTTATCTACGACATCGACAGGGGTAGTGACAACATCTGGAAGCTATGGATTGATCGACACATTACCAAGGGCCGGAGCATTTGGAGTTGTAGCCCTAAAACCCACCATAGTTTCTTCTGGAAGAGCCTACTTAAGATCAAGGACGAGCTCCCTCCTCCTACCACCGGTAATCATCACTCTGATGCTATCTCCAACGCCAATGGCACTTTCTCCTAAAAAAAAAACCTACGTCCTCTTTAAACCTGACCCCACACCTAACCAATCAAACCCCTCAAGGCCCTATTGCTTCAGACCAACATTCCCAAATGCCGCTATATCTCCTGGCTCACCTCCCTTAGACGGCTTCCTGCCCTGGCCAAAATCAAGACATGGAATATTGTTGACAATGACACATGCAAGCTCTGCAATAGCATGCCTGAAAACGAAGACCATCTGTGGTTGTTCTGTAGTTATGGATCCCTTGTGCTCGATATCGTATCCCGTTGGACTAGAGTTCCCTATCCAGCTCCATACATTAACAAAGTTTGGAGTTGGCTTTGCTCTATAACCAACCCCAATAACAACCTCCTGGAAAGCATCCGGATCGCTTCAATTACATCATTCATCTACTTTGTTTGGAAGGCAATGAACAACCAAGTTTTCAACAATACTTTCACTATAGTTGTGGACTGCGCAAGTGAGACCATAAGAGCCATCAAGTTGCACTTTGAACATAACTGGAAGGACCGCTCTCCTCTTTCTCATGCCACTGCTCGAATGTTGAACATCAACCTAGTCTAAACTCTTTCCATCTCTCTCGTTGCCCCTCCTCCACTGCTACCGCTTTCTTCCCCAATGATCTTATGTAACTGCTCATGAATTCTCCTTGTATATTCTTCCCCCTCAATAAAATTAACTTTTCAAAAAAAAAAAGAATTGTGTTATCGCATGAGGTATCATTAGAGATGAACGTGGACAATGGGTTATAGGATCTGCGTTCAAGTTTGGTTTATGTTCCGTCCCAAAGACGAAGATTTGGCGTCTACACACTGGAGTGGAGTTGGCATGTGACCTACACGGTTGCACATACGCAACATCAAAGATGAGATTGATGTTGAGTTAGTTGTGAAACTAGTGAAGTGTCAATTACCTCGCTCACATCCACCCTTTTTAGTCTGGTTGATCAATGTCAAGGCTACCTTCGTAGAGATTGGAATATCCAATATCGTCACATTTATCTTCAGACTAATGCTTCGGCCGATCGCTTAATTAGCATCTTTTCTTATGAATTTTCCTTTCGGTTTTCATGTTTTTAACGACCCGCCGGTGGGTCTTATAGCTTTATTGAACAATGAAGCCCGAAGTGTAAGAGTCAAACATATATCAACCGTTAGCTACTTTTCAAGTAAAATAAACATGGTTATAACCTACTCATCATTCTTACCAAAAAAAAAACATCAACATATAACAAAGAAACTCACTTTAGACATCATTAAAACTAAAGCATTTGATTTTTTTTTTGTAAAGAGCCAAAACACTTGATTGATAACCCTTATTTTGAATAAGCAACAACAACTTCATAAAGTCTAGAGAACAATAAACCTAACACTACAATAATTTTCTGACTTTCTCCCATCTTGCTTGGTGATAACCATTTAGTTTAATGATCATGAACCTTTCATTTTTCCAAGGAGGATAATTGTTTTGTATTAAGTATTACTTTTTAATTTAAAGTAAATTTGTGGTAAAAAGTTAATGAGCAATCCTATTATAATATTGTTAGCCGGTAGCAATTTAGCAAACAATCAACTTTTCACTTTTCACGCTTTATTGTCAAACAATATGATTATAAACATCGTCTTCTCTCCACATTAGGTATACTTTTAAAAGATCACTTTTTTAGCTATCTTCACAAGAATGAGAAACACAAAGTTCTCACAAAATAAATATCAAGAGTTAAGAGTCAATAAGACAAAAGACATTGAACCGTCGACTTCTTTTTAAATCAAAATCAACTAACAAAACCGTGCACAAAACAATACATATATCAATGTTATTGCACATACCATTATAGTATCTCGAAGACAAGCTACTACATCATTCTTCTCAACAAGATACATATCAGAGGAATCACGTTGTCTAGTCTATGGTTTTTCTTTCTCAAGATTTGTTAAACGACTTGGATGAATCAACTCTCGTCTTTCGCTATATCCATGGACTCCAATCTACCTTCAATTCTTGATGAGTTTTAAATATAATATTATATTCTTTAGAATCATGCATTTTCATAGATAATATGTTTTTATACTTCACTTTATTATAAAAAGCTTTCCTTTTTTATATTTTGATGTCTACCTTGATCGATTATTTTGTATTTCAGGCTTTCAAGATCAATCTCAACATCAATTGGAGCAAGATAAGAAATATGAATTACTCCTTGAAATTAGAGCAACACAAAAGCATCATATGTGGTTGAGGTGAAGAATCAAGTAGCATAACGCCCCCTAAAGAAGCCTTGAAGCTCAAAGATCACAAGAAACACTCAAGCAATTATAGCACTTGCTAGACGGCTTTGGAACAACACCCAAACAACATCATAAGTTGTTTGATGGTCATATCATTCTCATCTCCCACACCGTGTAGCCCAACACTGATCTAGTCCAGAATCTAGCCTAGACCACTTTGAGAGGAGGAACTAGATGGCTTCCCAAGCTGTCTCCAGGCCGTTTTCAAACCGTCTCGACTTCGTTGCTTATCCGAGATCATATTGATCTTATCTTTGAAAATATATATTTTGTAACCTTATAATTCTGACTTCCAACCCTATATAAACATATGTATCAACCCTAGTTTGGGGATTATCAAATCGTTGGTTGATTATTCCGAATCCCGTAGCCGTCAAGTAATTTCAATTCCGTGTTTGAAGGTTCACCTCTTTGTGTTGGAACCAAATGATTGTGAGTTTGTTTATGAAGTTTTATTAGGCAATAAATTATGTTTTACATTCAATCATGTCTAGCTAATATCCTTCTTGATCTAAGAATTGCTTGATCCCAATAATAATATTCATATATGTGGTTTTACTTTGATTCATTATAGTGGTTATTCATGTTTCCTTAGATTGCTCCCCTCCATATTTTACCAATAGAAATCTTTGCTTTTCCATTTTGTCCTTTTATTTTTCTACAACAAAACTCCAAAAATACTTTTTTCTTTTTTCCTTACTCTTTTCTAATTTCTTTTTTCTTAGAATGATTATTAATTAGTGATTTTCGAATAATACGTAATACCTTCGAATTCGACACTCGATTTACTACAGCTAACCTTGTCATCATTGCGGGTAGGTTTTAGGACCATCAAGTTTTTGGTGCCATTGTCGGGGATTACTAATAATTTTGTTTTTTTCCTTCTAATTTTTGGTTATTTTAAGCTTCTTTTATTGTTTTTCCTCTCCCATTTCGTCTTTGCTTCGCAGGTTAGGTTGGTGAATACGAAGAGTTTGTGACCCAAGCAAACTTGTCCCTTTTGACAACGAGCTTGAACGCACACTCCGTAGACAAAAATCTACCAAAAAGGCTTCTACAATACGAACTATGGAAGATCAAGGTGGAAAGAATGTCGACGGACGTCTCAGCAACCTAAGAGATAGCCCGCTAAATTTGCCAAATCAACAAGTTGAAATTGCTAGACTCAATATTGTAGACAAAAATGCTTTCATCCTTCCCGCATTGGAAGCTCGAGATTTAAACCTCAGGACAGACACGATCATGCTTATTCAAAATGATCAATTTCCAGGCTTGTTGAATGAAAATACACATCATTGAGGAATTTTGAAAATATTATGAATACCCTAAATTAAGAAAATATTTATGCGAATGCTTTGAGGATGAGGGCTTTTATTTGTTTCTTTAACAATAAATGCTGCTACTTGGCGTCAAAACCAACTTGCAAGTACTTTCACTACTTGAGAAGAATTAATCATTGTTTTTCTCATTAAGTGTTTTTTTCCCATGAGACTATTGAAATTAGGGAGAATATCTCTCATTATCAAAATGGTGAGAGTATACATTCTTATGGGAAAGATTTAATGAATTATTGCATTCTTGTCTTTATCATGGCTTTGAGAAAGGAGCATTACTTGAGTACTTTTATAGTGATCTTCATGATACTAATAGGAATCTTGTTAATACTGCTAACCCTCATGGCTTCCCTAGAATAAATGAGGAAGATGTTTAGAATTATTGGGTTACCGTTGTAGAACATACTGAAGTGCTCAAAGAAACAAAACAAGACGTGAAGTGTCTACAACATAAAGGATGATGATAGGATCGACAAGCTAACCGAGAGGTGAAACTTGTTGAAGGTAACCCTGTTATGATTATTGCTAATGTTAATGCTAACATAAAATGTCAATATTGTAGGGGTAGAAGTCATGAAATTTAGGATTGCACAACCTTCAATGAGCACACGATGCACCACGAGGCCATGGAGCAGGTGCATATCATGGGGAACCAAAAGGAGTACGCCTACACTAGACCTCTTTTCTAACAGCGAAATTTCCCTCAACAACAATTTCAACAGAGACGAAATTTCTCTACCAAAGCATTTTATGCAATCTCCTCACAAGTCTACCCAAGATCAAATCTTGGAACAACTTGTAAAAGGACAACACGCCACTTGCGGCTCTATTGGGGAAATAAGTAACACTACGATGGCTTTTGAAGCCAATTTTATCAAACTTGAGACTACTGTAGATGTTTTGAGTAGAGTACAAAAGATGTTGGAGAACCAAGTCGCCCAACTACTCAACCAGCAAATGGATAAAGTTCAAGGAAAGCTCCCTGCAACAACGAAGAACAATCCTAAAGGAATTTGTGCAATTACACTAAAGAGAGGGAAGGAAACATCAGATCCCGTGGTTGTTGAAAAATTCAGGGAGAATATTAAAGTAAAAGTCACACGAAAGAGGAACCAATCATTCATTCTCCTATTTCTAAGCCTCTTCTTCCTTTCCTTCAATCTCATAACAGAAGGAAGTTGGATCAGAATTTTGGGAAGTTTCTAGAGAGGATAAACAAGCTATACTTAGAGATATCGCTCGTTGAGGCATTGATACAAATGCCGAGATACTCAAACTTGATGAAGGACATGTTGTCCAACAAGAGGTTTCTTAATCATTGAAGTAACTAAGGAATACAACTCTATGCTAATGAGTAAGATGCCTCCAAAGAGAGATGATCTTGGAAGTTTTGCATCCCACTAACATTTGGTGGAAGGAAGCATAATTGTTTTGTGACCTAGGTGCAAGTGTATATGACTCAATTTGTGTAAATAATTAGAACTAGAAAATATCTCACCGGTGAAGTTCATCTTGACTTTGGCCAATAAGCCCGTTACCCGATGGGATGTTAGAAAACGTGGTTGTAAAGGTAGACATGCAAAAAATGTTAGTTGATTTCATGGTTGTGGATGTGAAGAGAATACCAAAAATATCCTAGTAATTATTGGACGCCCCTTCCTCGCCATCGCATGAGCACTCATTAATGTCAAGGATTGATTAATCATCTTCATATTCGATGAAAACTCGTGAAGTTCACTCTTTCTAAAATCCCTAAGCCTTCTATTAGTGATGATTGTATTTATTTGATTACTAATATCATTGATGATAATGAGTGCATGACCATTGAAAATTCTTCGCTAGCTATTGTGAATGATGTGTTGGAAATTGCAAAGAAAAGGAAATCCCGCACCATGAGAAAATATAAAGAACCTCATCTACCTCCTGGTCCTAGCAAAACTCTGATGGATTTTATGATGAAGAGGCAATTAAAAGTTCAAGAAGCTTTGCAAGCAACAATACAAGGATTAGCCGAAATAGTGGTTGATCTCGTCAAGAATCATGAGGCTTTAAAATATCAAGTTGCGGATATTGAAGACACTCAACAAGGGATCTTAACCACCATCGAACATCTGGAAACAACAAAGAATAATGCTGAGAAGAAATCGGAAGCTCAAGAGTTCGTCCTTGTAAAATCTAAAAAAGGGTTGTATTTAATTAATCCCGCATAATTTCAAGCAAAAAGTCGTAGCTCTAGACCACATGTAGACGACATAGAGACGAGAAGAGACGGGGATCCAGACGGCTTCCTAGGCCTTCTCACAAGTTGTTTGGAAGAGAAATCCAAAATTGCCCAAAATAAATTGCAAAAGTGACAGCTAGTGCAAAATGCAAGACGATATCGAAGCGGCGTACATCCGACCAGAAACGGGATCCAAGACGACCTACCAAACCATTTTAGATGGTGATTCCAAAAATATCAACAATACGACATTGGGAGAAGATCTATACGTTATGTCCAACTATCCATTAGCCGTCTCCATACCGTCACCTACTCCGTTTCCCTGTTTTGTCCCTCGAAACTAGATTCTCGAAATCTTTCACTGATTCTTGTAACTTGACACTTATCTTTTCCTTAATCACTCCCTTCCTAGATAAATGAAGGCAATATCTCTTCTACAACTCCTTCCAACAATCATAAGCGACCTCTTACCCCCACTAAAGAGGTTGTTCGTTCATCCCACCCCATGAGCCATAATAGACTTCTCTTCGTTCTTGCTCACTTCCCCCAATCAGAAGACAACCACCTCACGTACATTTACATCCACCACTTCCATGGATTCCCACCAAAATGTGCTAAATGGGTCGAGCCAATTGCAAAAAAAAAAAAAAACAAACACTACATGGGAGGTAACACATGAGTTTGAACTATTTTTTCCTTTTTTCCTTTGTTTTTTTATAGTTTGATGGCTACTAGACTTTCTTTGTGATGTATAAGTAAGAATGAAGATCTTGAATTATACAAGCGAGTTCTGGAACTTCCATTCATTCCATTCTTTCCACGTACCCTTCCTCTCTCCACTATATGCATTACATTATTTGTGAGTATCTTTTTTCTTACTTTATTTCACATTGAGGACAATGTGTAGTTTAAGTATGGGGTGTTATACTCACATTTGCATATCATGTTTCCCTTTTCATGCTACATGTTTATTTTTATGCCTTTTTCTTTTATCTTGAGTCTTTTCTTGCATTTTCACATGCATACAAAAAAAAATTCCAAAAATATTGCATTCTAGCGTAGATTGAGTCGGATCTTATCATACTTACCTTTGGAAACTGAGATATGTTATGATATTACACTTGACTTGTCACGATGTTTTGGATTACTACTTCTTGTTATTGTTTATGCACATGATTTTTTGAATGAATTATGACGATTTGCCTAACCAAACATAAACCTTGTTAGTGTTTAGCCTTTGGACATGCATTTTCATGTGTTCTTTCTTTCTTATTATCGTGTGATCTCCAGCATGCTTAGTTTCTTCTAGAACTTGTGATTGACTCTCTTTCAAAATTACATGTTCATATGATTTTATATGCTTGATATTGAAATCATTGAGAACCTATTTGATAAGCCGGTGTGAAATTTCCTACCTTTATGTATGTTTCTCTTTTAGTATCCCCTTCTTACCTTTATTTTTCCTTCTTTGGTACCTCTCAAAATTGTCACAGAACCATGTATAGCCTCATTTGACCCTATCCGTAGTTGTGATGGAAGAAGATAATGAAGAAATCAAGTATGGGGTATCCCCTTAAAACTTTTATGTAAATCAAAGAAGTAAAAGTGCGAGGTGGAGAGGACAAAAAAGTTCCCGCTAAAAGATGCCGTAGTAAATAAGTAATAGTTGATTCAAAATTGAAGAAAAAGCTTATCCTTGAAAGAGAGGACAAAGTGATACAAATATCAAAATGTTATGTTACGTGGAAAAGAAGTGCAAAAGATGAAGAAAGTTATGAACTGGTGATGCAAGAAAGGAGTTTCGATTTATGCACAATTCGATGCCTTAAATATTTTTTTTGCCTTTTGACAAGTTTATGGTAAGAACTTTGCCTGTATGTTAAGCTTGAGTGAACCCTTATATACTTATAAACACATTTGTGAGATTGAGAGCAAACTCATTACCCTTGAGCGGTTTGGAAGAGTTTGGATTCATCCTTATGATAGATGTTATGATGACATGGTTTGATTTGTTTATTTTCCTCCTAGTCGAGGCAATCACTTGTTTTGCACATAGCATGATATATTTCATGATCTTACTTGAGGACGAGCAAGGTTTAAGTATAAGCAATTTTGATGAGTTCTAAATGTAACATCATATTTCCTTTAGAATCATGCATTTTCATAGATCATATGCTCTTATATACTTCACTCTAGTCTAGAAAGTTTTTCTTTTCCATATTGGTCCTTACCTTGGTTATTTTGTATTTCAGACTATCAAGGTCAATTCCGGCATCAATTGTAGCAATATACGAAGTATTCATTCCTCCCTGAAGTCATAGCAACACAAAAGCATGATACATAAAATGGGGATAAAAAAAAAATCAAGTAGCACAAGTCCCCTAAAGATGCTTTGAAAGCACGGTTGAAAATTTCAGCAAAGACTGAAACAAGACCACTTCCCATACGGCTTTGGAACGACATATAGACATCATCATAAGCCGTCTAATGGCCGTCTAATGCTCATCTCCCACACCGTGCATCCCAACACTGACCGGGTCTAGAATCTAGCCCAAACCGCTTTGAGACGAGGAACCAGGCGACTTCCTAGGCCATCTCCCATGCCGTCTCCAAACCGTCTCGACTTCGCTCCTTATCCGAGATCATATCTTTTGATCTTATCTTTGGAAAGATATATTTTATAAACTTAGATTTTCGACTTCCATCCCTAGCCTATATGTATTGGCCTTAGTTTGGGGATTATTGGATTCTAGGTTGGTTATTCCGAATCACATAGCCGTCAAGTAGATTTTAACTCTGTGTTTATAAATTCACCTCGTTGTGCTAGAACCAAATGAATGTGAGTTTTTTTATGCAAAAATATGTGTTTTACATTCAATCATGTCTATCTAATCTCCTTCTTGATGCAAAGATTGAATGATCCCCATAATTGTATTCTTATATATGGTTTTACTTTGATTCATTATAGTGGTGATTTTTATTTCTTTATATCGCTCCCTCCATATATTACCAACAAAAATCATTGTTTTTTCCCTTTTGTCCTTTTATTTGTCATTTTATTTGTCTATAATAAAACTCCAAAAACACATTTTCCCTCTTCCCTTATTCTTTTCTTCTTTCGTTCTGCTTAGAATGATTATTAATTGGTGATTTTCAAATCAGACATAATCCTTTAGAATTTGACACTCGATTTATTACAAGTGATCCCGTCATCCTTGCAGGTAGGTTTTAGGACCATCAATTCTCCCTATTGTTTCAACTACATCATCTCCGTATTTTCTTTAAGCTCACAACATCAATTTTTCTTTTCATAACTTAAATATTTCCTGCATCTACCGGATGATTCATGTGAGACAACCCTAAAAGCTGAGCTACTACATTGTTCTATAATGTAAAAACTCAATCAATTCAAATTACTAATTTGTATTCACCACATTAGATTGTTTGATCTCACTATATAAGTTGAGCATTGAGACTATTGATGAGGGTTGAAACATGAGTCTTTGATCTCGCAAATATTCGCAAGACTAGATTATGGCAAGGGGTGAGGATCGAATTTAAGAAAGACGATGTTTTGATTTCATAAATTAATAATGAAACACAAAACAAATAAACTAAACTAATTACATAAACAAAAATAAATAACAAAAAGGAGTGTCAATCAAATGATAGATGTCACAAGTCGAATGATCTTAGATACCAAACACAAACAGTTGATTAAAATAAGAAACATAAGCAATTAGGAAGAAGAAGCAAAGTCGGTCGATCAATTGGTGTAGCCTAGTTGATCGGTTGGTTACAAAATGCTCATAAATAACAATAGAGTAAGGGAGAGGGGAAATTTGTGGGTTGTTGATTCAGAATCTAGGGCTTTAAAAAAAACATGACATCAGAAGTAATCAACACTTAACATCCTGATGAACACGTACGTTTAACCATTTTGGCAGGTATTTCCGGCAGGGTTGCCCACTCTCTCTCCCTCTCTTCATCATCGCCATGGAAGTCCTCTCCTCGATGATCAATATCAACACCACTTCTACCGACTTCAACATCCACCCCAAATGCTCCTCTCCCCGCATCACCCACCTTTGTTTTGCTGACTATTTAATGCTGTTTTGCAGGGCAATTCCACATCAATTAACATCCTGATGAACACGCTTAACCATTTTAGCAGGTATTCCGGACACAAGTTCAATACCAGTAAGTCCTCCATTTTTCTGGGAGGTCTCTCTTCCTAGGAGGGGATGACATCTCCGTCTCTTCTGGTCTTCGGCGTGATTATCTCCCATTCACTTACCTCGGCATACCCATTGGTAGTAGACGTCTTCGAAACTCTGATTATCAGCCCCTCATCACAAAGATCACCAACCGCATCAACTCCTAGAGTGCCCGGAATCTCTCCTATGTTGGCCGGAAACAAGTAATTGCTTCCATCCTCATGGATCTACATCACTACAGGTGTGCTGTTCTCCCCATTCAATAGTCCGTCGACATTGAGAAAACCAGAAGCCTTCTATGCTCCTTCCTTTGGTATGGAAAAGATGCCAGCCCTCGCTCTCATGTTGCTTGGGACACTATTTGCTCCTCCAAGAATGATGGCGGCCTAGGCTTCAAAGAACTCCTCTCATGGAACAAAGCTTGCCTAGCCAAGATCATCTTCGACATTGGCCTTGGCCCTCCCCACTCCAACCTTTGGGCTGATTGGATTCACAAGAACATTCTTAAAGGCACTTCCATTTGCCTCGCAAGACCTAACCCTAATTTCATCTACTGCTGGAACATGGTTCTAAAAATCCGTGACCAGACCATCTCTAGCCCAAACGGTACCCAGTTCACCAATCTTGCTACCAGTCCTAAGGGTACCTACTCAACCTCTGCTGCTTACCAATTACTACGGAACTTTACACCTCCAAACCCACCCTACACCCTTGGTATCATTTGGAAGGGACTCAATATCCCTAAATGCTCCTTCATAGCCTGGATTGATAGCCATAAACGATTGCCAACCCTCACCAAACTCCACGCTTGGAACCTCGTCCAAGATGTCACCTGCCCTCTCTGTGGTCTCCATCCTAAAGACGAGGACCACCTCTTCAACCTCTGTAGCTTCTCCACCCTCACATTTGATCTTATAGCTCGCTGGACCAGGATCCCCACGCCTCAACCTTTCGAAAATTGTATTTGGACTTGGTTTAGAAACCAAACACCAAACCGCCACGACTTCATCTCACATATCCGCATCTCCTCAATCACAAGTCTCATCTACTCCATATGGCACGCCAGAAACGAGATCCTCTACAACAATCGAACCACCCACGTCACTGTGTGCGCTCACAAAGCAATAAGAGCCACCAAGAACTTCGCTTCTAATAACTGGAAAGACAGATCTCAAAGTTCTCTCAATTGGGCCAATAGGCTTGGCATCCATCTTTTGTAATCTTTTCTTTCTTCTCCTGCTTCTTCCTTTGTCTATGTCTTGGTCTAAGTAGACTATCCTGTATATTCTGGTTACTTATTAATACATTTTTTTCAAAAAAATTAAAAAATAAAAAATAACACTTAATAAAGAGTTTCAAGACTAGGATCACCACAACATACATATATAGATCTCAATTGATAAATCCAAAACATAATGTAAATCATTGTATGTAAGGGACAACTCCGCTTGATTGCCACGTGCATAAGACCATTGTTTATCACACATCAAACGGTATTGTTAGTTCTATTGATTGCCACGTGCACAAGACTATCGATTATCGAAGATCGAACAAAGCCTTGTCGGCATGAGTGACTCGGCTCTCACATTTTGCAAAATTGGCTCTCGCATTTTGCAAAGAACAATCCAAAGACTACCATAACTCTCATAGATAAACATTCAAGCAATTCTTTGATAATTATCAACATCATATATCAATACAGTTAGGCTCTCTAGATCCTAGATCAAAATGAATTTATCAAACATATCTTGGAATAATTTCAAACTTCATTCGAAGATGGGAGGGACAGTTGATTGGCCACTAGGGCTTCAATCAAAACATTAACTCTCGTTGTACAATGGATTTCTTGAATTAAATTTAAATGAAAAACTCTAAGGTTGAAAGCCTTATTTATAGGGATGATATCTAACATAATCCTCCTAGGGTTAAGATCCACCAAATTGCTAAATCCTATCTTCTAAAAATATAAAATTTGTCTAAAACGGATAGATACAAGTAAACATCCAAATAGACCGGCTAAAACATTTTCCAAACTAAAAAGGAACTAATGAGATATAAGATAAACGTCAAATAGCAATGCAAGTGGGTCTAGTTGATCAGCCGGTCCATAAAGTCTTCGTGAAAGGCTTGTTCTTGAATAGTGGTCATGTGCGAGTCATGTGACGGATGAACAATAATAACTCAGTCTGCCATATGGGACCTAGTCGGTCGGCGGCACATTCCCGATGAATTATTCGTCTTCACTCTCGGATCTCAATTAATTCAATCTCGACTTCCTTTACCATAGGGACACCCTTAGTGCACGTGTATGAGGTCA
Organism: Fagopyrum esculentum; assembly: GCA_033239045.1. NCBI lineage: Eukaryota > Viridiplantae > Streptophyta > Magnoliopsida > Caryophyllales > Polygonaceae > Fagopyrum > Fagopyrum esculentum. The sequence goes on along the minus strand of BSUD01000006.1, from coordinate 128,335,096 downwards.
TTCCGCCGCAGATATCTCCATTTAAGCTCCGCAAATATCTCCATTTAAGCTCCGCAAATGCCTGAAATGCTTGCATATTCATAAATTAACCGGTAGATCTCCAAAACACAAAAAGGAAGGAAATAAGCCGATAAGTCATGCTATTGTGCCAAAAAGAGTAGAGTGATGAATACAAATGATGGTGGGAAAAGATGCTAAGATGTGTGTTATCAACTATAAAGTCAAATTAGAGATTAATGAATTCGAGGCTCATATGGACAAAGACGTAAAAAAAGAGTACGATGCAACAATGTCAAGGCTTTCTTAATTAGAAGAATATATTTAGCATGTCCAATTGCGTCATGTATTCATGAATCGAATAACGTTACGGATCACCTAAACGTACTTAACTTTGGGTACAACCCGCTGAAATGTTTTAACATTTTTTACATCACGAGTGAAGCTATTTTCAAAATATTGAACTCCTTACAAAGTTGAATCATAGGATTCCCTTCCGATGTAGCTTATTGAAATAATGATTAATATATATTTTTTTAACTAAAATATCCAGAAATGAGCTTAAAATGTAGTCCGTATTTACTTTGTACGTATGCAAGGTTCGGATTCGTAACTAATGAAGAATAATTAGTATTTAATAATTGCGACTTTGGGAGGAAGATGGGATAAGATCAAATAGAGAGAGAGAGAGATGCCAGGATTGCGGGGAGGAGACACGTATCGTGCCAATGTCTCCGTGGGTCCCATCCCCCTCCACGCTCCCGGCGGCCCTCACTGGTCCCCTCTCACCCTTCTTTACAGGCCTTCCCCTAACGTTGTTAACATGCCCGATGGCACATACACTCCACATGCTCTTGCCCGACTATCTCTCTTATTTTATACATATAATAGACAGTGATTCGAAATAATATATAACACGTCGTTTAGTGGATCGAAATGTCAAAAAAGATATGCAAACAGCATAAAATCCCGAAAGCAGTGAGATCTTCCAGGAAAAGTAGAGATCAGGTCAACAAGAATCAGCGAACACAACGTTCATAACCATCAAGAATTGTGGACACCTCAGATTTGGACTCGCGCATAACCATCAAGAATCGGTCACAAATTCACGTCCCTTCTAGACAAATTACTCGAAACGCTATCAATATTGAGGGTTTTGAAACATTAATTTACAATATATATATAAAGTGCGGTTCTCATGAGAACAATCTTATTGTGTATCATGAGAACAATCTTAAACCGTTGGATGGTGAGTATTAAGGGTCGAAATTTAAGGTAGATTATCAGAATTAATAATAACTACGAATAATACATTAAACGATATGACACCTTCGTAACAAAACTAATTATTACTACGAATAATATATTATACAATAAGGTATGTTCTCATGATTACACGATAAGGTCTGTTCTAATGGGAACTGCATGTATTTATGTTGGTCTGAAAAAGATATTTTGCATTTTCAAGCCTTTTGAATCCATTTTGCGTCATGTGTAGAGACTTGATGTAATTGAGACTATTTACGATCGGATCCCAAACAAGAGGCATTGCGCTTCCCTCGCGCATTTTGCCCAAGTCTTGTGTGCCATAAAGCTCGTGTTGTGTGTTTCAAACACTTGAAGAAGAATCACAGTTGTTCGACATAGTTCTGGCTTTAGGTCTCCCCGGGCACCTCCTGATCAACATCTCAAACATGCGTGCAACCGATTACCAAGATTTGAATGCAATTAGGGAGAAATACAACACAAAAATTATCTATTTCTTCGCGAATATATATATGCTTACGTCTAGGGGCACTACCAAGTTAGGGTTTTGTATTATTTTGCTTACAATTACAATTTACGTGATTACAATTTCACAAGTTCACGTGACAACCCTCTGATTTTTTAACTAGCAATTTAGGTGACTACCCTCCAATTTCACAAGTTCACGTTATTACAATTTTCTTGTTATTTGTTTTCTGACTTTCGAGACGATTGAAGAGGGGATCAGTTTTGCAAATCTCTTTCATCTTCATGGATGATTGTTGGGTTGAGGGTGAAGGTTTAGTTTTCTTGTCCAATCGCTCATACTGTCAATTGTGGAGAGGGGTTTCCATTCGAAACCGTGCATAGAATTCTGGTTTAAGTTGGAGGGTTCAAACATGGGCATATCTACTTCTCCGTTATGAAGGTATCTCGTTACATATGGTTTCATTCTTAGTTTGCCTTTTGACAGATCTAGGGTTGTAGGGTTTTGGTTCAAAGGTTGCACTGTCTCCTATGTTATGATGTTGAACAATCATTTCAACACTCCCCTCAAGTTCACCTATCATGAACTAAAACTTAGTCAAACAAGTGGATATTATATTTTCGCTAATTAGAACCCAAATATAGGATAACGAACCTGGATTGGACCTCTCCTAATACCATGTTCATTTATCTTTTATATTTGGTGGGTCTAAGACGTGGAGGGGATGCACGTCAAAGCAAGCCTTTTAGGGTTCTTTCTTAAAGCTAATTGAGAATAGTAGGAGTAGTCTCAGTACTTATATGTTAGCTTCACGTAGTATCATGTTGTCGATGTAGAACATCTTCACACGTCTCAACGGTTCTCTCCTTCAAACATAAACGAAAGAATATAATGGATGAATCGGAAGCGTAGGTGGAACGATTGTGAGAGCTGATAAGGAATAGAAATCGAAATTGCAATTCCAAATCTAATTTTAGAAGATTGTCAAATCTCGTTCTCAACTCTGTTCAAGCACAAAATAAAACAACAATCCAAATCACAAATATGAAACTAGATAGAGATTCTAAAATAGTGGGGTTCACCCAAAATCTAAAAAAATTCTAAATTCAATACCCTAAGGGTCTGTTTACAAAACAAGAAAAAACTCAAATACGTTTTCTTCTATTTTTCCATTTTAAATCATATAAGAAGCTTAAGCATCCATCCGTTCGTGCTATTCGTACCCACCTTTTCATGCTAAATGTACCACAAGCACGCACGCATTACGTAGCTGTAGTAAGAAGATGAATTCGTTCGCAAAATTATGTGCAAATGACTACGCCTACGCGTTGGGCAATCGTAGTTTTTTTTAATATCTAAAAATGACCCATTTACTACGCCTACGCGTTGCGTAAACGTAGTATGTGTACAAATAGCATGAAAAGGTGGGTACGAATAGCAATCTCGGCATCCAATGCTGCTCGTGTAGTTGTGAGCGAGTTTTAGCCCTATCAACCTTTATTACTTCTATGTTGTATAGTGTCCACATTCGAATTATAGTTCTATTATTTACCATAACTCTATGTGTTAGTGTGTGAGCATGACTCCCACCTTTTGATTTTTTAACATGTCATTTGTAGTACGTAGCTGATATATGATTTGGATTTCGGACCAAATAGACACATCGAATATGATTAAAGATTGATATATAAAGATTTTGGGTGGATCCCACAACATGACCCCACGTTATGAATCCACCAATATTTAACTCCTTACACTATGAAGAACTACATTAAATATGTACAACAATAATCCTTTGGACCTATATTTGATTTCATTAAAGTACGTGTAGAACAAGTATATATGGATAACGGATTATATCAATCCTTAATCAAAGAATTATAAATAATCACTTATTATACATACAAAAATAACTTCCTTTTTTTCTTCTTGTCTTTGGCCCGTCAGGTTCAATCGGGTCATTATTGTACCGTAATTTCTAACCGAGTGGTCCGAGTGGGGATCAGGACATTAATGTACCGTAATCACAGAGATTTTCCGCTGGTATCAAGATTTCTGTCATATCGACAACTTTAGAGCAAGTCCAACCGTTGGATCAAAATGTCAAAAATCATTAGTTTAAATGTCATCGAGTTAAATATTTTCATTGTCCTAGACATTTATTTTCACCCATTTTGTTTCTTAACCGGTTAAATTTCAATGTGGTATCATTTATTTATTATTCTAGTTGTATAACTAACGGTATTTTGAAAACACCTTTTATTTTTCTCATAAACAAACAAAATACAATTATACTTAAAATAACTAAAACTTAAAATGAGTGTTCGGACAAATTTTGTTATAAAATTATATACTAAAATAAAATCATGATAAGATATTTTAAAAATAATAATTGAGTATTATTTAAAAGTTGCTTTAAAAAACCATACAAATATAATATGGGACCACGTATATGAATATAATATTGTAAGTAACCGGTTAAAAATGGCACAACAAATATCAACGTTATAATTTATAGCCTTTGAAATTTCTAATATTACAAAATATCAAATGAAAATCGGTTAAAACAAACTTGCAGACATCGGTTTTTTCAACAACAAATATCGACACATCACTTTATTTGGGTGCGAACGGTTAAAACCGGACAATTTTTTTCTAGTTATGAATTAGTTTTTGGGTTACCTAAAACGATAGGTGTCAAACATGGCTTGTGTTGGAGTCAATAGTTAAGATAAGAGCATGTGGAAGGTTAGAGTGAAGAGGTCGGGGCACGTGATAAGCACCATCCATTGCCTCGAATGTGGTAACAGTAAAACTCTGCGTTTTGGTGGCATTTGTTTCTGCACCCACTTTTCCCAACGTACCGTGCGAACCTTTCTTTCCGGGTTCGAAGCTCCATGACAGACTAACTCTTAATTAATCATATTATGTTAATTACTCAACTCAAACCCAAACCCAAACCCAAGAGGATTAGGTTAGCCCATCCCACGTGGATCATTGTTCTATTGTTTCAACTTCATCTTCAACCTAAAGCTCTCAGCTTTTTCATTAATTATGATTATTATTTGCTAATTAATAATTAGTTTTGGATGGATGGATGTTGACTTGAGCGCCCCAACAAACTCACTCATGCGCTCTCACTTCTTTTGCAGATTAGTACTTTTTTCATTTTCAAGTTTTACCTTAATTCAAGTGTAATTTTCAAAACATTTACTGTCATACTTTGTTCGATGATAATTACACCAACTCTTTTACGGGTACTCTACGATTTAGTAATTGATTGTTGATATCGGATCTGTAGATGTCCCCACCTTCGACACTAAAGTCGCTAAGGGTCCGTTTGATTCCAACTCCGGAAATAGAATAAAAACGAATTTAGTCCATATGTACATCCTTATTTATTAAATTTTATAGAATCATTCCTGGTGGTTTCAGCAAAATACACTTGTCTCCCTACATTTTGTTTCCCTATAGGGTATTAAAAGTAATCAAATTTTACTCCAATTACTTCAAACCACAAGAAATGATTCCAAAAACTTTCATGAATAAGGGTATACATATGGACTAGATTCGTTTTCATTATGTTATATATTCCGGAGTTAAAACCAAACGGGCCCTAAGTGTAGTAAAGGCTATGGTTGATTAATCATTAGTCTTGATTTTGATCATATAATCAAAATTCAAGACAAATGTTCCATGAGATTAAGGGCCCGTTTGGTTCCAACTCCGGAAACGGAAACGGAATGAAAACGAATTTAGTCCATATGCATATCCTTATTCATGAAGTTTTGTGGAATCATTCCTTGAGGATTAATGCAAAATGCACTTGCTCCCTCACATTTTGTTATCCTATAGGATATCAAAAGTAATCAAATTCTACTCCAATTCCTTCAAACCACAAGGAATGATTTCATAAACTTTCATGAACAATGATATACATATAGACTAGATTCGTTTCCATTCCGTTTCCGATTCCGGAGTTAAAACCAAACGGGCCCTAAGTGTAAATAAGACTTTAAGAGACAAAGGTATCTTACATTGCATAAATTTTTTAAGAATAAGTGAGAGGTTGGAGGAATTATGTCATTTAACTTTTTTTTGGTAAATAAGAGCGCAATGCTCCCGCCATATGGCATTTATTAAGAAACATGGAATTACAAACGTGTAGTCCGTAGGAGAGCAACCCCTCATATCGTCAAGAATTAAAATGCGAACAGATAAAGGAGGATCCGATAATAGGTGAACCCCAAAGTCGAGAGAGAAAGCGAAGCTAGCAAGCGAATCAACTACATGATTCCCCTCCCGATAGACATGGATGAAACTAACACTCCAGTCTTGGATGATGAAGCCTTGGTAGCGAGCCATCAGGCTAGCAAGCGGGTGCGAGCTACTCACCCCCTTAGCGATAAACCCGACTACCAAAAGCGAGTCCATTTCAACTTCAACTTCCGGTAGCCTAAATCTCATGCAAGGTCCAAGCCATGAATATCACCCTCTCCGCCGCTGGTGCCGTCGTTACCCCAAGAATGATTACAATCCCATGGATCCAGTCACCCTTCTCGTATCTTAGAACTGCACCGGCAACAACAATACCAACATGCCCTCTAGATGCCCCATCAGAGTTCAGTTTAATCCACCCAACCTTCGGCTTAGTCCAATGGATGAAGCGTTCCTGAGTATGCTTTTTAATAGATCCCTCCAGTTTACGGCTTGCAAACACATAGTCCTTGTATTGGGTCATAATGAATTTGACCGTATCTCTTGCAACCATACATTCGTTGAACACTCTAGCATTCCTCTACCATACTGTCGTAGCAAATAAGTCCCTCTAGCACACCTGCAACGATCATACCAAACCAACATTGATATTTGTAAAGAGTCGGTCCTCCCATGTGAGCTGAAAGAAGGACGAGAGCAGTTCCATTGGCACAATATCGAGCCAAACAGGTATCGCTAGGGCACAGTCGCGTAGCAGGTGTAGCAGAGATTTGTCTTCATCCTGACACGCCAAGTAGTGGGGAGAGTTAGTCAGGTGCCGGCAGCGACGCTCAAGGTTTGTAAGAAGAGCTCCTCAGGCAAGCTGCCAGACCCAAAACCGGATTCGCTGCTGCACCCGGAGCGTCCAGACTTGCGTGAACATACCCTCTCTCACTTACAACCTTGGACGAGACTCCCAAATGGCCTCATAGGCCGAGGCAGTGGTAAAGGACCCATCTTTAGAGAGCATCCAACGCATCGTGTCCTCCCTAGTACAGTTCTACATCCCCATCGCCAGCACGCACACCAAGTTACCATTGTCGAGGCGGCAAACAAGATTGTTTAGATCCCATGTTCCATCATCCCTACAAACCTGAAGAACTTTGACCTCCAAGTCCGACTGGGACAACGGGAGTTGGCTAGAGAGCGAGAGGGGTTCAGTGGTGGCCTAAGCGTCGCTTTAGAATCGGGCCCTCCTCCCATTCTTCACAATCCAACCCAGATTTGGAGAGATCACAGTATTATAAGCTTGTGCAATACCTTTCAATACATACGAGTCCTTGCCTTTAATCATGATTCGTGTCGGCCATTCCTGGTGGGAAATCGAGTACTTCCGGAGAATAACTCGGGACCAAATATGCTCTCTCTACATGAAAATCCTCTAACCAATGACGCTTGATTCACATCCGCAGCACGCCTAAGGCTTTGATACCAACTCTGTAACACCCCGATTCCACGGGACTCGGGATGCCATATTGGGATAGGATCTCACAGTGGATCCCGACCCTAGCCTGACAACAAGTTCACTGGACCTTACAACATGACACCGACAGATATAAAACAAATACACAAAATTGTATAGAGCTGTATATCAAAGATAAACAAGATCATAGCCGAATATAAAACGCAATCCTCACGCAGGAGGTATATATATATATATATATCAACCCCAAAACCATAACCACCTAATGTACGAGAGTCTTCGGCCTGTCACCCTGGCGGATCACTCTACAACTCTCCTATCCTGCAAAACATCTACAACACGGTATGAAATCGTTAGCTAACCTTACATATATAAGGTAATGCATAAGCACAAGCACAAATCATGAAGGATAAACACATAATCATGTTGTCGCACATTTACCCATTTTAGTTATCTTTATATAATAGTCATTTCACTCAAATCGTATATATATATATATATATGTACATGTATATGAAACTATGTGACACGAGGACCGTATCATCCTCGCCTCTGGGCCTGCTATCCATCTGGAAGTAGTGTCGGTCACACAACCCGGTCACACAACCCTTTGGGTCGCATATGATAATATCTTTAAAAAATTGTGTGAGTTCTAGGTTGGACTGTGACATAATAGTACTTACCACACCGTCAACATAGAGGTTTGGATCCTCTTCTTAATCTGCCATTAAGTACAAGTTTGCTTGATCACTTTCATCTTCTGACTCATTTGTCGAATTTGAGTCACTCCACGATGCTACCACAACCTTTTTCTTTCGATCATTCTTCCTAAAGTTGTTCCTCTTCTTTTGTGGACAATCCCTTACGATATGATCTATTTCACAACATTCAAAACAAGTCAATACTTTAGTTTTCTTATTAGGGTTAGAAAATTTACCTCGAGGTCATGATAATCATTGATATTCTTTGTTGTTTGCGAATTGCTTCTTCATTTTAAGAATTCTAGTAAGACCTCTTGAAATCAAGGCGAATGGATCTTCCTCCTCATCATCACTCTCTTCATCATTTGATGGAATGTTGTCCATCTTGGATCTTAGGGCAAGATTCTTTGTGTTTGATGGTAGCTCTCCATCTTCTTCACCAAGAACCATTTCATGCGTGATTAGCTTTCCAAGAAGGTCGTCGAGAGGTAATGTTGTGAGATTCTGAGCTTCTTTGACGGCGGTCACTTTTGGTCCTCACTTAGCTTTAGGCAAGCTTCTTAGCACTTTCCTTACTTTCTCTTCATTATTGAAGACCTTTCCATGTAAAGATTGTTCACAATCTCGGTAAAACGTGTGAACATCTCTATGACCGTCTTGTTTGAGTTCATCTTGAATAACTCATATTGCCTGAGGAAGATGTTTATCTTTGTCTCCTTGACTTGACTTGTTCCTTCGTACGTAACTATTAACTTGTCCCATATTTCCTTTGCACTCTTGCATGATGAGACACGGTTGAATTTATTTGCATCTAATCCACAATAAAGCAAGTTCATTGCGTTGCAGTTCTTTGATAAGTTGTCCAAGTCCGTTTGAGTGAAGTCAGCTTCCTTCTTTTCGACTTGGACTCCTTCAACCGTGGTGGTTGGGATTTTAGGGCCATTTTGAATGATGCTTCATAGTTCCATGTCATGATCAATAATAAGCATTTGCATTAATGCTCTTCAATGTGCAAAGTTGTTACCGCAGAAGAGGGGTGGTCGAGATGTGGATCTTCCTTGAGCGAATCCTCCATCACCTACAGAGTTCATGATTAGTCTCATTGATGGTTAAATCAATATACGTGAGTCTAGCTCTGATACCAATTGAAGAAGCGAATAGGTGAATAATAAGGATATAAATACTCTAGAATGGGGGTTGAATAGAGTATGAAAACTTTTTCACAATATCGTATATCAAAGCTTTGAAACTAATCTCAAGGCCTTGAAGTCGATTTGTGCGCTTAGTGAAAAAATTTGTTCTCAAGGCTTTGAAGTGGATTTCAAGGTCTTGACTTTGAAACCTGCAAAATATGGTCAGTCGCAATATAAGCGATAGAAAGTCCGGAATAGAAAAAATCGACACGATGATATGTTTATGAAGTTCGGCTCTAACAGCCTACTCTCCGCCTAGGGTTTCCGACCCTAGGATTCTAACTATCTATTATCTACTTTTTGTGAGTCCTAGATACAACCTAGAAGAAGTTCCCTTCTTCTCTCAATGTAGCCTCAATGCTACGATCTAGTCAACTCCATTCTAGCAGTAATAGCCTAGTTACTTTGCAGAGTAACACACTCGAGTATAACACTCTCTAGATATGCCAATGGAGCTCTTGTGTTTATTTTCACTCTAAGGAAGTATTCTAATGTAAGCTTAAACAGGGAGAAAAACTTTTGGAACAATGAATATGTTTGATCGCTTGAAGGTTTCTTATCCGTGTAAGCTCGTTATCCTCCTTCTTCAATCGCCATCTTTATTTATAGTCTTCTATGGAGATCTTCTTAGCTGTTATAAGATAGCCGTTGTAACATTTCTCTTTCTCCATAGAATACGCAGCTTGGTTGAGCGGGATCTTTGTTGTAAAATAGCCGTTGTAAGATCTTCATCTTCAAATCAAGCCCTAGATCTTCTCTTGATAGACATTGAGGATCTTCGTCGTATCTTCTCTCTTGATGGTCGTTGAGGATCTTCACCGTATCTTCTTGTTAAGCCTTTTGAAGATCTTCTTATCAAGTCGTTGGAAGTCTAGCCGAGATCTTCTCTTCTTGAAAGCCGTTAAAGATCTTTGAGTATCTTTTACTTTGAACTGAGATCTTATCCTTGAGATGCCGTTGAAGATCTTTGAGTTCAGCCGAGATCTTCTCCTTGAGATGCCGTCGAAAATCTTCTTGTTGGATTTGATTGGCCTTTGAAAATCTTCTCCTAGATTCTCTCTTGTAGATGTGCGTGTGTTTTAGCGAATCCCTTAGCCGAGTCTTTCCCTTGTAATGCTTTTCAAGGCTTTGAGTTCTTCCTTTGAAATACGTTTCAAGGCCTGCACACATTTGAACAAACCAATCAAGACAGATATTTAATTTATAAAACCGCATATATATGTTAAGTCTTCCATCATTCACATAAAACAATTCATAATCAAGGTGGAGTTATCACATTAATATTATAATTCAAAAGAAAATTTTAATAAACAATATTATTGGTCACCAACAGAGTCAATAATATATATTGGGTTACATGTTAATGTAGCCCAATCCATTTGCCAACGACAAAAACCTTGAAATATTTTATAGATTAATATCTTTGTATTGATTTTAGAGTAATTTACACAAAACCGAACATAACTTGACCCAAACTAAGATGTTGGACAACACGACCTAGTTTCGACCCAACCCGAACATAAATTGACCCAACTCTAACCCGATTGGCCCGCCCCAATTGACACCTCTACTGAAGTCGTTAAAAACCGAAGTAACACAACCCGAATGACCCGAGAACCAAACTAAACTTGCTTGTTATGATCTAAGAATTGAGGCTACCCAATAACCCACATTAACCCGAACAATTGATACCCGACCCGAAACAAACTGATAAAAAGAGAGATTGCTTTGACTAGACCAGTTTCAATCCAAGCCTATTATGACCGACCCGAACCTGACCTGCTGGCCCCGTTTAATACCACTACCAAGAATTAAACTAAACCGACCCGGTATAACCCGAGGCTACTTGGTAACCCGTTTCAATATGAACAACTGATATTCGAACCCAAACTGACCCGACCCGGTTAATAACCAAGCATGTTTTTTTACCCGGCCCGTTTCAACTCGAGTTTGTTGAGATCTGGCCCGAACCCGACCCGTTTGCCCCGTTTGACACCTCTTGAAAGGATTTTTAAAAAAATATTTAGTATGGAATTGTTATATATTACTAAAAGATCACATAAGTCTTATTCGCTCTAATTTCCTAAGAAAAAACTCTCACTTTCTCTCAAAAGTGAAAAACCAGTTGTTGGTATAGTGAGATTCAATTTAGATCATCCTCCAAGGCAATTTTATTGCTACCCTTTCGATCTTCGGCCTAGCATTCGAAGACAAGGAGATCTTGATGGGGCAAATTTGCTAAGTAGGCCTTTTTGAGATTTTCCTCTACTAAGGTTCATAGCATAATTCTATTTAGTAAATGTACATTTTTTTTTTATTGTTGTCCTCATTAGAGGCGATGTTCTTCTCAACCCTAATTTTGCCGTCACAAGAGATGAGAAGTTCCTCGTCGTAAGCAAAATTCTTCTCAACCTCGATTTCCTCATCCATCCTTTCTTCCACTTTATAGCCAGTGATGCTTCCATCTACACTGCGATCTACACTTTTACCATCATCGACATCTTCTTCTCGTTCATCTTCTTTTAGTTCGTCAAATCTTGCTTTCTCTGTTTTCGATTGAGCTAGAACTTTACCTATTTCGCCATCATATCCTCCAACTTCCTTGCCATAATTCTTCATATCAGTTGAAATCCTATGATCCGCAACTTCGAATGCACGATCCGATCCATTGGCCTCCAATGAATCCTCATCTTTGTTCGATTTGAGGTTAGATCTGGAATTTTCATCACAATTCCGCTTCTCTCATCGTCGTCATCAAATGTTTACTTCCTCTTCTGAAATTGCACAGGGCTTTTGCAATTCCCGTTTTAGTAACCGACGTCAACACAATTCTTTTTCTTATGCAACTGAGAAGGAGACCTTACTCGGACGATTTGGACCGAATTGCTATCGGGCTTGCATGATCGTCTCTTCCCCGCTGATCCAGGCCCAGAGGCGCTACTTGTCAGTGTTGGAGCTTGATTCTCCATCTCACGTAATCTAGAGTTCTTGCCATGGAAGCTGAAGTGCCGAAGAACTTAACCGCAAGTCCGCAACTCATCTACACCCAAAACGTCGTCGTTTGGGACTTTAACAGAAGTGTCTTCTGGTTTGGGACTTTAACTAGTGAGTCTTTGGGTTGATGGGGTTTACAGATTGATGGAAGTGTTTTCTTGTATGAATTTTCTAGTATAAATTAATACCAGAAAATTATGGTATGAATTTCTGTTTTCGAGTTTCTAGTATGAATTTTTTGGTATGAATTTTCTGGTTTGAAAATTTCTGTTATAAAAACTTCTAGCATGAAAATTTCTTGTATGAAAATTTCTGGTATGAATTTTTTATATGAAAATTTCTGGTATAAATTTCATATCAGAAAATATATAAAAAAAGGACAAAAAACAAATAAAAAATAAAAAAACAAAGTCAAGAATTATTTGTACGTAAAAATTTCATGTATATTTCTTTCTTTTTTAAAATTGAGGGGTTAATTACTTTTACCTACTATTAATAAAAGTGGGTAAAAATTAAAGAAATACACAAAATAAAATAAAAATAGAAAAGAATTTATTTGATCAACATTTTTCATCTTGATACCGGATTGGTGTGGACCAAGTAAAAAAACAACACTTGATGTTTTTATTCTCTTTCATTCCTCCCCGAATAAATATGATATTATGGAATATGGATGATAAGCCCATTTGATTGGGCCGAAATAGAACATGCCCTTTGTATTGGGTCACTTGAAGAATTGATACGTATAAATCATTTGCGTAAAATATTTTATCAATTCCTATCAAAAGAGAAAAAATATTAATAAGTATTCAGGGTACTTTTTTTTTTAAAAAAAAAAACTATGCAATTTAAAATTTATCTACGTGCACTTTTAGAAAATAAAAAATAATATCAATTTTTATTAATCATATGCATATTTGTTATATTATAAAAAATAAGGAAATTACTTGTTTTTTATTATGAGAAAGGGAAAGACATACCTTTATTCGTATACTAAAAGGTATCGAACAGATTCATGTGTTACGTACGGGTCACTCAGCTAGTGTGATAGTGTTTTTGGATTTCCACTTCCATGAGGAGCTGTAGGTAGTAATCAGGAGTAAACTAGCAATCGATTCAAGTTTCCTAAATCAAAAATTGAAGTTGCTTAAGGACGAGATTTCCACTTTCCTCATTGGGTATGATTTTCTATTTACTCTTCGTTTATTCTCTTGCTTTCTTTGGGGGCGTATCTAATCTTTTGCTGTTCATCTTCATTTCCACCTCCAAATCACTCTAATTGAGTGATTGGGGATTCTGGATCATTGACAATCTGTTATTTTACTGAACTTTGCAATCTGAAAGCTTCACGTTTCAAAGGAAGTAATGAATTTGAAAATTATCAAAACCCTAATTATGTTCGATGGAGTATTGGTTTCAGGTATCTAGGGAAATAGTTTGGTTGATAATACTGATAGTTTCATATGTTGTGGCTTCTGGGTTCGTATATTCTGCTGGCAACTGAGGTATTTTCATCTCTGAATTGAAAGGAAGAGAAGGGTAAAGGATTTAGGGTCTGTTTGGTTGTTCATCTGGAAAACTGGAAAAGGAAAGATAATAATCAAGGGCAGAGAAGTGAAATATTGATGTTTAATGTTCATTTATGTTTGGTTATCTTAGGAAAATTATTCTATCTTTGCATTAGTTTAATTATGACTTGTGAGCTTTGCTACCTTGTGTCCCAGAAATGTTCGTGGAGATAGCGGTGACCATATGTGCCGTTCTTGTAGGATTTGTTCTCAAGGCACTACGACCTCCCCCTCCTTTAGTAGTCGGGTCACCTGATGGCCCCCCTGTCACTTCCCCAAGAATCAGGCTTAGTGATGGGAGGCATTTGGCTTATAGGGAGGTTGGAGTAAGTAAGACAGAGGCTAAGTATAAGATCATTGTTGTCCATGGATTTAACGGCTCCAAGGACCTGCATTTACCTGTATCTCCGGTATGTAGAATGCACTCGTTCATTGACCTATTAACTTGTAACTTCGTTTCTATAAATCATATTTCAAGTACTTGTAAAAGTATGAATGACTGCTCTTACAAAACTATGAATCTGTAACTGACTTCTTTTGAAGAATATGGACTTAAGCTAGGTTTGACAATCAGATTTTTTCACGAGCATCATCTTCCTGAGAAAACCCCTAAACATTTAGGCTTAAGCTCCTACAGTTAATAAAGCCTCCATCCCGGACCATCCAAGCTTGTTGTTAACAGATCCATAATGTCATTTTTCTTAGCTTCCTCTTTTCCTTCAGTATTTTTTATTTTAACATCTCAGTCCAGGCTTCACATTTTTATGCATTTGGAATTTCCATATCAAAGTGTACGGGAACTTTTACGATGATCCAACCATAAATGTCATAAAGGGCGGATGGCATACGAAGTTGAAGTTTTTTTTTTACCACAATGCATGCTAGAAATGATATGACCAGGATACCATCCCCCTAATAATATGACAAAGTTCAAGAAAATTTATCAAATCTGCATATGGTATCAAAGCATTTGGGTTATGCTGATCAACTTGATTTGCTTTGTGCAAATCTTGTTCACTTGGCACCGGAATTAATCTTGTTCAGGCCGTACAATATTGTTATATTTTCAGGAACTAGTGCAGGAGAAAAAGATCTATTTCCTGCACTATGATAGAGCAGGCTATGGAGAAAGCGATCCAGATCCGAAACACTCAGTAAAAGATGAAGCATTTGATATACAAGAACTTGCTGATGCTTTGGAGCTTGGACCTAAATTCTACATCATAGGAATCTCTATTGGAGGTTATGCTGTTTGGAGCTGCCTCAAATACATTCCACACAGGTATGGCCCTATGTACTTAACCTTTTTCCTATTGAACGTCCAGAAATTTCAATTAGTTACAATATATCAAGCATGAGAAGGATTCCGGTGAGGAGCTCTCTCATTGTGAAATTTGAGGAATGTAAAATTGGACAAATATCTAAATCAAGGTGCATAAATTACACACTTATTCACAAAATACACTTTCAAAATAGCAAAATTGTACTTTTTCATGTATAATCTTGCATTTCATTAGTACAAAATATGCCTCAAATACATTCTACAAAGATATATGGTTTTGTTAATGTAGTTCATTCTGTTTTCACATGAAATGTGCTCTGTACTATCAGATTATCTGGAGTCTCCCTGGTAGTTCCTTTCATACACTACTGGTGGCCTTGTTTTCCTCGTACCTTAGCAAAGGCTGCCCTTGAGATGCTGCCTGCACGGGACAAATGGACCTTCCGGGTTGCACATTATGCACCGTGGTTGTTCTATTGGTGGATGACACAAAAATGGTTCCCTACATTGAGTGCCCTTTCTGGGAACATGTCAATTTATAGCCCACCAGATCTTGAGATTTTGAAGAAGTTATCAGAAGTTCCTGCTGTTGGTCAGGTAATGAATATTTCCTTGTTTAAGTTATCAGAAGTTTCAGCTTTCCGGATTTATCATGTTTTTCATATGATTTCAGGAGAAGATAAGCCAGCAAGGAGTATACGAGTCACTTCATCAAGACATTATAGTTGGATTCAGCAAATGGGAATTCGATCCATTGGATGTCAAAAACCCTTTCCCTAACGACGAGGGCTCGGTTTGCTTATGGCAAGGTTATGAAGATAGAATTATCCCATTCCTATTGAACCGCTTCATTGCTGATAAGCTTCCATGGATCAAATACCATGAAGTTGCTGATGGCGGGCATTTTATGATCTTTGATCAGGGTGTATGCGAGTCCATCATAAAAGCAATGCTTCTTGATTGAATGAGACTATGCACACACCCTCGTCGCAAGGAATTTATGTCTACAATTGGTATTGTCAATGTTTTTGCAAAGTGAATGGCCCTGCATAATATCTTAGAACCAGAGTTCGACCCAAACGAATAAAGCTTTAACGTGCTCATGTTCAATTTTTTTTAGAATCATTCTGTTCATGCTTGTTTTTAGTGTTTACTTGAGTAAACTGCAATCCGATTTGATTAGGGCTGAGCAAGTCAGGTTCGATTTACCTGAACTGAGTATTTTCGGTTCACCAACAATTTAAGTTCGGTGTTAGGTCCTTGTTTTTTAAATATCGGTTTTGGTTAAAAGACGTAAAATCGAATTTTAACTTAATAAAATAAAAAATTGGCTTTGAAGAGTGAAATGAATCAATTTTATAGGTTCATATTTGTTATTTTATTGAGGTTGGGGTATTTCATATTTGTTAGTTTATCAAGATTTGTAACTTTATTTTTTAGGTTCGTTTAGGTTCAAAACTTCAACCGAACCGAAATCGATCTAATAGGTTCAGTTTTAAGTTCTAAAATTTAAATTTCGGTTTTAGGTCCAAACCGAACCGAACCTATTTTTGCAAGTTCAGTTTTTGATCCTAGACTTCAGGGAAATCGATTTTGAATGCTGTTCGATTTATAGTGGTTCGGTACAATTTTGCAGATAGATCTAGATAAGCTAACTGTCGTCATATTTTTTCAATATATATATATATAGTAGTAATCCTAAGTTGAAGTTTAAAATCTGTTCGAATCTGGCTGCTGATAATGGCGACAGTCCCCGGCTCACCTTTGTTGAATAATCACCGTCTTTAGGGTAACATCTAAGCTTTTTGAATATAATATAATTCAGCTCAACGTAGAATGACTGAAGCTAAAAGGAAGATTCAAACTGAAGCTGATACACAGAGCTACGTCTTCTAGTCAAGATGATTAGGTGATTCAAATTTAAATATCAAGGAACCCCGTGCTTGTCTTGATTGATTTATTCAAAGACTTGGATTAGTGTGTCTTGTAATCATGTATGGAGCAGCAGCCGTTGTCGCAGTAGGCGCTGCAATCCTGTTATGGACCCACAAAACGCTGACCCCACCATCGCCAAAGCTCTGCGGAACACCCGGCGGCCCACCCGTGACTTCGCCGCGGGTTAAGCTCAGCAGCGGAAGACATCTCGCTTACAGAGAACTCGGTGTTCCTAAGGAGAAAGCCAGATTCAGCGTAATTCTTATTCATGGCTTTGACAGCTCGAAGGACCTTTACGTTCCTCTTTCTCAGGTTCAATTCTCACTTTGAAATCTCTAGGGTTTCATATTTTACGATGAATAACTGTGTTTGGGGGTTTTGATATGATGCAGGAATTCATGGAAAACATAGGCCTACACATATTAGCAATCGATAGATCCGGATATGGAGAGAGCGATCCAAACCCGAAAAGAACGATCAAGAGCGAGACATTCGACATTGAAGAACTCGCTGATAATCTCGAGTTGGGTTCGAAATTCTATGTAATTGGGCTATCTATGGGGAACTATCTCACCTGGGGATGCCTCAAATACATCCCACATCGTCTAGCCGGCGTTGCGTTGGTGGTTCCGGTGATCAATTATTGGTGGCCTTCTTTTCCGGCTGAAATGTCCGGTGAGGGCTTCCGTCAGCACATGAACAAGGATCAATGGGCGGTCAGGATTGCACACCACGCGCCTGCCTTTCTTTATCCTTGGATGACTCTCGGCATATTTCCTACGCCTACCATCTTGGATAAGGATCCCATCATTTTCTCCAAAAGGGATTTTGAAACCATCAAAATTATGTCACAAGTTCCAAACCCCGACGAGGTAAATTCCGGTTTGAATCGAGTCAAACCTAAATTTTAGTGAATGAACTAGTCTGAAAACTCTGAACTAAATTTTTGTAAATTGGGCTAAGTTCGAGTAGGTCAGTTCATATAATAACTAGTCATGAGTCCGGTTTACGGTAAATCATCGAACCGGCGGTTTTAAACCGGCCCAAACTGTCGATATGCTTTGTCGATTTGGCCAAGCGGTTTGGGTTTAGATTTGTCGTTTCGATAAACGTAAACCGTAGATTAAACCACGTAACCAAACCGTCGGTTTAACCGCCGGTTTGGTTAGTTTTTTTTATTATTTTTAATTTTAAGGGACCAAACCTCCTCAAACCGACGGTTAACCGAAGGTTTGATCCGGTTTGACAAAAAAGAAAATATTTATTTTTTTTTTAACAAACCGCCGGTTTAGCGTTTTGGCTTTTCCCGGTTTAGGTTTAGGTTTGGCCCGAGAACTTAGATTTAGGACCCATGTCTAATATTAACCCTAGTTTTGGCAACATCATGTTCAACTCGTATAGAATCGAGCAAAGTCTAAAAAATAAGGGAACTTAAAAATATGTTCATACTCGGCTTGTTTTCAGTATAAGGTTCGACAACAAGGAGAGTCGGAGTCGTTATACAGAGATATGAAGCTTGTGTTCGGGTCATGGGAGTTCGACCCGATGAAGTTGGCGAACCCGTTTCCGGAGAATGAGGGGAAGGTGCACCTATGGCAAGGGTACGAAGATAGGCTGGTGCCATTCAAGTTACAAAGGTATGTCGTTAGTAAGCTTCCTTGGATGAAGTACCATGAAGTTCCGGATGGAGGTCACTTGATCATCCATGAAGATGTGTTGTGTGAAGCCATTTTCAAATCTCTCTTGTTTGGGGAAGAACCATCTTTCAAATGAGCTGCATAGTTTTGAATCCTCTCCATTTTGGTGGTGAAAAATGTCTTTTTTTTTGGTGAAAAGGTGGTGAAAAAATGTCTCATGTGAAGCCTTGTTAGCTTAGTAAATAAGTGATATCAAGACCTTGAGGTGACAATTCGAATTCCGAACATAGACATTATGATACTTTTTTTCTCTTTGTTTTTGTTTATAATATGTAAACCTTACGTGTAAAGTTGGCAAAACAACAAAGGTCGAGGTAGAATGAGACTTGTTATACGAGTTTAAACTATCTTAGTTCCTAAAAAACTTTGATTACTCTAATGGCGACTAATGGGGCGATTCCCCATGCGACGCCGAACCCTAATTCATCGATTTCTGCCGCCATCGTCCCTGCCCATCCAATCCCTGCCCCTCCAATCATTGAGTGCTCTAACCCCAATGATGCCCCCACTGCTTGTCCTGGCCCTAATCAACAGGTTCCTGATCCCGCTAACCCCCAAGATTCATGGAATAATATGCTTTTTGGGGATAACGCTTGGCGTAGGTTACCTATTCTGCCAACCAATCTTATTGAATCTGGAAAGATTCAAAAAGCTTTCCCTAAGGGAGCAGACGCTACTCCATCTATCAACATCGACCCGGATGTCATACAGATTCTTAATGCTCCATGGCGTTTCTCCATTGTTGTGAAGCTTTTGGGGCGGATGCTATCTTTTGCCGCGTTTGATAAAACCATATGTCTGATGTGGAAGCCGAAAGGAGGTTGGTCCGTCATAGACCTCCCAAACAACTACTTTCTTGTTCGCTTTGAACTTGAGACCGATATGCTGGATGCACTCAGCAATGGCCCTTGGAAGATGTTCGGCCACTACTTACTCATGCAACAATGGAGCCCTGATTTTGATCCGTTAACATCGAGTATCTCGACTACTGGGATTTGGGTTCGAATTTCAGGGTTACCATTTTCTATGTATAACATTGAGGTTTTAAAAGCTATAGCATCCGCCATTGGGGTCCCCCTCCGGATTGATGAGAAGACACTAAGCATAGACAGGGGGCGATTTGCAAGAGTTTGTGTGAGTATTGATCTGAATAGACCGTTAAAAGGCGATGTAATTCTTAACGGAAAGAGACTCCTACTGGAGTATGAGAATCTCCATGATATATGCTTTGTATGTGGATGTTATGGGCACCTTAAAGAACAATGTAAACTGGTTGTACTGCTAAGGCTAAAAGTGTTGATGAAGCTGTTTGTGTTATTCCGGAAGAGCTACCTGAGGCTGTAGAGAATGCTCCGAATGTAGAGACTGAGATTGTCCCCCCTGCTGCACATAAACCTGCACAGACTAAGGAGCCGAACTATACACCGCCTGTGGAAGACGAGTTTGGGCCGTGGATGGTAGTTCCTAACCGTAGATCTAACAGGAAAGGTAAATCACTCGTGGATAGTACTGATAGGAACCAGGGAGGAGAAAAGGAGATTACTAGGGGAATGTATAGTGGACAGGGAGTGAAGGTTCCGACTATGATGCATGTTAAGGGTAAACAGATCCTACAGCCACGTCATGTCCAGAACACAAATTTCGTTTCAGTTCATAATCACAAGAAAAGAGCACGTCAAAGTTTCCCTAACACCAAGGGACCAGCGCCAAGCAGGGGTGTTGTGGGGATACGAAGTGACGAACAACGTATTGTGATGGGAGCCTCTGTTAAAGTTATCCCAGATAAAGCCCAACAAGTAAAAATCCTGCATAGAGCAAAACCATCAAATTTAGTATTTGTCGCCCCTGACAGTCGAATGATGGATGTGGCAGAATCATCAGATGTGAGAAAGGATGACGGGATTATGGATCTTGAGACCATCCCTACAGTGATGGACTCACAGGCCTCTTTTGTTCCTGACTCCCAGTCCTAAAGATTAGGGTACTCCTCTCCCAATGGTTTATAATGATAGGTCTCCTTTGGAATTGTTGTGGAACTGTGAAGCCCAGTTTCCGACGGTCAATACGTTATCTCCTAAGAAAATATAAGCCTAAGTTTGTGGCTCTCTTTGAGACCCATTGCTCCGGAGTGACTGCAGATTGCATATGTAATCAGATGGGATATGATTCGTCGGATAGAGTTGATGCTGTGGGGCAGAGTGATGGCATTTGGCTAGCATGGAACAAGGCAGAATGTCCTATTCGGATTATTACAAAAGACAGACAGTTTATACATGCTATTGTTGGGATGGGGGAGGAGGCTTTTAATCTGATTGTGGTTTATATTTGCCCGGACCCACAGAGGAGAGAGAATGTATGGGAGGTTCTGTATGATATTATTTCTTCAACAGCTATCCCTGTGGTCATAGGAGGTGATTTTAACGTGATTAAGTGTGTGGAGGAAAGACAGAATGGATCTAGTAGATTGTCCAGAGATTCGCTTGCTTTTACAGAATGGATAAATAATACCCAACTAGTGGATATGGGGTATCAGGGTACCCCTTTTACGTGGTCTCGAGGAAGAGAGGTGGGTACTCGTATCTCAAAAAGACTTGACAGAGTCTTTCTTTCTGTAAGTGGTAGGATCAAATGGCCGGAGGCCACAATCCGGCATCTTCCAAAACTCTCCTCTGACCACTGCCCTTTGCTTCTGTCTTTTGAGAGTAGTTCGGTCTTCAACCCCAGGAGACGTCCATTTCGGTTCTTAGCTGCTTGGATCTCTCATCCCGACTTCCTCCCTCTTATTGAGCGTGCATGGGATAGTATGAACCATTTGCCGGGTGCTCTTTTGAACTTTTAAAGGATACTAAAAAAATGGAATAGAGAAGTATTTGGTAATATACAACTGAGAAAAGAGGTACTAATTAAAGAGATTGAAAATATCAATAGCTTGCTTGCCCAATCTGTAACGGATCGGTTGATTAAGAATGAATTAGAAGCCCAGAAAAGTCTTGATATTGTTCTGGAACAGGAGGAGTCTCTTTGGTGCCAAAAAAGTAGACAAGACTGGCTTTCGAACGGTGACCGCAACACGAAATTCTTTCATCTTGCTACTTTAATCCGTCGTCGTAACAATAGGATTGATGGTTTGAAATTGGAGAATGAAGAATGGTGTTTTGATAAGGAAACCCTTGAAAATCATGCTTATGATTTCTTCCGCAATCTGTACGGACCTGACAACCTCTCTGGGCTTGGTAATATACCGACGGGTGGCTTTCCTACTCTTTCCGACAACCAAAAGGCTGACCTTGATAAAGTATGCGATGATATTGAGGTTCGAAATGCGGTTAAATCCATGAGATCTCTTAAAGCACCGGGTCCGGATGGGTTTCAGTCGATTTTTTACCAAGAATGTTGGTCCTCTGTGGGTGCCTCTTTGGTTAAGTTTGTCACTGAATTCTTCCAGGATGCTACCCTCTCTCCTCTTTCCAATGAAACACTGGTGGTCTTGATTGGTAAGGTTGCTAAACCGGAAATTATTAGCCAGTTCCGTCCCATTAGTTTGTGTAATGTTTGTTATAAAGTGATTACAAAAATCCTCTCTTCACGTCTTAAAGGCGTTATGAATCACTTGGTCTCGCCTATGCAATCAAGTTTCATTCCCGGAAGGATGAGTTCGGATAACATCACTATCGTCCAAGAAGTCATTCATTCGATGAATAAGAAAAAGGGACGTAAGGGTTGGATGATATTGAAACTTGATCTTGAAAAAGCGTATGACATGCTTCGTTGGGAGTTCGTCTTGGAAACTCTTACGGATATTGGTCTATCTCCTCAGTGGATTGATTGGATTTCAGGGTGTCTGTCAACTGCATCTATGAAAGTCCTCTGGAATGGAGAGACTACGAAAGCATTTCCGATGACGAGAGGGCTACGACAAGGAGACCCGATATCTCCTTACCTGTTTGTTTTATGCCTGGAAAGACTGGGTCATATGATTGGGCAAGCAGTTTCTGTTGGGGATTGGAAACCCATGAACCTTACACGTGGGGGCCCCAAGATTTCTCATTTAATGTTCGCCGATGACATACTCCTGTTTGCTGAGGCTTCGACTTCCCAACTTAGGTGCGTCAAGAAGATTTTGGGTGAATTTTGTGGGGCTTCTGGGCTAAAGGTCAGCTTGTCAAAGTCCCGGATGTTTGTATCAAAGAACGTGCAAGGGAGGCTTGAGGACACTCTGAGTTGCCTTTGTGGTTTCCCAGCCACTAGACACTTGGGCAAGTACCTTGGTATTCCTTTAATCCATAATAGAATTTCAGGTTCTACTTTTAATGCACTTCTGGAGAGAGTAAATAACAAACTTTCAGGTTGGAAGGTTAACTCTCTCTCCCTTGCTGGACGTGCAGTGCTTGTTAAGTCTGTTCTGTCTGCTCTCCCGGTATATCATATGTCTACCGTTCTATTACCTAAGAGCGTCCTTCACAATATGGACAAGATATGCAGAAGGTTTCTGTGGGGGAGATAATCCAAACACTAACAAAATCCATTTGTTAAATTGGGATAAAGTCTGTCAAAGTAAACTGAATGGTGGGTTGGGGATTAGGAAGGCTGAAGACACCAATCTAGCGATGTTGAGCAAACTCGGATGGCGTTTGTTTAGCAATAGAAACAATCTCTGGGCTTCCTTATTACTGGCTAAGTACTCAGTGAATGGGGAGAGATGGCCCAGACAGCTGGTCGTTAGAGGGGGTAGTTCCTCCACCTGGAGAGGTATTGCTCTAGCCTACAATACGGTTGTGGTACCAAACTTGGGATGGAGTGTTATTAATGGATGCACTGCCTGTTTCTGGTCGGATATTTGGCTGGGTTCAGAGTCTTAGATGGAATCGTGTCCTATAACCCTTACGGAGGAAGAAAGAAATCTGTCTGTTAAGGATGTTTGGCTTCAGTCGAACTCTTGGAATTGGGAGTATCTTCAATGTAGACTGAGTAACTCAGCTTTCCTTAAACTGATTACCGTTAGACTACATGATGTATCTACGGGTGAAGACAATATCAGATGGTTGGGATCACCGAATGGCTCTTATTCCACTGCATCGGCTTATGAGTTTCTGAGAAACAATCAAACGAGAGTTCAGGTTCGAGAGGACCTGTTCAGTCATATCTGGAAGATTCATGTCACTGAGAGAAACCGTTATTTTATGTGGCTACTTGCATGGAGAGTCCCCCTTACAAACCTGGAAAGAGTCAGGCGTCACATGTCCTCGAGCGCTGCCTGCCATCTCTGCCCAGAAGTGGATGAATCCCTCCTTCACATTCTGCGTGACTGCCCAAGGGTTAGAGGTATTTGGGATTATCTCGTTCCGATATCCCTTGCTTCTAGGTTCTTCTCCCTTACATGGGAGGATTGGCTTTACAACAACATAAGCTTACAAAGAGATTCACAGATATGGGGCAATTGGAACACCACCTTTGCTTGTGTTGTCTGGTGGGAATGGAAGTGGAGGAATACGAGTATATTTCAAGGGGTAGAACCTCCTGTAAGTAAAATCGAGTTCCTGAGGATACGAATTGTTGAAATTAATAGTTTAACAGGAAAGAAGAGAAGTCAAGACCTGATGCTCTCGCTTAAACAAGAGAGATTAATTAGCTGGAGTAAACCCGACCTTACATGGGTTAAGGTGAACTGTGATGGTGCTGTTAGAGGCTCGACGAATAGGGCATCGGCGGGAGCTCTCTTACGTGATGATAAAGGGGAATGGCTTAAGGGAGCTGTGATTAACCTGGGGTATGCAACTGTCCCAGAAGTTGAGTTGTGGGGAGTGATTATTGGCCTGGAATGTGCGTGGGATTACGGGGCAAGGAAGGTCTGTGTTGAGATTGATTCTCTACTGGTTGTTGGTCTTATTAAAAATGGGGTGTCCTCGTCACATCCGCTTGCTAGCCTGGTGTTACGATGCCAAGGCTTATTAATCCGAGATTGGACTGTTGAACTCGGCCACATTTTTCGGGAAGGGAATAGGGCGGCAGATGCTCTTGCAAATGCTGCTTTTGATTACGATATTGGCATACATAGGTTGGAAGATCCCCCTGTCGGTATTTTTGATATCCTTTTGGATGATTTACGTGGAGTTAGTCTTCCACGTATGACTCGGTTGTAATCTGTTTTCCGCGTTTTGCGCTTTATGCTTATTGAGATTTATGTTTCGACCAAAAAAAAAACTATCTTAGTTCCTAAACGAGTTTGATTCCGAGCTGAACTTAAACTTTTAACGAACTTTAAATATATTTATATTCGTTTTGTTTAGAAAGTGAACGGGTTCGATCCGAACTTTTTCAGAACCTATACGAGACCAAGTAGTTTGGCTAATATAAAAGCCTTGTATATTTTTTTAACCAAACGAGATCGAACAAAGATTTTTTTAAACCAAGCACGACAAGAACCCGAACCCAAATATTTTAACTAATATATAAAGCCCTGCATGTTATTTTAGTCTAACAACGAAATTTCGACATGATCGACCTTGACTTGTTTATAAACGAGTCAATTCCAACTCTATTTTTCCACTTTTTAAGTCCCAATAGCTCAACTTGTATAACTGTATTACCTCTACAGTGTACTCTCTTGTTGGCAAATCTTTGTCTTTGGTCCACAATACGTAACAAAAAGATGGGTTAATTAAGTTCATATTATACATGGGCCTTGTAATGACCCTATTAGGCACATGAACAATATTGGATTCGGGATAAGTTCATAGCCGGTATAAGCGATTAGGTCGTAGGAAACATTTTCTTTCCCCATACACTCTATACTGCATTCGTTGTAAATATAAATTATTGTAAAATATTAGTTAATTTTATTAGATTCTTCTTAATATCGTGAGCCTCTTCATCTCCAAGTTCAACATTGATAGTCATTTGACTTGATGCGGTATTCTATTTGCTTCTTCCATCAGTCGTAATGATCGGGCTTTAACAGAGGAGGTTTGAAATTTAACTTCCTAGTTCAATTTTTCAAAAGTCATTCATCCAATATAAACACTTGAATTTGATATCTCTTATTGCCTGTATTGACAGCAGTATATATACATGAAAAGAATGAGATCTTTTATACTAACAAGATCTTGATATCTCTCTAAAGATACTAACAGCATAGATGATAATACTAAATAACTTAGATAGTATAATATCGTTGACATTCCCCCTCAAGTAAAGCTTTATTTGGAAAGCTGTAACTTGTGTAGCAGTGAGGTAAAGCGCTGTCGAAGCAGTGGCTTTGTAAGGATATCAGCTAACTGATCATCTGTGGAAACAAAACTGACTCTTAACTTGCCTTGTCGGACCTGTTCACGAACGAAGTGGTAAGCTAGAGCTATATGCTTCATTCTGGAGTGAAACACAGGATTAGCCGAGAGACTTGTGGCACCCAGGTTGTCACAGTAAACAACTGGAGAGAGGCTAAGTGGTTGACGAAGTTCTTGTAACAGCTGCACAATCCAGATTACTTCTGAGGACGTGTCTGCAATATCCTTATATTCAGCCTCCGTAGAGGATCTGGCAACTGATTTCTGCTTCTTCGAGCTCCAACTAATGGAAGTAGCTCCCATATAAATGATGTAGCCTATTGTGGAAATATAATCACTTTTATCACCTGCCCAGTCTGCATCAGAAAAAGCGTGAATATTGGTAGTTTCAGCCTTAGAAACTCGTATGCCAAGATCTGAGCTGCCAGCAAGATATCTGAGGAGTCTCTTTAGTGCAGTCCAGTGCAAATTTGTAGGAGCTTGCATATATTGAGAAAGCTTGTTGACAGCAAATCCGACATCTGGACGCGTCAGATATAAATATTGCAAACTTCCCACCAAAGTCCGATAATCAGTTGGAGTTGGAATTGGGGTCCCGGATGTGCAGTGAAGATCATCACCTGGAGACATTGGCGTTGACACAGGCTTGACAACATCCATTCCAGCCCGCAAGAGAAGATCAGCCACATACTTCTTCTGTGACAAGAAAATGCCATCATCATACTGTTGCACTTCAACACCTAGAAAATACTTTAGGTTTCCTAGATCTTTCAATGAAAATCGTTGTGCTAACAATGCAATTAAACTTTCAAGCTTGGAATTGTTTCCAGTGATGATAATGTCATCAACGTAGACTAGTAAATAGATTAGAACTGAGTCCCGAGCAAAAATAAACAATGATGCATCAGCCACTGAATTGACGAAGCCCAGTTCAAGAAGAAAGAGCCTTAACTCAGTATACCAAGCTCTAGGAGCCTGCTTTAATCCATATATGGCCTTTTTTAGCTTGCAGATATGATCTGGATAATTTTTATTAACAAACCCGGGGGGCTGAGCCATGTACACATCCTCATGTAGTCGACCTTGCAGAAACACATTGTTGATATCTAACTGACGAAGTGGCCAGCCTAGTGACACAGCAAGAACGAGTACCACCCTTACTGTGACAGGTTTTACCACAGGGCTAAAAGTCTCTGTATAATCACAGCCAGGCCTTTGATTAAATCCTTTTGCAACAAGTCTCGCTTTGTACCTGTCAAGTGTGCCATCTGGGTTATATTTTAAGCGAAATACCCACTTACAGCCTACCAGATTTATTGTTGCTGATGAAGGAACGAGCTCCCAGGTCCTGTTTAAACAAAGAGCATCAAATTCCAATTGCATAGCCGCATGCCATTCAGGATCTTTGAGGGCTTGGGTGAAGGATTTTGGTTCAGTTGGTGTGGGAGTTGTGGTTGTGTGCAAATTCAGCTTTTGAATGGGTTTAGCAACATTGTTGCGGGATCTAGTTACTACCCCGGGACGTGGGACAGCAACTTGGGTAGGCATTGCAGCTGATGTAGTTTGGATGGAAACAGTCTGTGTAGGAAGGATGGGCTGTTGGGGAGGGTTTGGCATAGGATTTGTAGCTGCAGGTTGCGAACTGATAGGTGTTGACTGCAGGGTAGGTGGGGTAGATTGTGAGGCTGCACTGTGCAGTAAAGCATGATCTGTTGATGAAGACGGTTGTGGCATTGTAGGTGGCAACAGAATTGGTAAACCTAGTTGGGCCCATTCAGACTTGATGACAGTTTGATCTGATTGTGGGGGTTGCATTTGACGATATGGAAATTCGTATTCAACAAACCTAACATGCCTAGATGTATAGACACGTTTGGTAGTCGGGTCTAGGCATTGGTATGCACTTTGAGTGGACGCATAACCAATAAAAACACAAGGTATGGATTTCGGCTCAAGCTTGTGTTTAGTGTATGGCTTAAGCCATGGAAAACAAAGGCAGCCAAAGCTTTTAAACTTGTTGTAATTTGGATGTTGCTTGGTAAGGTTATGGTAAAGAGTTGTGTAGCCATGAGCTGGAGATGGCAATCTATTAATTAGATATGTAGCCATGATCAATGCTAAGGGCCAGTGATCCAAAGGAATGTGAGAATGAGTGAGCAGTGTGAGGCCGGTTTCAACCAAGTGCCGATGCTTTCTTTCAGCAAGCCCATTGTGCTCTGGAGTATGTGGAGGTGTAGTTAGATGGGTAATACCATGATCACCTAGGAAGGATCGTACAGAAACGTATTCCCCTCCATTGTCGGAGTAAAATACTTTGATTTTATGCTTAAAGTAGTTTTCAACTAAAGACTTAAATCGGATGAAAATAGGTTTTGTTTCCGATTTATATTTGAGTGGATATAGCCACGTATATTTTGTGTGATGATCGACAAAAATAAGATAGTACTTATACCCATCAAATGAAGGTACATGAGAACTCCAAACATCACTAAAAATGACTTCTAGAGGTGTAGTAGACTCAATTGTAGAAAGATGAAAAGGTAACTTATGAGTCTTATTCATATTGCAAGAAGTACAAAGATTTTGATTATATGAAGAACAACCTAGGCTAGCACTCTTATTTAGATATTGAAAAACTTCAGTAGATGGGTGACCAAGCCTATGGTGCATGGACTTGGGACTGACTCGGAAAGCACTGTGGACAGTAGGACTTGAGGAAG
Organism: Fagopyrum esculentum; assembly: GCA_033239045.1. Lineage (NCBI taxonomy): Eukaryota > Viridiplantae > Streptophyta > Magnoliopsida > Caryophyllales > Polygonaceae > Fagopyrum > Fagopyrum esculentum. The sequence goes on along the minus strand of BSUD01000006.1, from coordinate 128,306,314 downwards.
GCCAGATGTACACCCCATCAACACAAGGACCCCTAATGATGGTTTTGTTGGACTTGAGGTCCTGCACATGAAAACCATTTGATTTGAAGACAACAGCAGATGAAGTGTCATTAGTGAGTTGAGAAACAGAAACTATGTTTTTGGACATTTTGGGCACACACAAAACATTAGACAGGACCAAATTATCATCTGAAGCAAGCATAGTAGAGCCAGTGTGAGTGATTGGTAGTCCCTTACCATTGCCAACTAACATCTCATCTGAGCCATGGTATGGATAATGGAGAGCAAGGTTGTCGAGATCGTTGGTAACATGATGGGATGCACCACTATCAACCAACCATTGGTTGTTGGAGGATTGTGTAGTAGCAACATTTGTCTGATGGGCTGGCATAGAGGGAAACCTCGCTGAAGATGGCACTTCAATAGTCGGATGTAAGGATCGATAAACCCGACAATGAGCTAAAACATGACCTATCTCTCTACACCATTGACACCTTCCCTTAAAAGGTTTCGGACCTCCATAGTTGTTTGGATTAGGTTTGGTATATTAGTTCTGATGATGGGATTGGGAGGAGCGTTGAGTGGACTGAGGTTGGGTTTGAGTGTTGTGCGGATATGAATTGAAATTAGAAGACTTACCAGTGTTCTTCGAGGACTTGGTCTGCACGTTGAAGGCTGTCATGACTCCTCCTGCTTCTGTGTGGTTATGTTTGAGAGATAATTCGTGGTTGATGAGTTTCTCATGTAACTCTTCAAAAGCTATGGACGAGTCACGTGCATTTATTGCATGTACAACTGGGAGATAGGGTTCATCGAGACCCCGTAGAACGTAATCTGTGAGATCCTCAGTAGAGACCGGTGAATCAAGAGATGATAGAAGATTGGTAGCTTTGCGCACATTCTGCATATAAGTCGAGATAGAGTCAGATCCTTTCTTCATCGTACACAGTCGTTCCTTAATTTGCTTCACATGACCTCTTGACGGATTTCCATAGGTGAGACGTAGTGCCTCCCATACCTCCTGTGACGTCTTTGCTGTTGCAACGAATCCTGCCACGTCGGTTGAAAGTGTGCCCGGAAGTGCACCATAAATTAGACGGTCTTGTCTGATGTAGGTTTTGTAAGCCGGATTGATTGTAGTGGAGTCTAGTAGGGTTTTTGAGGGAACATCTATTGTACCCAGTATGTATGAATCAAGATCATATCCCTCTAAAGTTGCCAAAATGGCCTGCTTCCAAGTGATATAGTTTTGTGGTGTAAGCTTGATGATGTTGGTGAGGATGACAATGATAAAGGGTTTTGTAGGCTCATGAGGATTGGCAAGCGTAGATGCATACTCAGCCATGGTGGATTTTGTGTGATTTCTGATAATGGATCGATTAGGAATCTGATACCATATAAACACTTGAATTTAATATCTCTTATTGCCTGTATTGACAGCAGTATATATACATGAAAAGAATGAGATCTTTTATACTAACAAGATCCTGATATCTCTCTAAAGATACTAACAGCATAGATGATAATACTAAATAACTTAGATAGTATAATATCGTTGACATTAGGCACATGAACAATATTGGATTCGGGATAAGTTCATAGCCGGTATAAGCGATTAGGTCGTAGGAAACATTTTTTTCCCCATACACTCTATACTACATTCGCTGTAAATATAAATTATTGTAAAATATTAGTTAATTTTATTAGATTCTTCTTAATATCACGAGTCTCTTCATCTCCAAGTTCAACATTGATAGTCATTTGACTTGATGCGGTATTCTATTTGCTTCTTCCATCAGTCGTTATGATCGGGCTTTAACAGAGGAGGTTTGAAATTTAACTTCCTAGTTCAATTTTTCAAAAGTCATTCATCCAATATAAATCCGCAAGGGAAACAATCTAGAGCAATCAGGCTCCGAACCAATTATTAGAAAGAGTAGATTGTTGTAGCTGGAAGTCCATAGTGGAAATCTCATTTACTAATAAGTAACTAAGATTAAAATCACTCCCTTTCTAATTATTAGGGAATAAAAGAAATTTATCGATTACTTATGTTAGACTCCACAATAGTACATCGACTATTTGTCAATTAAGATGACCTAACCCAATACAATTTCAGTAATCCCGCAGTCACTAGTTTAGAATAGTGCATCTACATCTTAAGATTGTAAGTTTTTATAGCATTTTATGAGTATTAAAACAAGTGAATGAAAAAAAACATCAATGTCATAAGTAAAAGAAGTTTTTCGTGGAATAAAACACCATTCATGTTTAACTTCCATAAATAAAATAATTTTTTTGTTAGAAAATTAGTGAAATAAGACCCTTTTTATTTGGCCTAGATTAACTAGGCCTCTAATAATATCTAACAAAAATAAAGATAAATAAAAATATTAAGAAGGTAAATTAGGGAGATAGTTGGACAGTTTAATAAGGCTAGACATATTTGCACCCCTAATTTGTCCACTCAGTCTCAAATCAATCATTACAACTCAAAATGCTCTCTACCCTAGATCCGTTTGAATTAAGACACAAGAAGAGATTGGTGGCTGTAAATTTGTTTTTTAACTCACAACTAATGATTATTCTTAATTATTATGATTAATTATTAATATTGATTAGTCATAACAATCACTTATTATTTATAAATATTATTGATTATTATTAAATTATTAGTATTGATAACATATTAATTACTAATTATTATTGATTAATTAATTAAAACTGATAAAAGTTAAGAAAACTTAAATATTATAATTATTATTCCTATTAAACTATATCGTTCGACTTTTTGAGGAAAAACTACGTATTTTATATAAATAGCTAAGATACGGGATAGTTGTATTGTTGACGAAAGGACATACTATTTGTATATAGCCAATTTCATATAATTAACTTAAATTTTATTATTATTCTCCGTCGCACTTTCCCCTCTACTTCTCATTTCGAGCCATATTATTGGCACACTAGGTGCACGACATAATATAGTTTAAATGAGATTAACAACAACATAATATAGTTTAAATGAATGACTATTAAATTTGAAAGTTGTGAGAATTCGAAGATAATATAAGGAAGACGGGTCGGAAATTTGAAACTATTTCATGAAGTGAACTACATATATAGGAAGTCAATGCACGAGTATGTTTGTATAAACACTAATAGATTAATAACGTTAAAAAGAACATTTGTCAATCGAGTTGTAAATGTTAAATTAATTTAAACATGTATAACTCTCTTCGAGTCTTATACATGGGTTAGGGTTGTTATCCAAATTCAATCGAGTTGTCTAAATGTTATATTAATTTAAACATGTGCTTATATTGCCTCGTGCTAGCCAAGCTAAGAAACCATTTGTCAAGGTTCCTCGACCACAAGAAAGGTGATTATGTACCCGAAGTGCAGAATTGGATAATTTTAAAAATAAAATAAATCGGTACATCTAACATGTCCCTTCAAATTATTATAAATGAATGTTGTTTAGTGATATCGAACTTACATTCAAAAATGTAATTTGTTTATATTTTTTTTGTTAATCTGGTGTGATGTTAACGCATTAATTGCACATTAGCCGCTTTTGATTATATTATTATAATATGAGAAATTTTCTACTTGCAATAGGTGAAAACAATTATTACTTTTTTACTTTTTAGGTTGCAATAGGTGAGAACAATTGTTACTTTTTACCGTAAGAACAATAATTGAGAATGAATATAATTCGTTTATTAAAATAACGAACTTGTGCTCGTACAAATATACTCGTGCATAGAATTCGCATGTCAATACTCTATAGACGTGCTTTAAAAATTAGAAACAAAGATTCACATTTTAAATTTGAAACCAATATGTTATTAATTTGTGCTCCATGGCAATAAATATTATTTATAATCGTACAAGTTCTATGGTAATCTATATTATTTATAATCAGGATGTGCTATTTATGGTTCATAAAATTAATGTAACACCCCGAGTTCTGGGAACTTGAAGCGTTACGGGTTAGGACCTCACAATGTGTCCCGACCCTCAAAGTAGTAACGACACAACGGATCTTACAACAAGGCACAAACGAATGAAAACTAACACTCAATATAAAACCAAAGTTTAAACAAAAGGAAGCGTAAAAGACTCGCAACCGAGTTCAAAACAAAAGGGAAAGCAACATAAACATAAACCCGATCCCATCCTATAATGTACGAGAACCCCGGCTAGCCACACCATCCGGATCACTCTGTAATACCCGGAAATTTATTTCCGTTTATTCCGAGTCAAACCAAACTTAGACAAGTTTGGACTAACTTCCTTTTTTTAATATATATATTTTAGGGCACGAGGGGGTTCCTTGGCCAACACCCTACATACTTATTTTCTCCTTATCAGTATAGGTGATAACTAGGAGTATAATCTTTTACACCGAACTTTCTTTTTAAGTAGATAATTTCTACACCTAACTTACCTCCTTATGTCCTTTTTTTAATAATGTGAACGGATGTTACATTCTTTTATGTAATTATGCCTACCATTTTAGTCCAAAAACTTATTCTCGTATATATTCCTTGTATATGATATTACTTATCTTGGTTACGTTAGTTGGCAAATCTAAAAATCCATATATCTTATTTATGGTACCCAATTACACTCATATATATATATATATATATACTTTCTTTTAACCTTCATTCCTCCCTCATTTACAAACGAGATCCTTGCCTTAACTATCGAATTCTCCTTCAACAACGTAACAGCCGTTTCCTTCATTTTGCACTGCGCCCAACCATCGCCCTATCCTCCCCCTTTCACAAAGCCCTCGAACCCTAAACATGTGCAACTCGGCCTTGTACCAAGCAATCGAGATCGGAACACCGCAGTAATGTTGACACCGCTCAGGAGTAGCCTTCTTCTCTCCGGGACAACTAGTCACCGGCCCCCCTCCTTTTACTCCTATCGCAAGCAGCACCGGCGCCCAGGAATGCTTCTCCTCCCTCTCGTGCGACTGTAGTGCAGACAACAGGTAACCTTCAGTTCCTTCTTTCGTCGACCTTTCCGTTCGAAGCGCAACAAGTAAGGTTGTCCACTCTTCCTTCCGAACAGATCCGGCCGAATCGAGCATCCCTCGCCGAAGTTCGACGAGTGCCAATACGAACCCTGTTGAGTGCGCGACTGCGCCGACACCTACATGCCGACACCTACATGCTGAGTGCGCGACTGCGCCGTACGACAATGTCGCCGACACCTACATGCCGGCGTGAAGGTTCGACGAGTGCCAATACGAACCCTGCTGATGTCTTGTTACCATGCCCGGCTTATTTCCTCATCTCCGCCTTGGTCCGATTCATGCGCTGCGATCGAAGTGTATGTTACTGTGAGTCCTTCGTGCTTCGCAATCTCTACCTTTCCTTGCTAGTGTCGCTATAGTGGGTCAGTGGGTCGGTTAACATCTTTAGGAGGGGTAGCGAGTAAGGTCTGGACAATAGTGCAGGAGGTGTGAAGATGGGACGGTTAAGGAGTGGTGCATGATAGAATTCTTATCACTCTCTTTTAGAATTTGTTTAGTGATAACAACTCTTTGGAAATTGTGTTATGCTTTTCATTTGAGCATTTTTGTCGGAACCGCTTAACGTGGAGATTAGTTTACCTCTTGGACCTTGATGTTATTATATGTGAGTGTAGTAGGTTAAGCCTAGCAGTACCCCTATACGTAACTATCGTACACATAAGATCGATTTCTTTTTTTTCTTTTGAGGCCTTAGGATAACACGTTAGTGTAGGCTACACTAACTAATGGCTTGTCCGTTATCAAGTGCTATTATGAGAAACAAAGTAAATGTTCGTGAGATCAACCTAATAGTGCATGGTATGTTAAGCCTTCTTGGATTTCAGAGATTTATTGTTCTAGTGAGAAGTATGTGTAGCATGGAGGGTTTAGACTTGTATTTGGGATCTTGTGTTGGATTTCAAAAAAGAGTGTTTTTGGCAAGTTAAGGTGAGATATTAGTGAGTTTTTCATGAAAGTTACGGTCTTGGGAAGCTTAGTGAAACTTCTTTTGAGTGTTGGTTTATGGTTTTAAGTTCCAAAGGATAGTTTGAAACTATAATATGAAATTTTCTAGGGTTTTTAGGTCAGGGGTAAAATGGTCTTTTACTTTTATAAAGGTAAATTGATATTTACTCATGATAGACTTCAGTATCTTAGAAGTTAGAGACTTGTAAGAAAGGTGGATATGTATTTGATCTACTTGCCTTTTATAACAGGCGGTTGAGATTATGTGGTTGCATACCGAGTTGAGATAACGAGAATTGAGATTTGATTCACGTAAGTCCTTGTGACTTACTTAGCTGGTTTCTGGATATTAGTTGAATGATAATGGTGGTGTGTGTACCATGTGTGTTATAATAACAACTTGTTAGGACGACCGTCGTTATTATGTGTTAAGGCCCAAGTGTATGTACAACGGGCCGTGACATCACTATCCAGCTCTGCTAGGAGACTGGGAGGTTCTCTATACCCAGACTATACAGGTACACGGTGAGATGCATCGGATCCACCCCTGATGGGTACACGGGGGCGGAGGCGAGGTTTGGGAATCCCTCGTGTCACAAATTAAGTATCATTAGTAAGATTGAATCACCTAAGTAAAGATAATAAATGGATTGTTTGAAAGCATGATGAGTGTTTATTATTTTTATGTGTGTGTGTGCTATTATTATTCTCCTAATGTTTAGATAACTAGCTAATGGTTGTTTTGTTGTGTTTTTAGATTTACCGCAGGTTAGAGCAGTAGCTGAGGGATCCGGAAGTAGTGGTCAGACGGGTCTCCGTACTCCTTAGAGTGGGGTTGGGTGTTATCTTGTTGTTTCATTCTTCATGATAAAGACAGTTAATCTTTTCCGTTGTTTAAGTACTATAGGCTGTTAGACCTTGTTGCATTCATCCGTTTAAAAATACTTTTTATGAATTTCGGTTTTTGTGTCTTGTTGCAAGATCCTAGTAATATTGTTGTCAAACTGAGGTCGGAACCCATTGTGAGGTCCTAACCAGTAACGTCCCTAGTTCTGAGAATTCGGGGTGTTACAACATGGTATCAGAGGTCTAGGTTGGCAACAATTGCACTTGAAATCTTCTGAAAGACCGAATAAGCATTTAAGCAGAACCCGAAAAGGGATCTGAGTTTTAAAAAGACTTTTGGTTTTCAAATGCATGCATAGTCTGGTTGGGGATAGAAAAGTACGGATGACCACCACTACCTCCGTGGATCTCTGCAGCTGGATATGATAGAAAGTAGTATTTGGACTTATAGTATTGTACAATTATGTATGTTATATAGATATCTATATATTTGTAGCATGTTATTACCCTAAAGGATATTTTATATCCTATAATTGAGTGATCATGATGCTATCATCGGCTCATGATAAAACAGTTGTAGATCTTAAAGAGTATCTATAAGAAGACAGTGGATTCAGACCCGGATTAGAACATTACGTTATGGCAGAACCCCTGGTGATTCCTACAATTTTCCGAGGAACGAGTGGCCAAGAAGGTGAGGACTATGAGAGGATGTTAACAACAAGAATAATCGGGCGAGAAAGGAATATCAATCAACTCAGATAGAAGTAATAGAAAACCGTACAAGGAATTTAGCGGTATGACGACGAGAGATGAAACTCAATGATGCATGTAAGGACTCATAAGCGCATGTTGAAGAGGACAATATAGGAACACAAATCAAGCAAGGTAGAGCACAACTATACTTGGCGGGTTAAAGGACACTACAACCAAGGTGGATGCCACCATAGACAAGTATGCACATGAGAGTTCAAAGAAAATAGAGTGTTGAGCCAGTTGTGAAGGATTAAAGGACTACAAAGACAAACATTTACAATCGAGTTTAAAACAAAAAAATAAAAAAATAAAAAAAATCATAACCATGGAGACGGGTTTACTTCTTCAGAGACACAAGAATGTTGAAGGAAATCACAACACAAGTATCAAAGAGAGTAGAAGTCTGAAACTAAGACAACGGGTTTCCATGAAGCCAATGTTACAAAACAACATCCACCGAAGAAGAAGAATGTGCGGGAATGATCTCGATGGACTTGAGGGACCATAATAACTACTCAACCACCAAAGGACTTAAATTAACCACACTAGCGATTCATAGCCGCGAAGACGCTTCTGCAAGCTATCAGGGAAGGTTTGATAAAACCGTAGATGACAGGTGGTTAGTACAATTATACTCGGGTAAAATAATCTTAAAAAGAGAAAGAAAAGTGTAAATTGTGGAAGGAGCTGAAGGTTTATAAACGGATAACCTAGAAGGGAGAACTTTTCACCTAGTATATCCGCATCGGAAAAAAAAGAGTCTATAATCTGTTAGAAGACCAACTATAAACTAACTAGCAACAACAGGGAATTCACACGTGTGAGTTGACCAGTGATGACTGGTTGACAAATAATAAGAATAACCTTAGATTTATAAAAGAATTTTATCAACAACTGAAGACATCCTTCAAGAGATCAATTGCGGCAATTGTGAAGTTAAATCAAAATGAGTGCTAGTAACAATGAAAGAGTTCAAGCCAATAACTCAAATTAAGAATTTAAGGAGAAGATATGACGGCCGAAATGACCCCCGTAGCTCATTAAGGAGATAAAGAAAATGGTTCCGAGCTATTGCTTACCTCCTTGCTAAGAACAAGGTACAGATCACATTAGTGCGAATGGATTGCATAAGAAGAACTAGAGGATTAAGAAGAAGCAGATGATGTTAATCATGTCCTACGTCAATAAAGACAGAAGGTGCTTAACATGCCACACAAAGGAGACTGGTGGTGCTCTCCCAAGGTTTATAGAAGAAGCCTTTTTACTAAAGATGTGACACAAAATAACTAGAGTTATAGAGATAGAACAAACATGGAGATTATGACGTTAGTGCCTTGGTGAAATGTCTCATCGGGTTTTGAAGTGATTCTATATGGAATCTACATCTCAGTTGGAACCGACATGGGAAAGATTAATTATGAATAACTGAAGGTATCATACAAATCCAGTATCACGCCTCTAAGATAATTACCAAAAAGTTTTTACATAAGAGTTTAAGGAGAAATGGTTGTACTCCAAGGAAATTCAAACTAATCCAAATAACCTTGTAATATGTAGGTAGATGGGTAATTGTAGAACCGCATACAAATGGTGTACCCTAGAGTCTTTTCTCGGCTTATGTGAGAAGTAATGACGAAAGTATTAAATTTAATCAACGTGGATTATACGAGAAAATCTAAAAGGTCTTGACCATCATCATTGGTGTAAGGATTTGAAAGATAGTAGAGCGACAAGAGTATACTGGCAACCTAGTGGACATGACTGTGGAATCTGATTTTTTAGAGAAAATTATATACAAATGACACTAGAGGATGTCACCAAAGTAATAATATTGAGTCGGTAAAACCATGGTGAGGAAGTGTAACCCGGGAGGATAACTTAACTAGTGAGAAGAAAAAAAAAATTAGATTTTTTTTACCATGTATCAAAAGGTGAGTCTAACCAACCTCAAATATAATGTTGAAGATGGGGATACCCTTATAGAATCTATTCAACAATACAACACAACGGATGATTTAACATTGAATGAGTGGTAATGATCAACTGACAGTAGAGACCGATTCAGACAAGGAAGATTTTATAAAATGAGTCACCTAGTAGAAGGGTTCACGAGACAAACATGAGATATCATCATGTGGTTGATATTATTGTCTCGATGTAGACTTATTACCGTACCTAGAGAAATTGGAGCTAAATAGAAAACTCCAGGTCAAGATGGTAAATAGGTCACGATAATAAATTATAGGTCACGTGATAAGTTGGAGGTCAAAAGGATTGTGGAAGGATAACCACATCGAGTGGTCCTGGCGAGTAGTAAGTCGAGTTCTGATGAGACATAAGCAAATTCTGGGAATTTCTAAGACCGTACGTTCCAATCATGGCAAGAAGGCGTGACTAGTGAGTTTTGCTGAGGAGATCTCTAGATAAATTGTGAAACCCTTGGGGTTCGAGGACCATAGTTGCGACAGATCTGGACGGTTTATTTCAAGGTTTTGGACATCTAGTACTCACGGCTAGAGTACGAGCCTTTCCTTTACCATAGTAACTCATCTCTAGATTTACGATTTGTTTGAAGAGTATCTTGCTATTATTAGAAGGAAGTTACAAGCGAGAGGTTGATAAATCATTTTGATTCACAGAAGGCGTCATTATAATTAATGGGTGCCAACATATTGATCAGAGGAGCGCAACGGAAGTGTGGTGGGCCCATAACCCATAAAACATGAAACTCAATGTTATGTCAACTAGGACTTTAAGTTAATGAATCATAGATCGATTTGAAAATCTCCTCAAGTGGTAACAAGTTGAAAGCCTGACCTAAGGCAGGTGATAACTCGTTAATGGAGAGACGGTCCGACGGAGTCATATCAGAATCTTTTGGAAGGTCAGAAGTAAGGGGACTCAGTGGAAGGAATAAGGTTTTATGGTTATTTTCGGTAGCGTCATCAAAAGAGATGGAAGTGAATTAGCAAGTAACCGTCGAGAATTTTTTTAAGCGGATTGGGAAGTTAGTTATCAACTAACACTCCTGCCCATACTAGAGGGTGTAGACCCAATGTTCCACATGTCACCGTTGAGAGAATGCCTACCGGATCCGATACACGTCACTAACTGTGGGGATATGATAGTTGAGCCATATCATAGTTTTGTGAAGTACCCAGTAGCCGTCCTAGAGCGTAGTACTAGACGTCTGCAGTCCAAGTAGATACCGATGCTAAGGATCTAGTGGTCTAGATGAGGAGCTGATGAGGCTACTTAGGAGACAGAGGAGAGCATTAGGCGTAGCTATCTTGAGTTCATTGTGGAGTTTGCCGTTACTTTTGTATTGACGAGTTAGTACTCGAAGGTTGTTTTGTGTGACCAACATGACTATGTATTGGCTTGAGTTTTTGTGAATTCATGTGCTACTTGAGTATGATATATGGGTGGTTCTTGCATGTTAGAAAGTTAGAATTGTTACCCGGTGTAATAGCCGGAAATTTATTTCCGTTTATTCCGAGCCAAACCAAACTTAGACAAGTTTGGACTAACTTCCTTCTTTTAATATATATATTTTAGGGCACGCGGGGGTTCCTTGGCCAACACCTTACATACTTATTTTCTCCTTATCAATATAGGTGATAACTAGGAGTATAATCTTTCACACTGAACTTTCTTTTTAAGTAGATAATTTCTACACCTAACTTACCTCCTTATGTCCTTTTTTTTATAATGTGAACGGATGTTTCATTCTTTTATGTAATTATGCCTACCATTTTAGTCCAACAGCTTATTCTCGTATATATTCCTTGTATATGATATTACTTATCTTTGTTACGTTAGGTTGGCAAATCTAAAAATCCATATATCCTATTTATGGTACCCAATTACACTCATATATATATATATATATATATATATATATATATATATATATATATATATATATATATATATATATATATATATATATATATATATATATATATATATATATATATATATATATATATATATATATATATATATATATATATATATATATACTTTCTTTTAACCTTCATTCCTCCCTCATTTACAAACGGGATCCTTGCCTTAACTATCGGATTCTCCTCCAACAACGTAACAGCCGTTTCCTTCATTTTTCACTGCGCCCAACCATCGCCCTATCCTTCCCCTTTCACAAAGCCCTCGAACCCTAGACATGTGCAGCTCGGCCTTGTACCAAGCAACCGAGATCGGAACACCACAGTAATGTTGACACCGCTCAGGAGCAGCCTTCTTCTCTCCGGGACAACTAGTCACCTGCCCCCCTCCTTTTACTCCTATCGCAAGCAGCACCGGCGCCCAGGAATGCTTCTCCTCCCTCTCGTGCGATTGCAGTGCAGACAACAAGTAACCCTTCAGTCCCTTCCTCCGTCGACCTTTCCGTTCGAAGCGCAACAAGTAAGGTTGTCCACTCTTCCTTCCGAACAGATCCGGCCGAATCGAGCATCCCTCGCCGAAGATGATCAGCAACCTGTTGAGTGCGCGACTGCGCCGTACGACAATGTCGCCGACACCTACATGCCGGCGTGAAGGTTCGACGAGTGCCAATACGAACCCTGCTGATGTCTTGTTACCATGCCCGGCTTATTTTCTCATCTCCGCCTTGGTCTGATTCATGCGCTGCGATCGAAGTGTATGTTATTGTGAGTCCTTCGTGCTTTGCAATCTTTACCTTTCCTTGCTAGTGTCGCTATAGTGGGTCAGTGGGTCGGTTAACATCTTTAGGAGGGTTAACGAGTAAGGTCTGGAAAATAGTGCAGGAGGTGTGAAGATGGGACGGTTAAGGAGTGGTGCATGATAGAATTCTTATCACTCTCTTTTAGAATTTGTTTAGTGATAACAACTCTTTGGAAATTGTGTTATGCTTTTCATTTGAGCATTTTTGTCAGAACCACTTAACGTGAAGATTAGTTTACCTCTTGGACCTTAATGTTATTATATGTGAGTGTAGTAGGTTAAGCCTAGCAGTACCCCTATACGTAACTATCGTACACATAAGATCGATTTCTTTTTTTTTTCTTTTGAGGCCTTAGGTTAACACGTTAGTATAGGCTACACTAACTAATGGCTTGTCCGTTATCAAGTGCTATTATGAGAAACAAAGTAAACGTTGTGAGATCGACCTAATAGTGCATGGTATGTTAAGCCTTCTTGGATTTCAGAGATTTATTGTTCTAGTGAGAAGTATGTGTAGCATGGAGGGTTTAGACTTGTATTTGGGATCTTGTGTTGGATTTCAGAAAGAGTGTTTTTGGCAAGTTAAGGTGAGATATTAGTGAGTTTTTCATGAAAGTTACGGTCTTGGGAAGCTTAGTGAAACTTCTTTTGAGTGTTGGTTTATGGTTTTAAGTTCCAAAGGATAGTTTGGAACTATGATATGAAATTTTCTAGGGTTTTTAGGTCAGGGTAAAAATGGTCTTTTACTTTTATAAAGGTAAATTGATATTTACTCATGATAGACTTCAGTATCTTAGAAGTTACAGACTTGTAAGAAAGGTGGATACGTATTTGATCTACTTGCCTTTTATAATAGGCGGTTGAGATTCTGTGGTTGCATACCGAGTTGAGATAACGGAAATTGAGATTTGATTCAGGTAAGTCCTTGCGACTTACTTAGCTGGTTTTTAGATATTAGTTGAGTGATAATGGTGGTGTGTGTACCATGTGTGTTATAATAACAACTTGTTAGGACGACCATCATTATTATGTGTTAAGGCCCAAGTGTATGTATAATGGGCCATGACATCACTGTCCAGCTCTGCCAGGAGACTGGGAGGTTCTCTATACCCAAACCATACAGGTACACGGTGAGATGCATCGGATCCACTCCTGATGGGTACACGGGGGCGGAGGCGAGGTTTGGGAATCCCTCGTGTCACAAATTAAGTATCATTAGTAAGATTGAATCACCTAAGTAAAGATAATAAATGGATTGTTTGAAAGCATGATGAGTGTTTATTATTTTTATGTGTGTGTGTGCTATTATTATTCTCCTAATGTTTAGATAACTAGTTAACGGTTGTTTTGTTGTGTTTTTAGATTTATCGCAGGTTAGAGCAGCAGCTAAGGGATCCGGAAGTAGTGGTCAGCCGGGTGTCCGTACTCCTTAGAGTGGGGTTGAGTGTTATCTTGTTGTTTCATTCTTCATGATAAAGACAGTTAGTCTTTTCCGTTGTTTAAGTACTATAGGCTGTTAGATCTTGTTGCATTCATCCGTTAAAAATACTTTTTATGAATTTCGGTTTTTGTGTCTTGTTGCAAGATCCTAGTAATATTGTTGTCAAACTGAGGTCGGGACCCATTGTGAGGTCCTAACCAGTAACGTCCCGAGTTCTGAGAATTCGGGATGTTACACACTCAACATCATCCTGAACTCGTGGAACATCTACAACATCGGTATAAACCGTTAACTAACATTCTAGATATCAAAAAGAAAGTAGAGGCACAAACACATATAAGGTAAAGTACACACATAGCATGCTCACACAACAGCCGGTTATCTTTCATTAAGTTATCTGATTTCTAATTCAACTTATGGTTGCTGCACGAGTATCGCTACGATCTCGCCTCCGTCCCCTTTCACCAACATGAATAGAGCGTATGCATCCTTCTGTCACCTGCTGGACTGATCGCGAGAGCACCTCCCAGTTTCCCTATTGTGAAATGGACAAGCGGTAACCGCCTGGTTATAATACACTTGGGCCAATTAAGGTATAACAAAGGTCAATCCTATTCCGGTTATCAATTAACAATAAACAACAATACAACAAGCCAAAACAATCAAACGGATATAAGGAATGAAACTAAGTAAGTCCAAGGGACTTACCTCACTCGAAGGTAATCTCAACAATCAAACGGATTTAAGTTGGGTACGTGAAATTGGATACGTGCAAATAGTATGACTTTCGTCAACAATACAACCATCCCGTATCTTAGCTACTTATATGGAGTACATTAGTTTTTCCTAAAAAGTCGAACGATATAGTTTAATAGGAAATAATGACTATAATATTTAAGTTTTCTTAAATTTTATCAATTTTAATTAATAAACATATTATCAATAGTAATAGATTAATGTTGATCAATAATAATTATAAATAATAACTAATTATAATAATTAATAAGAACTAATTTATAATTAACCAATATTAATAATTACTATAATAATTAATAATAATTATTAGTTGTGACTTGTGAGTTAGAAAACAAATTCTGAGGCTCAATCTTTTAGTTCATCATCAATCAAATGACAGCATGAGTTGACATCATTCAACTAAATCAGCGTACATAGTTTTGTTAGATTGTACTCCCTCTGTTTTCAAATATTTGACGTTAACCTTTTAGCACAATCTTTAAGATATCTCTATATTGCCGTAAATGCCCCTACTTTTATTACAGCCTGTAAATATTTGCAGGCTATTTTACTTTCTTTTAACTACAGCTTTCTACAAACTAAACTATAGGAGTATTCATTTGAAGAAGTTGAAGAGTTTGCTGTCAGATTGTACAGAGTGTTGATCTTTTAATATGAGTATAAAGTAAGGGTGAAAATGGAAAGTGAGGTAAATTTTGTTTAAAACGTCATTTATTTACAAACAAAGCTGAATGGTTAAAACGTCAAATATTTGAAGACAGAGGGAGTAATTGTTTAGGGTGCAAATAAGATGGCGTTTTAATAAATCTACAATAATAAACTACCTTAAATATTGAAACGGATTTGAAAAAAAAAAAGAAACCGAATGGGAGAGAGTCTCGCAATCTCTATGTGAGTGGTTAAATCCGTTAATCACAAACACAATCACCACCTCCAAGCGCCGGTTGCTTTACTCTCATTTCCATCTCCATTGAAGGGCGATTCAAGGCCTCATCTTTCTCCTTTCTAGGTATCATCTTTCTCCCTTCCATTTCGTCTCTATTTTATTCTCCATTGAAGCCGATGCAAGTTAGCGTTTCTATCCCGCTCCATTGAAGGTTATTGAATGTCGATTATATCCATCTCCATTGAAGACCGCTCGAAACCTCTTTACAAGTTATCGCCTTCTCCGACTACCAAACAGGTACATTTTCTAACTCGATTTTAAGTTTCTTGCGACCTATTACAGGACTATGTACCCGAATTTTCCAAATCAAACATTTATGTATGACATATAGTTGCTGATAAATATTATGTACTAGTTATCCATCACACATAATTGCTGATAAATATTATCTACTAGTTATTTAAATAAAGTAAATAATGTAGTTGATTGCCACCGTATTATGTAACAACAAGGAAGGACCAGCGGAAGAATTGACATTCAAACTTTGGTATGTAGTTGATTGCCACCGTATTATGTAACCGATCGATCTATATCAACGAACTTAGAAGGACACAAGAGTCGAAACAATGGTGTCCAGTTTTTACGATCAATGGTTCTTTAGATGATATCCCCCAATTAAAGGGGATTGGTATTATTTATTTCCTTGTTTAGCGATTTTCTAATATAATTACAATCTTTAATTACGTTAATTGATAAATTTAGATAAGATAGAGAAAGATTTTGAGTATCGCAGAATCTTTAATATTATTTATAATAAATCTTTTTAGTAAAATATACAGGGCCTAGTTTGTCGACATATAAATAAAAGGCCTAATTTATAGGCCTTAATACATAAATAATTTACTTAGCCAACTCATTTTTTTTTTCAAATAGAGAGTAAAAAGGTGTTTTATTGAAATTATATATAACTAGAATAATTGAGTAAATTGGGTGAAAATTGAAATGGGCGAGATGTTTTTAAAAAATAATATTATAAATAATATAAAATAAATAAGTTACAAATTTTAGGATAAAGATGCTACGAGGTAACATGGTTCCATTATCTTGGCGAGATATTTATTGTCACTTTCTTGCAAAGGATAAGAAATTTTGAATTGTCGGCCTTTGGTAACCGACCAACCCCATCCACCTGGCCTCAATTATTTTTCTAATATATATATCTTACTTTTCTACAAGAATTCACCACTTGAAATAACCAAATAACAATCTAACACCTAACCTATTTTTATTTTTATTGTTATTGTCCAAGTAACACTTAACTAATGCCAATATTTAAATATTCTTTTCCTGATATCGTAAGAAAAAAATAGTAATATATATATATATATATATATATATATACACTTCGTCATTAACTTCGTATAACTATGTATTCACTATAGACAAATTTATAAAGTATTATGCAGTAAAATTTAAACCGTTTAATTGTAACTCCGGAACCGGAATTTGAATGAAAACGAATCTAGTCTAGGTGTGTACCTTGTTTATAAAATTTTTGATAATTATTTATTATAATTTCATACAAAATACATTTGTTTCCCTCGATTTTGTTTTCCGGATATTATAACTAATCAAAATCTACTACACTTACCTCAAATCATAAGAAATAGTTCCAAAAAATTTCATGACCAATTATATACCTATGGACTATATACGTTTTCATTTCGTGTTTGTTTTCGAAAATCAAACCAAATGGGCCCTTAGTTCAAAAGTATCATGTTCCAAATTTTGAATCATTCTGAGTAGACCCCTTTCTATTAGCCGTGTATGAATTTATTATGATGGACTAATTAGAGTCAAAATATTCCAAAATATAGATGAAATACGGGTTTGAAAAGGTTGATTTGTCTACGACCTTGTAAGAAAAAACATGTGAAGCAAAGACTTTGACAGGAGGAGGTGTTATTCGTTTTTAAGGCAGCATTGCTTGACTTATATATCCTAAAGGTTGACCAACATCCCCGGAGGAGACAGCGGCGAAACCGCCTCCTCATGGCCCCACCGCCGTTACAACTCCGTCTACCATATCATGACGTGTCACAACCATAACGGTCTACCATGTTTAACCTTCGATTATTGTCTCCCGCATCCCCACCGCCAACATGGCTCTCCCCTGCTCTGAATTGCCGTAACGAAGTTATAAAGGCACGACGATATATTTAAACATCAACCGTATTTATAATTGTAACCGTCACGACACGAATGCGTGTCCGTTCTAACCCTTACAAAACCGCATCTGGAATGAGTAGCCGTCAGTGCTTCTCGAATAAAAAGAAAGTCGAGAGCAAAGACGTTCCAGGCGAAAACTCGAGAACGTAGACGATGAATTAAGATGGTGACGAAGGACGATCCTTCCAAAAGTGGAAATACACTGGGCGGAGGTTACGATTACGAGTTTTTATGGTAATTAGGTCAATCGGAATTGAAACAAATTTGTTTAGGTTAGATTAAGTTGGAATTGAGTAGATTATGTTGGAATCAAGTAGATTAGGGTAGTTTAAGTTAGATCGGAAAATATTTGATCCCCGAAAAACCTCGAACGAATGCTTCCAATGGCCTTTGCTTGAGTAAGACGAATAGTGGCAGTCACGGTCACACATTCTAGAACCGTGGCTGTCACTGTTCACGCATCCGTAATTAAAATTGTATTTAAAGGTAATTAAATTAAATTGAACTAAATTAAATTAAATTGAATTAAATTAAATTAAAATAAATTGTATTAAGTTAAGTTAAATTAAATTATGAGTGAATTTGCTATGTAGCCTTAGTTTACTAATTTTATTTAGTAATTGTGAACCTCAATAATTTTGTTAGAATATAATCACTTTAAAATTTTTAAAACTAATTTACCCTTATGAGAAAATTATCTAAACAGTACCCCATCTTTTGGGCTGACTAAACTTTAGTACCCCATCCTTTTAACTATCAGAACGGTATCTCATCTACTGACCCCGACCGAAAATTAGTATATACGGTACTGTTCACACGTTAAATCATATGAACGGTGTTAAATATTAGGGATAAATTTGTCCTCCTACCTTTAATATACTATTCCATTTTTAATTTTAATTTTCTCTTTTTTTGAGGACTTTTTTGCAAAATTCCAAATTATCTTCAAGCCCTTGTTTTCTCTCTCCTCCATTCCTCCGCCACTTTCTCCCACCCACTCTCAGATCTGACATTGGACATGAATTTACATGAATCTCATAAACCCTAACTCCTCCATCGTTTCTCAAATTTCAACGGCGATGTCAATCCTTGAGCTTAAACCCGGACCCAATCGTCCACGCCCAATTCCTCCCCAAGTTTCACCACCTTCTTCATCCTTCGTTCCCCACTTTTCTTATTCTTCTTCACCTTTCCTTCGATTTCCTGCACATCCACATCTTCTCAAGCTCCAATCCCGCTTCCTCATCCATGGCGTTAGCCCCCTTATCCAGACCCAACCATCGCCCGTCGGAGCCGCTTCCAATTCCGAATTTGTCTCTGATTTCCTCATCGACTCACTGGGTTTCTCCGAGTCACAAACACTCGCCATTGCATCCAAAGTAAACTCCTTTAAGACCAAGCAAAGCCCGGTTTTAGCCGTTCTTTTCTTCGAACAGATTGGGTTCAATAAGAGCCAGATCAGAACAGTTGTCTCCTCTGTGCCCAAGATCCTCGGAAGCAGCGTGGAGAAGAATCTAAGACCTAAAATTACCGTCCTACGATTCTGCCAATACTCGAGCTGATGAGGTCGGTTTTCGATTTGGTTGAGGAGAATATGGTTAAAGCTATCAAGAGGAGGGTTTGGATGATGAATTCAGCCACGTATGCTCAAAATCCCTATTTGTCTAATTCAAAGAATGAAGATCCACAAGCTGTAAAATTGAGAATCTAATCACAAAGATCTCGGTTCAGCAAGTTTGGAATTGCATTTTCTCAACAAATTTTTCCGATTGATCTTTGCAGAGTAGTGAATTTGTAGAGCCAAGATTGAATGGGAGAAAACTAGTGCCAAAGAATGAATCGACAAGCTGTAAAATTGTGAGAATTGAATCACAAATCTAGGTTCAGCAAAGCAATCCAAAATTCCTATTTTCATGTCAATTCTCAGATCTGAGAATGGTGGTAGAGGGTGGCAGAGGAGTAGAGGATAGAGAGAATAAGGGTTTGGAGATAATTCAAGAATTTTGTAAAAAAAAAAATTAAAATTAAAAATGGAATAGTATATTAAAGGTAGGAGGACAAATTTACCCCTAATATTTAACACCGTTCATATGATTTAACGTGTGAACAGTACCGTATATACTAATTTTCGGTCGGGGCCAGTAGATGAGATACCGTTCTGATAGTTAAAAGGATGGGGTACTAAAGTTTAGTCAGGCTAAAAGATGGGATACTGTTTAGATAATTTTCTCTTACCCTTATATAAGAATCTAAAGATTGCTAATTGATTATTGTCTTTTAATTGACCCACAATCTCTAATTGAAAAAGGTGTATTTTGAAGGAGTTATCAATTTTGATCAGCGTAATCAATTAGTAATTAATCTTGTACAATAAAATTTTACAAGGATTGATAAAACTAGCATGTTACATGCTTGTACTCTTCATGTAAGTCATGTATCATCAATTTCTCTCTAGAATGAATGAGTTTGGGTTTGGAAGAAATAATTAACCGTGTGATTTTTTGTACAAGAAAATTAGTTACAATAATTTTTGTACAAGAAAATTAGTGTACAAGAGAAAGTTCAAGTATCATAATTAACGTATATTTATAATCGTGAAATTCAACTTGTCCAGTTGGTATTAGGGTGGGAGGGAGGGACAGTCAATCAGGGATCAATTCTTGGTGACTACATTCGTTTATTAATTTTCCAAATAAGTATCATTTACAAGAAAAATTGTCTCATTTACAAGAATAAGTTACTTATAAAGTTATAAGAGAATCGTCTAAATTATGATAAAATTTATTATAATAAATAAGGGTAAATTTGTCATTATTTGTTTAATGATGCTATTCACTTAAAAATTTATAGGCCTAGGTTATTTACTAAACAAAATTGATCATTGGGTGCATTCATCCAATTCTCTCTTAAATTATATTAAAAATAATTTATTTTAATTATATCTATAAAATTAATTAAATTGAGTTATATAAAAACTAACTAAAATTGTGACATCAATTAATATTAATTAAATTAAATTTGGTTTAATAAAATCTTAAAATGTAAATATATTAAACTTATTGATATAATTAGTTAAGTTTGTATAAAATTAGTTATATAAAATTTAATTAAGTAAAAGTGAATAGTATATATAATTTAAGTAGGTAACACCTTTACTCCTACGTATATTAGCGGGGATGCAGAGGCGTCCTACAACCTCGGTTCGTAAAGCTCACGCAAAGGGTCGAGATATTGTGTCAAATGTTGTAGCCCCTACGTCCGGACCAGTGCAGACACCGGTTCAGTTATCTCGGTCACTTGGACCGTCATCTTTGGAGTCATCTCCAATTGTTCAATTAGATGCGTTATCTGACCCAACATATGCAATTGGGTCTGAGGATGTGAGTCAAACTTCTACCAGACAACCAGAGATCTCACTTAATGATGTGACTCTTGTTGCACAACATGTAGAGATCCCATTTGAGGAGCATGCAAATATCACAACCAACGAGCATACACATATCCCAATTGACGAGCATGTAGATCGAGATGTCAACTGACGAGCATATAGAGGATGCTTTTTATCCTGGCGGATCCGGTTGCTGATCGAGGCCGCGTTGTTGTTGACAGGCTATAATGGACACCGGGCTTGCGGTATTTGAATGGGTGAGGTATATAACTAAATCATACTTGTAGCAAATTATCTTACAGTATAAATTAGTAAAATGTTTAATTGAACCTAAATTTGTTTATGAAGGAGAGTTTCAAGAAGCCGGTTACTGCACTCAGGCAGTTGGACCATATCAGCCTATTGACTAGGTGGATATCAGATAGGATAGAAAGAATCCCACATCATGGTTTGGGCTCGCATCATATAGTGGTTTGACTGATCTACTCGATGTCTTGTTCCCTCGTGTTTGTCATGCACTTATCCATGCATTCTTAAAAAGATGGCATCTTGAGACCATAAATTTTCACCTTGCATGGGTGAAATGACCATTACTCTCCAAGATATTGCTATTATCATGGGCTTGAGGATTGATGAGGATGCTTTGTTGACACCGCTCACCCATGTGAGCGTATCTTGGTTTGACTTGTATATTTCAGTTTGATTTTATGTATATCATTTTGACTATGTGTATTTTGGTTTGACTTGTGTATTTCGGTTTGCACATATTACAAAGTAAAATAATATCGACACTTGACAAAATAACGACACAACCAACAATTAGTTATAAAACAAGAACAACACATAACAAAAGGATCCACATATTACACATAGTCATAAAGCAAGAACAACACATAACAAAAGGAATAACACACATATTACACTTAGTCGATCAATATGGTTGTTTTTTTAGGACACTCTAGGCTCCGGAGGTCATCGTGTTGCTTAAGCTTATCACGAAAAGGAATGTCTCATCCATCAACGCTTGAAGCATGATGGCGTTTACATGGAATTGACATACTCGGTAAAGGTAAATCTGGTTTGGTCCAAGCTTGAGGGGAAAAAAAGGACAAATTACACTTAGTCAATGTAGCAGGAGCATAAACAAGTAAAGAGAACTAACTTACAACTAGAAAGTGATTACATCCAACCAATGTTATTGTACAATCTCTGTCGGTGGTTCTTGGTTCTCAATCGTTGTCATTGTAGGTAAACAAGTATCAGGACTTCATCCAAGTAAAACCACAACGCAACGATAATATTTTGTTGCTG
Source organism: Fagopyrum esculentum (assembly GCA_033239045.1). Lineage (NCBI taxonomy): Eukaryota > Viridiplantae > Streptophyta > Magnoliopsida > Caryophyllales > Polygonaceae > Fagopyrum > Fagopyrum esculentum. Next base: position 128,283,999 of record BSUD01000006.1, on the reverse strand, counting down.
CCCAACCGACAATCGGTATCTTCATCCAATTCTCTGACGAGCAAGGTACATCCTCGGTCTTGAAAATAGACGTAATGACTTCATCAATAGACTAGATATAAAACTTCTATTGCCATAAAACAAATAAAGGTCAAGGAATGAATGGTTTCATGAACAAACAATGGTTAAGGAACAAAAAAGATACTCATTGCATATAAATCCTTTCTCATGAGCAATTCCGTGACCAATTTCTTCCATAGAGTCAAATAATCCTTCGAAATATCCAAAAACCATAACAAGGGCTCTAAATTCACAATGTCCATCGGGTTTTACATCCAAAGCTGAGAGGATGAAAGGTTTCATGAACTTATATATCTAACCATCCTTGAAGCGATAAACCTTAGACCGTATAGAGAGGCAGAGAGAGTTTTCTTGTCACGTGGTTTACTATACGGAGTTAGTTCCTCTAGTTCAGGCTCTTCAACCTTAACTTCAGCATATTGACTTAGTTTGTCCTCCTCAACCTTAACATCAACTTGTTGACTTGATTTTGGTGGGCGACACTGAGGACCTGGATGGGCCGTCCTTGAACCATGCTCAAACCCACTTGGTGCTCTCCTTGTTGAATGAATACCATATTTTGGTGGTCTTCTTTTAGTTCTTACATGCTGCTCTAGTTCTCTCATAGTTGAAGAGCCCGGATGTATCATGTCTTCATATGTCGATGTCATCCGTTCAATTTGATCTTTCCTCATCAAATTCAAATTCATTCTCTCCTTGAAGTTGTTTAGTGACACAATGTGTGGATCAATATGGACAACACCATCTTCTACGGTCGGATCCACTCTTTCTCATCGTACTTGCCTCCAATATGGATGGATATGGTCCAAACGTGATGACACTCGAGCCCTAATATTAGGGAATAACTTATGTGTACAAGTGATAGCATGTATTATAGTCTATATTTTGGGATTGGTTTAGACGTTTTATCTTCATAAATCTGCATGTATGGATGTATATTCTTTGATTATATTGTTGTTTTGTCTACCTTTGCGGGAATCGAGGTCTATACCTAGTTTCATTGTAATTGTAGGGAAAATGACACGTTTTGGACTAAAATGGAGCTAAGGAAGCTAAGGAGTCATTGGAGCTACATTCTGGAACATTGAGAACATCTCAGGAAGCATGGAAATGATTTAGAGGATTGATTTTGGACCATATTCGAGATGATTTACATTCAGTTGAGATTCACCTCGGTCAACTACAGTACCACCTCGACCGAGGTAATCTTGAGGAGCGTCCCGACCGAGGCGAACACCCTGCCGCCGGCGAGATCTTTATTTTTGGCTGAGATCTTCTATTTTTGGAAGAAGAATATCATATATTTTTGGCTGGATTTTTGGAAGGAAGATATTATATTTGGTTGATTTATTTTGAGAGATATGGATATATTTTCTAAAAAATTATCTTTTTAAGATATCTTATCTTTGGAAGATAATTCTCCTATATAAAGGGTTGAATTTTCTACAATTCAGCCATGCTTGGAGCATCTAGAATTTCTGGAGTTTTGAAGGCAAGTTGAAGGAAGTTTGAAGGATTGAAGTTCAAGGAAGGAAGAAACCATAGTTGGAGTTGGCTTTTTGAAGGAGTTTGTAAGATCTTCTTAGATTGCTTTTGGTTTGTTGTCTTTTCTAATTTGTGACTTGAAGAACGCTGATTGTTACTTGCTTGATTAAGTTATTGAGACCTTTTTGTGTTAAGGTTTTCTTATTCGAATATTGATTCTCTTCTCATATATTTGATTATTGTTATCATGGTGATTGTTGGCTAAGTTTCTTATGCAATTCTAGGGTGATTGGCTGAAAGTTGTGGGAAAGACGATGATAGAATGATCTTAATTCCAGCAAGACCCTGAAAGCTCGAGTCTTTACCTTAACCGTAGAGCACCTCGGTCAGTCATTGAACATCTCGGTCATGATGAAATATAACTTAATGGGGTGAATCTTTCCTGAACCTTATCTAAGTTAAGAGTTTAAGTTTGCCAAATCCAATCCTTATTATACCTTTTCTGGTTCAATGCAAGCCTAGGATGAGACTTACCCGGTGATTCCTTTGTTTGTTTACCCAAGATCATGAGTGTCGGTAATAAAGGTTTATCCTTTATTGGGGTTTGAGTGTGTCTTCATCTCATCTTTGTGAGTTAGTCTGAGACTTACCCGATAAAGATTGATTCTATTCCCTTGGATGGTGTGTTGGTTTGATATTATAGTTCCTTTCCTTAGTACCTTGATACTTACCCGGTAAAAGGAGCTTTGGTTTGGGATAGTGAGTAGTGAGACTTACCCGGTGATCTATTCTCATCTTAGAAACACCTTCCTTTTGCAAACCTCAACTTTGTCCACGTTATCTTTTCAGATCTTGAGTCGGAACCACAACTGGATGCTTTAATCCCTAGAATCCGCATTCCCTTTATCTGACTTTATATTATCTTTGATTGTTGATGACATGAATTATTAACTATTTTTAGGCATGTATTTATATAGATTTTCCCTTTATTTTGCATGCATAAACATAAATTCATGGCATTTATGGTTATATTTACCTACTTTGCAAGAATAGAGATTTACACAGAGTTTTATTGCATTTGTAGGTAATTTGGCGAATTATGGAGCGAAATGGCACATTTAAGGATTAAGCCTTGACGCGGAATAAAAAAGGAACATAAAAGGGGTAGGACGCGCCAAAGTATTCTCTGATACCGTCTGATGTGCCAAAGTATTTTCTGATACCGTCAGACGTGCCAAAGTATTTTCTGATACCGACTGACGCGTCAAAGTATATTTTGATACCGTCTGTCGTCTGACGCGCCAAAGTATTCTCTGATACCTGCTGACGCGGCCTAGAGTATTTTCTGATACCAGCGGCTCGACTTCTTTTCAGCCCAAATATTTAGGGTTTTATCGTTAAACCCTAGTTTTATCCCTACAAATATTCGAGAGCCTTCAACATTGAAGGGGGAGTCAAATTCTCCAAAGGATACTTAGAGAGGCAAACTTGGAGGTCTTGCTACACCACGGAAAGAAGAGATTTGGAAGGAAAATTTGGGGAAGGATGCACTTTCCTATTTTTGGAGTTGGAAGATCTTAGGGTTTACATTGGAAGGCGGATTGACATCCCGTTCTTCATTGTCCCTAGAAATTTTGTGAGGTTTTTCTGTTCCTTTGATTCTACATCCATTGAACGCGGTTTGCGATTATTGTGTTTGGTTGACATTTGTTTTGAGTTTATTATTGAGATTTCAAGGTTTTACCTTTTCTCCCTTTCATATCTGATATTTGATTCTATGACTATGATTATTTGCTAAAACCCTTTAGCAATTCCAAGGTGAAGGGTTGATAGTTGTGGCTTAGATAATGATAGATCGATCGTAAACAGATTGGACCCTGTCGACACCCTAAATCACGGGCTGTTCTTGGTTTCCACGGCCGTGATTCTCAAGAACTACCCGTAATTTTACCTGTTTTACGACCTTTGCTTTTGCTTTAATCTAAAGTTAAAGATTAGCTTTAACCTAGCCTTGACTTGCCTTTCCTAGGTAGTAGTGAGACTCAACATCCTCTATTTCGGTTTCGAGTGTCATAACCTTAACCGTTTGAGTTTATCTTGATCCTTGGGTTACAAGTTTGGGTATTTGAGATTAATTCTTGTCTTTAGATCCTTTCTATACTGCAGCCTCAACAACCTTTATAGAGAGAGTCTTTGGATTAGACATATAGGGTTTTGGAACTTCGCCGTACATTACCTTACCTTAGTATACCTTTGCAAACCTCAACTCTGTCGGTATATCTATAGTATATCTTGAATCGATTGCCACAATTGGATACTTGGATCTTTAGGATTGCTGTTTTCCCAATATTTGCGAAGCTTCTATACTTTACTTCCTCGATAATTTGTTAACTGAATTTGATCCCCCAAATCCCTGAGTTCGATACTCTGGAATACTTGTTAATCTACGCCGATCCGTACACTGCGGGTTCACTTGCTTTTATTCTAGTTTTATAAATTTAAAACTTATTTGCATGCACGTTTTCGGGCGAACAATTGCTTTAATTCGTGGTCATTAATTATTTGACAACCTGATTTCCGTGCTTTGTTTCACCATAGTCCATGTGTTCGACCCTTGAAAATTTTGCTTTTATTACAATTGATCCGTACATTGCGGGTTCGCATATTGTTCAAGCATACTTCTTGGGTTATAAATATTAAAGATTGCACACACCTTTTGGAACGAACAACAAGACAATCCATGAACTTCCTCCCAATATGAATTTTTGCATATTGTTATGTTCCTAAGTTTCTTCGCCTTGTTGTAGATCTCCAACAATATCGTGAAGCACGCGTTGCTTACTTTGTTTTAAAGCATATCAAATATTGAAACCCGCACATCCAACATCACCCTCTCGTGTGAAGTCTCTATGGACGCTTGGATCTTTCCAATTTGATCATTTATCATCAAGTCGATGTTGTCCACCACAAACTAAAATCCTTCCTCATTAGAACACAACATACTCTTCAACAAAGTGTGCATGGACTCACACCTAATAACTATTATCAAACCAATGTACTATTCTAATTTAAAAATAAAAACTTATAAGTAAGGTAGGATCAAGTTCTTACGCATTTGTTGTCCTCGTGCCAAAATGACGATACAAGTTGCACTATGCTCGAACAATTGCCTCTTTGTATGTGATTAGCCATGTAGCCTCCAAATACTCTATCAACCTTGGATAACTTTACCAAATAACTTTCATCTCAGCTAAATGTCTCTCATAGCTCGTAGTCGTAGAGGATCTGGATTCAAACAAGGCATTGTAGTGCGATGCAAAATCTGTTTGTGCTTGCTTTGATCGTGTCACCGTCCAAGATCGATGTTGAATGTTGCACTTGTCATGAAATGTGCAAATCACGTGCTTCACATCCGGGGAAATGACACTCAATGCACTTATAAGTCCAAGATCTATATCCGTCATAATAATCCCCGGTGTAACATTTTCGCACACATGTCGGAGTCTCCCAAATGCTGATTCGTAGTGATTCGAGTTTCCTAATACATGAAAATAAATGTTATTATGAACGTCAATCTCGTGCTAGTGATTCCGACAATCTTTAACAACGACATCTTGTACCTATAGAAGACACATAATCAAGACTCTAGTTTTCGTTGGACTTGAAAGCAAATGTGCATGTAATATATAAAGACTCGTAAAAAGAATGGACATTAAAACTTACTCGTTCGTCTTGTATGTTGTGTCCATTATGATGAAGACTATTTTTCATTGGACTTAAATGTGCATGTAATATATAAAGACTCGTAAAAGGAATGGACATCAAAACTTACTCGTTCGTCTTATATGTTGTGTCCATTATGAAGACGTAAGAAAATAAGTTGAGGAGATACTTGGAATTTGGATGCATGATGAAAATCTGAAACTTTATCTGAATGCAAAAACCTATAAAATATGAACCGCAAACCCTAACCAAAATAATCGGCTTAGGTTCGGTTTTGAACTGATATTTTGGTTCGTTTTTTCGGTTGAACCAAAAATAAAATTTCATTCAATCGCCAATTACAGTAAGAAACAGAAGAATACTCGAGTATGATTTCCAAATTTCAATCACCAATTGGCTCTATTTCACTTTAGTTTTCAACATTTTGATGAAAATAATTAAACAAACACAAGAAACGTTCATGGATAAGAGAAGAACTGAGAAGAGATTAAGAGAACAAGGAGAACTAGAGAAGTCTCCGTCATAGGGAGTCAAAGAAGTTGGCGCCATCACAGTCTTGCACTCTTGCCATTGCCGTCCTGTAGTCTCGGCGTCACACTCTCGCAGTCTCGTACTCTCGCAAAAGTGCCTTAACCCTAACTGCAAAGTAGCCGCTCGGTTTGTGGATCAACAATCTAGTATTCCCACACTCTCGTAGAAGTGCCTTAACCCTAAGTCTCATCGGAACAAAGGAGATGAGATTGGGAGAACTGGAACTCGTAAAGACTAGAGAGTTGGAGGGTGGAGAAGTAGCCGCTCGAAGATGGGAGTGGGAACACTAGAGAGTGGATAAGAAGAGAAGTAGCCGTCTGCCACCCTGCCCCTCCAAATAAGCGTGAAGATGTGAAGAACAAAAGAAACTCCTTGTGCCTTAACCCTAAACTATTGCTCTTTTTTTTTTTAAATCGATTCAAACCGCGGTTGACCTAAATTATAGCGAAAACCGATTTAATAAAAATACCGAATCGAAAACCGAACCTACTGTAGTAGTTTTTGGTTCGGTTTGAACTGAAACCCGGCGGTTTGGTTCTCTTCAAACGACCGAGTTTTGCTCAGCCCTACTTGATGGGAGTGTGAAAATTATCCCGCTTCAGTTGTAAAGTGATAAGAAGTCGAATATATAGTCTTCGTGACTCCTCTTATGACTTGGATAGTTGGATGAAATGTTATTGTACTTATGTATTGGGTTCAAAGCTTACATAAATGATACATTGCTAACAATAATCGACCCTCGTTAATTTGCCCACCGGAATTTCTCACTAAGGGTCTGTTCACTAAGTCAACAAATTATTCTACGGATTAATTATTTTCAATAACCCCTCAAATAAGCTGATAATATATGTGTATTTAGCTTCTTTATTTTTTGTCAAAATAATCTCTAAATAATCCGATTACAATGACACTCAATAATTCCATAAAAATGCATGTCCAATGGACCCTACATCAATTCAAGAATCACATTTACCATAAAGCAAATTAGGTCCCTCGTGAATGGAGATTTTTTTAGTAGTTTAAGCTTTTTGAGTAGTTTTAACTTTTTGGTAGATTTGTTAGTAGAGTCTTAAAGAGCTTTGTAAATTCTGAAAATCTAACAAATAACCTAATTGATGTTTGATAAAAGTAGATTTCTGTATAGAAAATGTACGAATTGTTAAAGATGTAAAAGAGGGGCAACATTAGTAAATTTTTTGATAATCTATCCAAAAAAAACTATCCTAAACACTCCATTTAAAATCTTTATAAAATTTTTTAAAAAAAGTCTAATCTCTTTAAAAATCTATTATTTCAAACGCCAAATACCTTTAAAAAAAATACAAAGCTCCACAATAACCTACAATAACCTCGCGGAACAAGTCTTTAATCTCAACCAAATCTTGAAGAATTTTAAAATTAGAATATACACCCACAAAAACTTAGGAAAAACGAAAAGAACTTCGGATACCATCCGAAATAATCCAAAAGAAAACAAGGATTAGTGGCAGAATCGTATATTGTGGAGTCTTGAGAGACAATTCATGTATATAAATAAGTGCGGCATTAAAAATGTAGTTAGTTATATCTAACGTGCCACTTAATTTATTAACACTCCGTACTAATTTGGGAAAAGAGATGGATTAGTGTTTTGAGCGTCCAGCGAGGACGGTGGGGCTGGCCGATTTATGATATTAAATAAAAGGTTGGGTGTGCATATAAAATTTAAATAGCGGGATTAGGGAGACAGGGAAGCCAGAGATCCACGCCTACTTCGCTCTCTTGCCCTGCACAATCCAGACGCTTATTCCCTATGAGGAGATAGAGATAGAGATATACAGAGAAAACCGCTTTCCAACCTGTTTCGTTTCCTTCAGATAAACGGCGTATCACCGTCGGTTCGCCAGCCGCTGAAGAGTAAAGGTGGTTGATCGGCTTTTAGGTTTTTGTTCTTGAACAAATTTGGATCGATTAGGCGGAGGAATCACAGTTAGGGAAGATGGATTGGGCTCCTTATTCTAGCGAGTTCGAGAAAATCATCTCTAGGATGACCGTTCCAAGGTCTGTTCATTTTTATCTGGATAATTGTGTTTTCCGTAGTGTTTGTTTTGTGGTCGTTGCCAAATCTGTTTCAGTTTTACGAAATGGATTGGTGTTTGTTTTGTTATTTTTTCATATGATGGATTTGTTTTTATTTACTTGCAAATCATTTCTCCGTAAGTTGAGGGATAGCGATTACACATCCGAGACCGCTGATATTTGTTAGTTTTGATTTCTCCCTTCGATTTGCGCTTTTTCTCTCTCGACTTTCATCTGTCACTAGCACCGTCGGTCACCGGCCACCGGCCGCCGAATAAAGTTGTTCTCATCTCCAGTTTAAATTTCAAATTTAAAACCTAACCTATTGGAATATTGCTTCCTTATCTGACCTGCCCCCTTTTGTTGACTTGTTCTTTCCAGAGTAGTGATCGATGATGGCGCGTGCGCTAATTCCACTGTAGTGAAGGTAAGACTGTCATTTCTCAACCTTCTAAAGATCTAATTTCATGTTCGTAGAAAAGTAAATTTACTTCACACTTTTGAATTCATGAAAATTCTTTCTGATTAGGTTGATAGTGCTAGAAAGGATGGGATTCTTCTAGAAGCTGTTCAGGTGCTCACGGATTTAAACCTTAGCATAAAGAAAGCATACATTTCCTCCGACGGAAGGTGGTTCATGGATGGTGAGTTTTTAATCTTCTAATATTTTCTTCTTTCAACACCAGAGGTTTTGAGTTAATGCATGTTAAATCTAACGCTATCATTCCTCTGAAAATGCTGTATACAGTATTCCATGTAACTGATTTGAGCGGAAACAAATTGGCTGATAAGAGTGTTTTGAGTTTCATGGAGGAGGTAATTGCTTGCAGAATTCAGACTCTAGTTCTGTTTGAAGCCTTGTAACTATTATAAATTTGAAGCATATTTTTGCTGGTGTTTTAACCTAACTGAGAATTGTTCCCCCTGCAGTCTCTAGGAACCATCCATGACACGAGAGTGGTAGGTGTTCAAGGTCTAACGGCCTTTGAGCTGACGGGGGCAGATCGGGTTGGTCTAATGTCAGAGGTGTTTGCAGTTCTATCTGAGTTGTTGTGTAATGTGGTAGACGCTACAGTATGGACTCATAATGGACGGATAGCTTCCATTATATACATGAAAGACTGCAATTCTGGTTGCCAAATCAAGGACTCTCAGAGGATAACCTCCATAATAGCTAGGTTGAAACCTGTTCTCAAGGGAGATAATGATATTAGAACCGTAAAGATCAACGTGGCAGTAGCAGCCACCCACACAGAGCGAAGGTTGCACCAAATGATGTTTGCTGACCGTGATTATGACAGAGCTCCTATTGGTGCGATGAAATCCGATCCTTCTGTTGTCACTATTAACAACTTGAAAACATGGGGCTATTCAGTTGTGAATATCCAATGCGAGGACAGGATAAAGCTGCTATTTGATGTTGTTTGCACGTTGACAGACATGGAATATGTGGTTTTCCATGCTACTGTCAACACAGAAGATAATCAGGCTTACATGGTACAATTTTATATCTCATGCTTAGTTCAGTTTGCAATGAAATGATAGAGAATTCATTCTGTTATAATTACTGATGTTTTAACAGGAGTTCTACATCAGGCATAAAGATGGATCCCCTATTAGCTCTGAAGCAGAAAAACAACGAGTTGTTGAGTGTTTAAAGGCTGCTGTCGAGAGAAGAACGTCTCAGGTACTTGATAGTGGTTGCTCATTGATCCATAATATATGCTTTCAACTATATATCTAATATCTTTAAATTTGGTGTCATTAACAGGGTGTGAGGCTTGAACTCTGCACACAGGACAGACCATGGCTATTAGCAGATGTGACTCGTACATTTCGCGAGAATGGCCTGAACATAATCAGGGCAGAAATATCTACAACCGGGAACTTAGCCACCAACACTTTCTACGTGACAGACGCTAATGGACACATCCCAGACACCAAAACGATTGAGAATATCCAGGAGAAGATTGGTGTGGGCAAATTGAAGGTTCAGGAGCAGGCTTTGGATGAGGACGGCGTCGGTGGGGCCATGTTGGTATCTCTGGGCAGCATAGTAAAGAAGAATCTATACAATCTGGGTTTGATAAGGTCATATTCTTAAGGAGGAAGATGTAGAGCGGGGCCAAACGCTAGTTTTCATGGTGGGTTCTTTGCCTCTTGCTTTAAGCATATGCTTTGCTTATAGTTTGGGGGAATTATGCAACTTGCAACACACGACCTTTTGTAGATAATGAAAAGGAAAAGAATATAAGGTAAAGGAGATTATAAAGAAGATAGGGGGACACGAGGACATGTCTCAATCAGAAATCTCTATCAGCGATCTGGGAGAGGATTCTGATTTCGATGTGGGAAAGTTAAATCTGTATTGCCACGAAGAACATAGAAATTATGTACATATAATAGTCAGCTGGAAAAAGGGTGTTAATGCTTAGGTTCATTATGAATGTTCATATGATGATAGTTTAACTTGGCTTCTTTGATTAATATTTTTAGTTTGACTAGTATTGAAAAAATGAATGGGTCATTTTCTTTGTTCTAGAAAGTCTACAACGAATGAGAGTGTCCCTTTCTAGGCGGCGTGAATAATTGGTAAATTGTGACTACTTTGACGTATTATTGGAAATCTTTGAGTAGCATTAATTATACTAACAATTGGTCTAATCGGTTAGTGTTGTTGTAGCGTCAGATTTTTGTTCATTTAAATATTTGATATAGGTATAGTTTTCAAAAAGTAATAAAAAAATATAGGTATAGTCAAATAAGGAGTAACGGAACTTTGGATCACTGTAAAATCACATCCCTAATTATTTTTTTTAGAAAAAGCTCAATCATCCATTTAAATTATATACATCTGCTTCCATTATTGGAGCCGGTAATGGAAATGCTGAAGTCTGAGTCCTGTCTTCTCTGCCTTATTTCATATGCTAATTTTATGAATAGATGTATATTAAGGTAGTATTTTAAAAAAAGAAATTTAACCTAATATTAAGGGGATAAATAGTAAGTACCGTATTTCTAGTAAAATTATCTGTTGATAACATTGGTCGTTATCAAAACGACTGTTAATGTCCATATTTAAATAAAATATAATTGTAATTTAATATATTTTTCACTTATTTTAATTTATTCATTTTAACCGTTTATATTTCAATTAATTTACAAAAATTTATCATGGTGTCTATGAGGTTTACACTTTTTGTGCGGTAACCATTTTTCTTTTATAAATTCATGTGGTGTCCACAATGTTTTGGTTAATTTATTTTTATAACTATTTTTATATTTTTTTTATCTAAATTTTCATTAGTTATTAGTTGAATCTTTGTGAATAATAAGCTATAAATTTAAGTTTATTTTTTCAATAATTAATTCAAAAACTAATTAATGTGGAGATATAGTGATCATTTTTTTCTCAAGGTAATTTAAGTTTTTAAATTTTATTATTTTATCATTATAACTATTTAAAATTAATTTAATAATAATCTCTCTATTAATGTTAATAATCTCATGAATGTCAGAAATCAACAAACATTATTTAAATTAAACCCATTTTAAATAATTAATCTAAAAATAACTAAGAATTTTTCCTCTTGAGGACATCAAGGTTTGGACTTTTTCTCTTATTTTCACTATGTTTCAAAATTTCTCTAAGTACCCTTATTTATTAATTTATCTCCTCTTTATACCCATTTTTAATATATTACATCAAAATTCATTATAAAATAATTTAAAAAATACAAAAATAAATTTAAAACTAATTATTACCTCATTACATTTTACACTAATAAATTTATAATAAAAGTATTTTTTTAAAATATTTTATTAATTAAAAAACGTAAATTA
>BSUD01000006.1:128172069-128271791 GCA_033239045.1 Fagopyrum esculentum | reverse complement strand
TAATTTTTAAAAATTTTGAATTAATATAAATTATATAAAATTTAAATTCAAAAATAAAAAAGTTTTATTATATTTTTAAATCTCTAGACTCTTAATAAGTTTAAAAAAAATTTTAATTTAATTTATATGAATTTTTAAAATCGAAAGTAAAAAGTAAATAAATATTTTAATTCAAAAATAAAAGTATCTTTATTTATAAAAAAATATAAAACTATTTCTATTATAATTTTTTTTATTTAAACTTAATGAAGTCATAATTATTATAAATTTATATTTCTGGTTTTTTATTATTCATAATGAATTTTAATGTAATATATTAAGAATGAGTATAAAGAGGAAATAAATAGACCTACAAGGGTACCAAAAGGAATTTTGAAACGTAGTGGATACCAAGAGATAAAGTCCAAATCTTGATTGCAATAAGAGAAAAAATCCAATAATTAATGTGGAGATATGGTGATTGTTTTTTTTTTATCAAGGTAATCTACTAAATGATCTCCATAATATTTTTTAATCATTATAACTATTTATCCAAAATAACACAACTTGTTTTTCCAAAAAAAATCTTAGTTCCGGCGATGATGTGGCAATCAGTTGCTTACGTATTATCAAAACATGAGATTAATTATATGTGGTTTTTATTATTTAAAAATCAGATTAATATTATTTAATATGTTAAAATTTTAATTTAAGTTTTATAAAAAAAAAATTGTTTTTTAAAAAATTATATTTTGTAAAATAATATTATTTGCAAAAAAATATTCTGTTAAAGTAATTTGTAAAAAATATTTTAAAAAAATCGATTTCTTTTAAATTTTTTTGAAGATTTTTTTTGGGAGTTTTTTCCCATATGATTTAATTATTTTTTAACATAATCAAAAATAACTATAGGGATTAAGTTAAAAATTGAAAATTTTAAAAACTTAATTTTATACAAATTTCTGAAAATAAATATAATAAAAAAGTGTTGAAATTTTTTCCAAAATATTAATATTTAAAAAAATTAAAATATAAGTTTATTTAGATCTTAACATATGAAATGATATTAATTTATTTATTTATAGTAAATTCCACATCACAAAACTCATCCTAATTTTTTGATGACGTGTAAAATATATATTGCCACGTCATCGTCGGAGTTAGGATTTTTGCCAAAAAAAAAATCGTGTTATTTTTGATAAATATGTTGATAGTTTGTACGGGTCATAATAATTTTGAAAGTTGATATTAATTTTTAATTAAATAATAATAGTTGGTATGATTTTGAGTTTTTTTTTCCTCTAAAATCTTTATTAAAACCCCACATTAATCAGATAGTTTAGTTCATTGGTTCAATTTATGTTTGTTTAATGAAAAACCTCATGGGCACCCTGAAGAATTTCCAATAGTTTTAACTTACTAAAGTTGATAAAGGTTGATGTACATACCAAATTTTTGGTACGACTCCCCAAATATTTGAACCTGACATTTTTAAATATATATCGTTAGGTCAATTATAAAAGATCATCTTAGTTCATACAAGTAAACTAAAACTTGTGTAACGAACGGATGTGATTTAATTAATGTTTAATTTGAAAGCAAAATAAAATATTATAATCATATATAATAATAATAATAATAATAATAATAATAATAATAATAATAATAATAATAATAATAATAATAATAATAATAATAATAATAATCTTAGAATATTTTTTTTACAATACGAACAAATTTAATATAAAACAATTAGTGATTTAGTAGTTATATACTTTTACGTATTTAATTTTAAAATAAAAATATTTTATATATTATAAATATAAAGTGTGTTTTTAGATGACAATATAATAAAAGAAAGTAAAAGATAGTAAAAATAGATAGTTAGTTTATACAATTGTTTATGATATGATAAATTGTACATCTTGGCGACCCATTTTTTTCATATGTAAAATAATAACCACTTAGTTTTAATATAAGTAGTGTAATATAATGTTTAAAAATTTGTTTGTATCAATTAAAAAGGGAAAAATATTGGAAAGTGGGTTAATATTTGTATATAGATATTGTAAGTTTGATAAGTATATATATTTTTATGCATAATGTGAGATATCTATTTTAATATTTTAGACGCAACTATAAATTGCGCTCTCTCTATATATGTATATAATCAAAATTACGTAAAAATGACACGTGTTATCGAATTGGTGAGGAAGTGACACGTGACAAGAAATGCTTTTACTTTAATAGTAGTATATAAATATATTAGATAATAGAAACAATCGTTATAATAAATTGTTAGGTCGATTTAAAAAAAATCATCTTAGTTCATACAAATAAACTAAAATAATAGAAACAATTATTACAATAATGAGCAAAAAATTATGAGATCAAAAACTAAATTTTAATAAAATAAAAATAGTTTAAAACCCTTTGCAATATCTAAAATTTTTAAAAATAAAATTTATTGATTCATTTTTTTAAAACTATTTGTTCATATTCTAACATTGTTTAGTTCAAATCTCCGTAAATTTATATTATTATTTTAAAATAAATATATTGTAACACCCCGAATCCGCGGGACTCGAGATGCTACGGGTTGGGACCACACAATGGGTCCCGACCCTTAGCTTGACAACAATTTCACCGGATCTTGCAACAATGCATAAATAAAGGCCAAAACCGAAATACATTTTTATGCAATGAAAAGAAAAACCCGAAAGAATACAACAAAAGACTTCAGCCGAAAAAACAACCCCAAAGACTAAAAGCCATACAACATACAATAAATACAATAGTCAAACTCAACTCCACCCAAAACCCAATCCTAAAATGTACGGAACCCCGACTGCCCACTCTTCCGGATCTCTCGGCCGCAATCCTAACCTACAAGACAATCTACAACAGTCGATATAAAACCGTTAGCTCATATTCGAAGCATTAGAATCAATGGGAAAGGCACAAACACAAGTAAATCATCATAAACACACAACATTCTCAAAGCACACAATTCCGGTTTATTATCTTTTTATTATTAAGTCATATCCCATTCTAATTCTACTTAGTTTTGTGACACGAGACCACCGTGGTCCCGCCTCGGTCCCTACTTACCGGCATGGAACGGTACGGATGCCTCCGACCGTCTAACCAGCACGGGCTAGTCGCCAGAACCTCCTAGACTCTCGGAAGGGCTAGGCAAATGATGTCATTGCCCGTTATCATACACTTGGGCCAAAATAATATAAGGTCGGTGGTCCTATTACCGGTTTAGTTGGTATAAATAATAAAGAGTAAACACACACCACCAGACACACATCAATGTTAATACAAGGAATACGAGCTAAGTATGTCCGGAGACTTACCTCGTCCCAAAGCTAAACCGATCAACAATAGCTCTCAACTTCCCGCAGGAAGATACTCAACTCCTGGCCAAAACAAGGCACACGATCAAAATCTATCTCTCATGCTAGAAGTCCTTAGACTTCTAGCCCAAATGACCTCTATAAGGTCATACAACTCACATGTTAGGATAACACGTTCCTAGTCTCGATGCTCTCACAACGACATGTAATCCCAAACCTCAAGCCTAATGATTCTCACAAGACCACACCATATACTCGAATCCTTATAACAACCTAGCTAGACCGCAATATCACCTCAAGCTTAGAATCAACATCAATCCATCAAACAATATCAAATCCTCAAAACTCACCTACGGTTCAAAGCCACTACTTGACATTCACTCTAAGTTATACTCGATTATCTATCCTAGCATGATATTAATACTAAACATAACTAAATTGAGGTAAGATCATAAGCTCGGGGGAGAGGGTACTCACGTGACGTCAAAAGACGGAAGACGATCGATGGATGTCGATATAGATTCGTTGGCCTTAAATGGAGCACTTCCAAACCTAGCACCAAACTAAGCAAATTTAGCATAACGCTAAAATTGGACATACTACATAGTATATACAAACTATAAGAATAACCCCCGTAATTCAAATCCAAATTTAAAATCTTAAAAACACTTTCCGGGCAATTTATACATATTTGTAAACATGGGTCAAAACCCGCAATCAACTTTTCCGGACAAGATATGAAACTCAAGAAACTTGGGCCATTTTCATTAAATAAAACCTTGGGGCCAAATCTGTGATTCACTCAAAAGGGAAATTCTGCAAATTCCAATAATCCGGGTAAAAACTGTAAATACAAAGCAGTGGGTCACATATATAATTAGAGCAAAAGAGGAGGGGGTCGAATATAAAAACTGTAAATATCCTTCTTCAACCTTCAAATATACTCAGAAGGGGAGAGACAGTGGCGAGGCGCGAGGCAAGAGCAGGAGGCGGCGTGGGCTCTCCTCCGACGAATTTGGCGGGGAGATAGAGGCGACCCTTCCCCTTGGCGGTAGAGGCTGCTCCTCGGAGGCAGAGGATAACAAAGAGAAGAAGGCGGCGGCAACAGTGGGGTTGCACAGGCTCCAATTAGGGCACTTCTCAAAGGGCTTATGTGCTCCTCCTCCGGCGAGGTTCCAAGCGGTGGTTACCTGGTGGGAGTGTTAGCATGAAATATTGCGATATTCTAGGCACTTTTTCTAGTCGCTTTTCATCCATTATAGTGTTCATTGATAAGGCATTGAAGCAATTGTTAGCTAGTTTGTCTACATTGTCGATATAGAGGTCTACATAAGCTTTGTGTTGATTATAGGTGAATAAGAGCTAAAACCGAACCAATTGAGAGAGAAAGGAGATGATTTGAGCACATCCAAGGATTGAGGACACATCAAAGAAGCCAAGGAAGATGCTAGGATGAGGAATGGCACGACACAAAGGAAACCACAAACAATTTACACTTCCACACTCTAAAATACGGTCGTAGAGAAGTCCACGCCCAAAACCACGGCCGTGGATCTTGGCAACATGAACGTGGAGTATTCCAGAGAGTTACACGGTATAAAGTACGGTCGTGGAAATTGTGAAGAACCGTAATCCACTTCCACGCTCTAGGGTTTCATTGGGGACCTTCGCTTACGCTCGCTTACACGTTCCTAGGGTTTCATTGGACGTGCGGAGAATTTGCATTTTGCAACGGAGATTTACGAAGGCTTGAAGATTTGGAAGTTGTTTGTGGCGGAAGTTGCGCCTTTTATTCCTAGGTTTGATTAGAAGACGGATTGACATCCCGTTCTTCGTTCTTATCAAGGATAGTTATTGGTTTGTGTTTATTCCAAATCTGATATACATTATTACTCTTGTTTGTGGATTTGAGATTGATTTGAGATTTATTGAAGGTTTTCAAAGGTTTTCATCTTTTATTCTTCTAAATCTTGAATCTGATATTATAATGACTGTTATTGGCTAAAACCCTTTAGCAATTCTAAGGTGAAGGGTTAATAGTTGTGGCTTAGATGTTGATAGATCGATCGTAAATAGATTGGACCCTAAGAGTTAGAGGGATTCGCCGATGAACCAAAACCACGGTTTGTTCTTGAGGTTCCACGGCCGTGGAACTCAAGATCTGCCCGTGATTTACCCTAGTTTACGAACCTTGCTTTTACTTTGATCCAAGGTTAAAGATTAGCTTTAATCTAGTCTAGGTTTACCCTTTTCTAGGTAGTAGTGAAGCCTCAACAACCTCTACTTCGATTTCGAGTGTCACAACCTTAATCGGTTTAGTTAGTCTTGATCCTTGGGTTACAAGTTTGGGTATTTGAGATTAATTCTCGTCTTTAGATCCTTTCTATACTGAAGCCTCAACAACCTTTATAGAGAGTATTTCTAGATAAGTCATATAAAGCCTTGGAACTTCACTGTACATTGCTTTACCTTTG
Source organism: Fagopyrum esculentum (assembly GCA_033239045.1). Taxonomy (NCBI): domain Eukaryota; kingdom Viridiplantae; phylum Streptophyta; class Magnoliopsida; order Caryophyllales; family Polygonaceae; genus Fagopyrum; species Fagopyrum esculentum. The sequence continues at coordinate 128,265,976 of BSUD01000006.1, read as the reverse complement.
TATACCTTTGCAACTCTTAACTCTGTCCTTAATTCTTTAGTATATCTTGAATCGATTGCCACAATTAGACACCTGGATCTTTAGGGTTGCTGTTTTCCCAATATATTTGCAAAGCTTCACTCGTTTACTTGCTTGACAACTTTACAACTGAATTTGTTCCCCCCAAATCCCTATGTTCGATACTCTGGAATTCTTGCTTAACTACGTCGATCCGTACACTACGGATTCGCTTGCTTGATTTCTAGTTTTATAAATTTAAGACTTATTTGCACGCACGCTAAGTGGCAAACAAGTTTTTGGCGCCGTTGCCGGAGATTTGGTTTAGGCCGAATTCGGTTATCGGTTGTCGAGCTTGGGAGCTTGCTCTTGTTATTTGATATCTCTTTTGAGTGATATTTGCAGGTTACTTGATAGCATGAATTATTGTCTATATTTGGGGTCTGTTTAGACGTTTTATCTTCAATAATCTGCATGTTTGGATGTATATTATGTGATTATATTGTCGTTTCATCTACCTTTGCGGGAATCGAGGTCTACACCAAGTTTCGTTGTAATCGTAGGTAAAATGGCACGTTTTGCATCAAAATGGAGCAAAAGGAGCTAAGGAGTCATTGGAGCTACATTCAGGAGCTTAAGGAAGAATCCAGGAATCATGAAATTGGATTAGAGATTCACTTTGGACCAGATTTGAGAGATTTCACATTCAGTTGTGATTCACCTCGGTTGACTACAGAGTCACCTCGACCGAGGTGATCCAGAGGAGCCGACTCGACCGAGGCGAACACCTTGGACGCGGCAAGGATATTTTATTCTTGGCTGAGATCTTTTATCTTTGGAAAGAGGATCTTATATTTTTGGGCTGGATTCCTAGAAGGAAGAAGATAATTTATCCCATATATTTTACCTATTTTTATGGGAAAAGATCTTTCTAAGATATCTTATCTTTGGAGGGTAATTTTCCTATAAAAAGGGTTGGATTTTCCACAAATCCGAGTGTGCTATACCACCGATATCCCGCATACCACCGAGCAGCCGGCATACACAACAGCGTGCTTAGAGCATTCTCCATAGTGAGGAGATTTGAATAACCTTTTTGAAGGTTGAAGGAAGAAAGTTTATAGCTTTTATAGCTTTGTGAAGGGTTTTGTAAGATTCCCTTAGATTCCCTTCATTGTCGATTTGTCTTATTGGATTTCGATCCAAGGAACGCTTTGTTTGTGATATTTGATTCAGTTATTGAAGTCTTTTCATTAAGTTCTTCTTGTTCAAATATTCTCTTTCCTTCCATATATTTGATTATTGCTTTCATGATGATGAGTGGCTAATTTCCTTGTGTGATTCTAGGGTGATTGGCTGAAGGTTGTGGGAAAAACAATATGATAGAATAATCTTAATCACAGTAGGACCCTGAAAGTTCGAGTCTTTAACCTTAACCCTAAAGCATCTCGCTCAGTCGATGAACATCTCGGCCGGGGTGGAATTCTTCTGACCGAGGTGACTTTTCTGATCCGAAACTGAGAGTTAAGTGTTAGAGTTTGCCAAATCCTATTCTTATTACACCTTTCCTGGTTCAATGCAAGCCTAGGATGAGACTTACCCGGTGATTCCTTTGTTTGTTTACCTAAGATCATAAGTGTAGGTAATAAAGGTTTATCCTTTATTGGGGTTTGAGTGTGCTTTCATCCCATCTATGTGAGTTAGCCTGAGACTTACCCGGTAAAGGTTGATTCTATTCCCTTAGTTGGAGTGTTAGTTTGAGGTTATAGTTCTTTTCCTTAATTCCTTGAGACTTACCCGGTAAAAGGAGTTACGGTTTGGGATTAGTGAGTAGTGAGACTTACCCGGTGATCTATTCCACTTTAGTAACACCTTCCCTATGCAAAAATCTCAGCTTTGTCCGCTTATCTTTAGATCTTGAGTTGGAACCACAACTAGATGCTTTAATCCCTAGAATTGCATATTTCCTTTATTGACTTTTTATCATCTTTGATTGCTATAATTGCTTTTGTGGTTAGTTGCGACATTAGCTTACCTATATTGGTTTTGTTTCACCAAGTCCCTGTGATCGACCCCTGGAATTTCTTGCTTTTTACTACGATTGACCCGTACACTGCGGGTTCGCATCCTTGTTTTAAGCTTACGTCTAGGGTTATAAATTTAAAGCTTGCACACACCGTTTGGAGCGAACAAGTTTTTGGTGCCGTTGCAGGGGACTTGGTCTAGACCGAGCCGGTTGCGGTTGTCTTTCGGGGCGATTGCCCTTGTTGCTATTAACCATTCTACTTGAGTATTCTTGCAGATTGTGTTCGTAGGTACATACGAAGTTCTCAACGGAACAGAGTTTCGCCAAAGAACAAGTTTTCCTATGAGTTTTGTAGTTTTCAGGATATCCGATGACTACATTTGATCCAGCCTGGATAGCAAGACAAAGTGCTAGGGCGGACCATTATGAATACTTGGAAGAAAAATACTCCTTTTATTGGTTTAACAATGAAAGGGAAAGAGAAAAGGCCATTGAGAAGGAACTTGCGATATGGGATGAGATGAATGTTCCTAGAAACATTTATGAGCAACCTCTTGAAGATTCTCTTGAATCAAGATGGGAGAAGTTGATGAAGAAGGTGGAGGAGCTCAAGGAAAGCATCCTATCCTATGCTAAGCCGGAAGAGGAGCATAAGGAAGTGCTGCAAGTTTCAAGCATTCCCCCAATCGAACCAGAAGTTTCTCCTGAAGCTTTTGAGGAAGAGGAAGATGTGGAAGATCTCGATCCAACTGTTGAGACTTCGACCGAGGTGAAAGAGAGATCGACTGAGGTGGAAGAGAGATCGACCGAGATGGAAGAAGAATCTGTAGAACTGGAAGTGGAAGATGCAGAGAACCTTGGCCAAATTACTGAGATTGTGGCCAAGGTGGAAGAAAGATCAACTGAGTTGGGAAATATTTCATGTGTGGATTATCAACCTAACATGAAACTTGTCCCAAGCCTTGGAGAACTTTATAAGGTACCTTCTCTTACTCCCTTTGAAATTCCTACTAAAATTCTAGATTTCTTCAAGGATGCACCGAAGAGTTGGAGGTCTCTTCCGAAAGAACCTCCTAAGATCAAGATGAAACCTCCCTTGAAATTGTTGAAAGAAGATGCTCCTTGGATGATAAGAAGTGAAGTTAACAAGCGCTTCAACGCTAAGGCAACAAAGTGTTATTTGTTCAAGTATGGGGTCACTCACATGACAAAGACCTTGTACTATCCCCAAACTGATGATGGGGAAGCTACTAGAATCCTCGAGAAGCTGTTTTCTCGATCCAGGAAAGGATGGGATGAAAGACTGAGTTATGTCCCATGGAAAAGGAGGAAGACCGGTAGGATTCCGGTGAGGACTAAACCGTACAAACTTGTACGTAGGAGATCCTACCATTTGCCGGTGAAATTAGGAACCGAAACCTTCTTGGAAGAATTTTATGATGGATGTGATGAGCACTCCAAGATATTCGAGGTACATTGAGTAAATCCATGAGGAAAGGTCCAGCTAGCGACCTTAAATCAAGCGCTTCTTGGGAGGCAACCCAATGTATTGCTTTCTTTTCCCTTTTTCTAGTCTAGCTTAGATAGTTTGCTTTTGCTTTGCTTTGTTTTGTTTTTAGCGTCCTAGACAGACAACAGGTGACATCTAAGGAAGGAATACAACCCAGGAGCACAACTGGAAGGACAGAAGTTCGAGAATTTAAAAAGACGGAGTTTGACTGAGACACATCTCGGTTTCTGTCACAGCACCTCGACCGAGATGATTCTTGAGCAACCGAGGCGATTAGGGTTTCTGAAGGTTCACCTCGGTCCGTACACCTCGGTCCAGTCGAGACCATCTCGACCGAGGTGACAGCAGTTCCAGAAAAGGGTATAAAAGGGGTTGGAGATTTCTCTCTCTTCTCTTTACCCTCTTCTCGACCGCGGCACAGTTTCGCCTCGTTTTCCCATTCTTCGATTGATTTCGACGATTCTTGCTTCCAGACTACAAAGAAAGAGTAGAGGATCGGACTTCAGCTTATGTCCGGTGAGTACTCTATTTACCAAACTTATTTGACCCATTGGGACAATGTGTCCCAAGTATGGGGTATGCGGATATGTATTTATTTGACTTTATGTGTATGCTTGGATGACTCTACCGAATATTATTGTTTTATCTTGCTCTATGTGCTTATCTGAGATTACATGCATGCATACAGGTTATTTGATTGAAAAAAACGTCAAAAACTGGTTAAAGAAATTTTTTTTATGGCCTCGACCGAAGTGATTCTGGCCAAACGAGGTACTTCACCTCGGTTGACTTAGAACATCTCGACCGAGGTGGTTTAACAGAGACAATTTTCGAAACGATTTTCGTGCTTCTTATATGGATATGACCTCAGTGAAGATTTTGTTTGCTGATTGGTTTTGAAATCTTTATATGTTTGAAAGGTTTTATGATATGTTTAAGTTGCTAAATGCTTTGTTTGAAATTTTGGCATGTTTAATACTTTGTTTTTATCCAAATTATGTTGAATTTGAAGGTTGACACCACATGATGAGTTCTCCCACTCTCTTCCTGGAAAGACCAAGGCAATTCATTCTCTTCTCTTCTTCTTCTTGATCATGCTTAGCCCCTCATATACATATTTGCCTCCCTTTACCTATCCGGGAATTTGGAAGCAAGCAAAAGTGAAAAGCAAGTGAAAGAAAAGTTGAGATGTTGGCTGAAAGTGTTAGAAAGAAACATATAGGTTTGGGGAAGTCAATCATGATGATGAGTAACTCGGCACCATTCACATAGCCGGGTGTTTGTGTCTTGCCAAAGTCGGATTGAGCAATATTCCTAACGGGTCATGGTATGTGCATCAAGGGTTTGATGCATCTCAAGAAATTGATGATTGCTGATTTCCTAGGCTTCGGTTATTGTGCACCTCTGTCCATGCATCCCAAAAAGTAAAGTAAAAAGTAAATAAGCAAAGCTTATTGGTAGAAGATGTTGAAGTTCAAAGCAACTGAAGTGAAGATCCTTTTCCCGGATTTTAGCACCACATTCCATATATACATCTCACCCTCACACGTTTCTTGACCTTCTCTTGAAAAGAACTTGAGACCTCGAGCTTGTTGATCGACTTAGTGGTTTAAACTGGATTATACATGATTAATTTCGATAATTATGATTTATTATGCATTCTATGATTTTATGCAAAGACGAACAACTTTCTTATATTTATAAAATGTTTTGATCATATTTTGATTTTAAATTCTATGAAGTATTCTCTTAGAGTGATCTATGATTGTAGCACACCATTAAAATGTTTTGAAAGACTTTTTCATTGATCTTTATGACTTATAATCCATTCTATCTTGTATTCTAGATTTGGAACTTGCTTGGGGACAAACAAGGGCTAAGTATGGGGTATTTTGATAGCATGAATTATTGTCTATATTTTGGGGCATGTTTAGACATTTTATCTTCAATAATCTGCATGTTTGGATGTATATTATGTGATTATATTGTCGTTTCATCTACCTTTGTGGGAATCGAGGTCTACACCAAGTTTCGTTGTAATCGTAGGTAAAATGGCACGTTTTGCATCAAAATGGAGCAAAAGGAGCTAAGGAGTCATTGGAGCTACATTTAGGAGCTTAAGGAAGAATCCAGGAATCATGAAATTGGATTAGAGATTCACTTTGGACCAGATTTGAGAGATTTCACATTCAGTTGTGATTCACCTCGGTTGACTACAAAGTCACCTCGACCGAGTTGATCCAGAGGAGCCGACTCGACCGAGGCGAACACCTTGGACGCGGCAAGAATATATTTTATTCTTGTTTGAGATCTTTTATCTTTGGAAAGAGGATCTTATATTTTTGGGCTGGATTCTTGGAAGGAAGAAGATAATTTAGCCCATATATTTTACCTATTTTTATGGGAAAAGATCTTTCTAAGATGTCTTATCTTTGGAGGGTAATTTTCCTATAAAAAGGGTTGGATTTTTCACAAATCCGATTGTGCTATACCATCGATATCCCGCATACCACCGAGCAGCCGGCATACACAGCAGCGTGCTTAGAGCATTCTCCATAGTGAGGAGATTTGAAGAACCTTTTTGAAGGTTGAAGGAACAAAGTTTATAGCTTTTATAGCTTTGTGAAGGGTTTTGTAAGATTCCCTTAGATTCCCTTCATTGTTGATTTGTCTTATTGGATTTCGATCCAAGGAACGCTTTGTTTGTGATATTTGATTCAGTTATTGAAGTCTTTTCATTAAGTTGTTCTTGTTCAAATATTCTCTTTCCTTCCATATATTTGATTATCGCTTTTATGATGATGAGTGACTAATTTCCTTATGTGATTCTAGGGTGATTGGCTGAAGGTTGTGGGAAAAACAATGATAGAATAATCTTAATCACAGTAGGACCCTGAAAGTTCGAGTCTTTAAGCTTAACCCTAAAGCATCTCACTCAGTCGATGAACAGCTCGGCCGGGGTGGAATTCTTCTGACCGAGGTGACTTTTCTGATCCGAAACTGAGAGTTAAGTGTTAGAGTTTGCCAAATCCTATTCTTATTACACCTTTCCTGGTTCAATGCAAGCCTAGGATGAGACTTACCCGGTGATTCCTTTGTTTGTTTACCTAAGATCATAAGTGTAGGTAATAAAGGTTTATCCTTTATTGGGGTTTGAGTGTGCTTTCATCCCATCTATGTGAGTTAGTGTTCGCCCCTAAAGGTGTGTGCAAATAAGCTTTAAATTTATAAAACTAGAATAGAAGCAAGCGAACCCGCAGTGTACGGATCGGCGTAGATTAGCAAGTATTCCAGAGTATCGAACTCAGGGATTTGGGTGGGAACAAACTCAGTTTAGATTGTCAAGCAAATAATATAGGAAGCTTTGCAAATTATTAGGAAAACAACAATCCTAAAGATCCAAGTATCCAGCTGTGGCAATCGATTCAAGATATACTTAATGATATAAAGACAGAGTTGAGATATGCAAAGGTATACATAAGTAAGGTAATCGTACGGTGAAGTTCCAAAAACCTTATATAACTCACCTATAAGACACTCTCTATAAAGGTTGTTGAGGCTTCAGTATAGAAAGATTCTAAAGGTAAGAATTAATGTCAAATACCCAAACTTGTATTCCAAGGATCAAGACTTAACTAAATCGATTATGGTTATGACACTCACAATCAAGGTAGAGGTTGTTGAGGCTTCACTACCACCTAGAAAAGGCAAGCCTAAACTAAGTTAAAGCAAATCTTTAACTTTGGAATAAAGTAAAAGCAAGGTCGTAAACTTAGAGGAAATTACGGTTGGATCTTGGGATTCCACGGCCGTGGAACTCAAGAACAAACCGTGATTTAGGTTCGGCGACAATTCTCTCTAACTCTCAGGGTCTAATCTGTTTACGATCGATCTATCATCATTTAAGACACAACTATCAACCCTTCACCTTAGAATTGTTAAGGGTTTTTAGCCAATAACAGTCATATTGATATTAAATTCAAGATTCAAAGGATTAAAGATGAAAACTTTCAAGAACCTTCAATAAACTCCAAATCAATATTCAAATCACAATCAAGAACAAGGATTATCACAAGATTCGGAATAAAGCAAACTAACACAATCGTAGATAAGAACAAAGATCGGGTTGTCAATCCGATCTTAATCAAACCTAAAATCCAATGTAGAATCTCTTCCCGAATGATCTTCCGAATCTTCCAATCCTTTTGCAAACTGCGTGCAAAAGGTAATCTCTACGTCCGAGCAAGCTCCAGGAACGTATCTCTCTTCGATAATCTTCTCCAATCAAAGAATCCAAGAGTAAGCAAAAGATAATGCAAACCCTAACTCAAAGTGTGAGCGTGAGCGAAGTGTAAGCAAGGTTTTGCCGAAGCGTAAGCGAAAGTCCAAGCGAAGGTCCCGAAATCTCTATTCGTCCGTCTTTATATAGGCCCAACGAAGTGCGTCTTCCGGCCCAATAAGATATAAGATCATGGCTTAAAATATGGCGAAAAGATTTGCCAAGATCACGGTCGTGGAAGTGTTCCACGACCGTAATTTAGAGCGTGGAATATAAATACGGTTTGAACATCTTCTCCACGGCCGTAATATCCCTTGGAATGAACCTCAATTTCTGACTGTGAATCCACGGCCGTGGAATTGAACGTGGAACATGATACGGCCGTATTTTAGAGCGTGGTTTAGGGCAAGAACGTGATTCTTCCTTAGCCTCGTGCATTCTCCAAGTTGAGCTCCTTTTTGCTCCTAAGAATGCCCTCAATCCATGGACATATCGAACATCTCCATCTTTGCTCAATTCCGCTCGGAAATGGCTCCCAATTACCTATAATCAACATAAAGCTTGTGTAGACATCCATATCGATAATATAGGCAAACTAGCTCACATATGCATCAATGCTTAATCAAAAACTATCAATATGAATCAAATACACTTAGAAAATGTGCCTAGAATATCACAATATTTCATGCTAACAAATAACCCCATACTTGCAACTTGCTTGTCCCCAAGCAAGGTCTTTCAAAAGCTTTAAAACAAGAGTTAGGATGAAATATGTGTACCTTCTCAAAACATTACCTCTTTTTGATGAATGTGCCTTCTAATCAATAGATCATTCTCAAATCTTGCTTCAATCGTTTATTAGACTTTCATAAGCAAAAACAAAGAATAAAGAGTAAAGGAAGCTCATGAATTTCTCAAACTTCTATGCAAACATCATAACCTTTAAACATTATCAAAATCAATCATAAGAAACTTCAATTTAGATCACAAAGCCATATAATACTCTTTTTGATCTTAAGGACTTTCAACAAGGTATAGAATGATGGAAAGGGAAGGGAAACTTTAAGGAATGTGGTGCAAGAATCCGGGAAAGTGGATCACAACTCTTTTCTTCTTCTTTTGCGGTTTCCGCAACACAACTTAGAGCTTCGCTCTCTTCCTTTCATTTTTCGACTTTACTTTTGGAGTTATGGACAGAGGTGCACAAAAACCGAAGCCTAGGAGATTGGCGATTCTCAATTTTACGAGATGCCTCAAACCCTTAGCGCACATACCATAATCCGCTAGGAATATCGCTCAATCCGACTTTGGCAAGACACAAACACCCGGCTATGTGAATGGTGCCGAGTTACTCATCGTCATGATTGACTTCCCCAAACCTATTGTTTCTTTCTATTCTTTTTGATTGCAAATAATTGCTCTCATGGCCCTCCCACATCAAACATGCCTTTTTCATTCATTCACTTCTCCAAATTCCCGGATAGGTAAAGGAGGTCAATATTTCAATGAGGAGCTAAATGGTCAAAGAAAGAAGAAAGAAAATCGAATTGCCTTAATCATCTCACAAAGAAGTATAAGAACTTATAATGTGATTTCAACCTTATTTTTTCAACATGATTTGGGTAACATTCATCACATTATGAAATTTGCAAAAAGAAGGATAATCAACTCATTCAATTCCTTTTCAATTCATTATTTGTGTAAGCATGCGATTGTCATCAAACTCAATTCACAAGTAGTGATTATCATAGAAATCATCTCAATGTCTTAGAAGCACAAAATTTTTCAAAATTTTTCAATTTTTATGGGTTTTTCAAGTTCTTTTTCATGCAATGCAATATGAAAACGTGCAACAATATAATGAACATGCAATGATAGTCTCGAATGAAAGCAAACATAGTGAGTAAAGTTATTACAAACTTTTAGTACATCCCACCCCATACTTAGGACGAACATTGTCCCTAATGTTCAAAAGAAAGAAAGAAAAGAAGAAAAGAAAAAGAAACTCACAAAGTGGTGGCGGAATGTCTAAAGCGAACGGTCGGTCATCAAATCACTGCGGCGGTGGTGGAGGCGGGAATGGAGAGAAGCCAGACTCATAGTGCCGCCCGAACTGTTGGCGGTACACGTCTCTCATCATGTGGCTCAAATCGTCTGTGCGGACCTCCAATGCTCCAAACCTGTCAGAAAGTGAAGTAGCCCATGCCTCCCGTGTAACCTCCTCATAGGCGTCTTCTCGGATAGCCGAGAAGACAACTAGTCCGGCTCTATCTAAGAGCCAAGTAAGATCCTCAATAATGTTGAGAGGAGCTAGATCCTCCAACAACAAGTACCTAGGGCCGATCACTGTCCTCTCCTTGATCCTCTCGAGTACATCGAGATGATCGTCGTGTATGGTCGGGATTCTAGGGTGAGGAGGTGAGGATGGAGGTGAAGAGGGTGGTGAAGGGGAAGAGGATGGAGGTGAAGGAGGAGAGGGTGGTGGTGCCCTAGAGGATGAGGAAGAAGAGGGATTACCCTTCCTCTTCTTATTCTGGTTATTCTTCTTCTCCTTTATCCTCCCCGAAACTCTTCTCACAAAGTCCATTCTGCTCAAAATTACGGTCAGTTCTTCACAAACCACGGCCGTAATTCCCTCAGAGACCGTGATTCGTCTCAGAAAATCACAAAACTCAGCAAATCGACAATCAATCTCCACAACAAGCTGTCCTAGTCTAATTTCTTCCAATCTCAATCAGTTATTCCTAAAAATTTCTAACAAAAACGAACCAAATTGCCAAGAATCAAGAAGAGAGAAAACACCTATTTTTCGGATTGAAAAATCCGAAATGCGCGTTCGTTGATGAATTTCCGCTCGATTCGTTGCTTGGATCTTGTTTGTGGTTGAATTTGCTCCAGTTTAGGAAGAAGAATCGTTAAAAACGATTAAGAAACGAGGATTGAGAGAGGATCGTGGAATTTCGGCAATTAGGTCGTGGAAAGAGGGGTATTGGAAGTGGATTTTGTGAAGAAAATGGCTTATATAGTTGCAGGCAAAATTTTTGAAAATCACTGTCTGTCGGGGTGTTTCACGGCCGTGGAAGTGTACGGAATCGTGGTTTTGGTGATTTTTCAAAGGCTTTTGGAAATTACGGGTACTGTAGCTGTCACGACCGTGGTTTAGGCCATGGAACTCTCTGTAAAGCTCCAAAGTCCAAATTTCGTCACTTTTCTTCAACCTTATTCTTCCTTTTCCCTTTTCCATCGTTCCTACATCCAAAAACACGAACATACCGGAAGAAATCGAGGCGAATACAAAGCAAAAACGTCTATACTAAGCTAATCTATGAATCGAAAACAAAAACAAAAATGCAATACCTTGGGTTGCCTCCCAAGAAGCGCTTTGTTTAAGGTCCGTAGCTAGACCAATCTCGCACTTATTCAAGTGCGGTAGGTGCAAACTCCTCAGCTTGGAGTTCCGGCGTATACTTCTTGAGTCGTTGGCCGTTCAACTTAAAAGTTCCGCTCGCTTCACCCCATACTTCAACTGCACCATGGGGGAAAATACGCTTAATTAGAAAAGGTCCGGTCCAACGAGATTTAAGCTTACCTGGAAAGAGACGAAGCCTTGAATTGAAGAGGAGAACTTGATCTCCTTCTTTGAAGTCCTTTGGAATGATATGCTTATCATGCCAACGCTTTGCTCTCTCCTTATAGATCTTAGCGTTTTCATAGGCATTCAAGCGGAGTTCATCCAGCTCATTGATGTCTAGGAGACGCTTCTCTCCCGCTTCCTTCATGCTGAAATTCAACCACTTGATAGCCCAAAACGCTTTGTGCTCCAACTCTACCGGTAAGTGACAGGACTTTCCATACACAAGGTTGTATGGCGTGGTTCCTATGGGTGTCTTGTACGCAGTCCGGTATGCCCATAATGCATCATCAAGCTTCAAAGACCAATCCTTCCTAGTCCTTGAAACCGTCTTCTCTAAGATTCCTTTGATCTCCCTATTTGAGATCTCAACTTGTCCACTTGTTTGTGGATGATAAGGGGTGGCAATCTTATGAGTAACCCCATACTTAGCCAAAAGAGCTTCAAAGCGACGAGCTATGAAGTGAGAACCTCCATCACTAATGATAGTCCTTGGCGTCCCAAATCTTGGGAATATGGTCTTGTTGAAGAACTTAACCACTACCATGGCATCATTTGTGGGATAGGCAATCGCTTCAACCCATCTAGAAACATAGTCGACGGCTAATAGTATGTATTGGTTACCGCAAGAAGATGGGAATGGTCCCATGAAGTCTACTCCCCAAACGTCAAAAATCTCCACCTCTTGGATGTTGTTGAGGGGCATCTCATTCCTCCTAGAGATATTACCTGTTCTTTGACAAGCATCGCAGCAAGAAACAAAGGATTGCACATCAATAAACAAAGTAGGCCAAAAGAATCCAGATTGCAATACCTTTGCGCTAGTCTTGTTCGAACTAGCGTGTCCTCCACAAGGTAGTGAATGACAATGACGGATGACACTTTGCATTTCATCTTCCGGCACACATCGCCGAATGATGCCATCCGGACTTCTCTTAAAGAGGAGAGGCTAGTTCCAAAAGTATTCCCGGACATCCTTAAAGAACTTCTTTCTTTGTGCGTAGGATAGTCCGGGCGGTATCTCCTGACAAACCAAATAGTTAACAAAATCAGCAAACCATGGTTCGTTACCTTTGGAGATCACATCGATGCACTCCTCTATAATGTGTAGGTGTTCGTCCGGAAAGGAGTCGTCGATGGGTAAATGGTCGTCCTCTAGATGTGTTAGGCGACTCAAATGATCCGCAACAGAATTTTCTGAACCTTTCTTGTCGCAGATCTCAAGATCGAATTCTTGTAGGAGAAGAATCCATCTAATTAGCCTTGGTTTCGCATCTTTCTTCGCAAGGAGGTATCGGATCGCAGCATGATCCGTGTAGACAATCACCTTCGCACCTACAAGATAAGAGCAAAACTTGTCAATTGCATAGACAATGGCTAAAAACTCTTTTTTGGTAGTGGCGTAATTGAGCTGCGCTTCATCTAGCGTCTTGCTAGCATAGTATATGGCATGGGTTCGCCCTTCCTTTCGTTGTCCAAGAACAGCTCCAATAGCTACGTCACTAGCATCGCACATAATCTCAAAGGGAAGAGTCCAATCCGGGGGTTGGATAATAGGTGCTGAAATTAGAGCTTGCCCAATGGTGTTAAATGCATCCAAACATTCCTGCGAAAACTCAAAAACCGCATCCTTCATCAATAGATTAGTGAGAGGTTTTGATATCTTAGAAAAGTCTTTAATGAAACGTCTATAGAATCCGGCATGTCCTAGGAAACTTCTTATCCCTTTCACCGAAATTGGGGGAGGAAGCTTCTCTATGGTCTCTATCTTAGCCTTGTCTACTTCTATCCCTCTATTGGAGACTAAGTGACCTAGTACAATCCCTTCCTTAACCATGAATTGACACTTCTCCCAATTTAGAACTAGGTTAGTGTCTTCACACCTTTGTAGAACAAGAGAAAGGTTAGAAAGGCAATCGTTAAAAGAGGAACCGTATACGGAGAAGTCATCCATGAAGACTTCCATGATTTCCTCAATGTATTCGGAGAAGATGGCCATCATACACCGTTGGAAGGTGGCTGGGGCGTTGCAAAGCCCGAACGGCATTCTCCTATATGCGAACGTACCCCATGGGCACGTGAATGTGGTCTTCTCTTGATCATCCGGGTGTATCGGAATCTGAAAGAAACCACTATAACCGTCAAGGTAGCAAAAATGTGAATGTTGTGCTAACCTTTCAAGCATTTGATCAATGAATGGCAATGGAAAATGATCCTTCCGCGTTGCATTGTTGAGCTTGCGGTAGTCGATGCACATCCGCCATCCCGTCACAGTTCGGGTAGGAATGAGTTCGTTGTTCTTATTGGTGATGAATGTCATTCCTCCTTTCTTCGGAACTACTTGAACTGGACTCATCCACTTACTATCGGAGATAGGATAGATGATACCTGCATCAAGAAGTTTAAGAATCTCCTTCTTGACAACCTCTTTCATGGTCGGGTTCAAGCGCCTTTGAGGTTGTCTTGAAGTTCTAAAATCCTCCTCCATTAGTATCTTATGCATGCATAGGGAGGGTTTAATTCCTACTAAGTCCTCAATAGTATAGCCTATAGCTTTCCTATGTTTCCTAAGGACAATCATGAGCTGATTATGTTCATCTATGCTTAGATCAGAACTAACAATAACCGGAAAGGTAGAATTAGATCCTAGAAAAGCGTACCTTAGATGAGTAGGAAGTGGTTTGAGTTCCATTGCTTTTGGAGCTTCCAATGATCCTTGAGAAGCGTCCGATGTCTCCTTAGAAGTTTCTAAGGGTGATGAGTGTGTGGGAGAAGAATCAGAAGAAGTTGAAGAAGTGTCTCGACCCCTCTCTTCCACGGCCAGAATTACGGGTGGATCTTGTCCTCCACGGCCGTGGTTTAAGGCGTGGAAGGGAAATACGGATGTCATATCTCCTCCACGGCCGTGTAACTCCCTGGAGTGAGGCATGAATTTGGTTGTGAAATCCACGGCCGTGGAATACAGGGTATGGCCGTGGATTCTCACGTTTTCTGCTTCGTCGCGGAGTTTTTCAAACTCCGCTTCGCCCATCTCTTCTTGTGCTTCTAAGGCTTCAATTGCCTCATTGCACTCTTCTTCTTCCCCTACATTGGTTAGACTCATAGTGATAACCTTTTGTATAGGATCGTTAAAGAGAATCGCACTTACCTCCTCTCTAGACAAACCCTCTTCATCTTGGATATTGAATATATCTTCGTCAAAGATTGGCTCCTTCAATAGAGTAGAAAGAACGAACTCTACTTTCTCTTCTCCTATATCAAAAGCGAGTCTCCCATTCTTGCAATAGACTATGCAGCCGGAAGTTGCAAGAAACGGTCTTCCGAGTATGATTGGGACCGGACTATCTGCAGGAATGTCAAGCACAACAAAATCAATGGGAACAAAGAATTTACCTAGCTTGACCGGGACGTCTTCTACTATACCGACGGGGCGAGTAATGGATCGATCCGCCATGTATAACGTCATCTTCACCGGTTTAGGGTCACCTAAACCGATCTTCCTACACAATGCAAGTGGTATAATGCTCACACTTGCTCCTAAGTCACATAAAGCATCGTATGTGACATCTCCCACTCCTATGGAAATGCAAAATGACCCCGGATCCTTCAGTTTTGGGGGTATTTTCTCCTTCATGGTCTTGATGAGATCCGAAGAATCCGAACTCATCTTAACCTCACCGAAATCTTCGAGTTTCCTCTTGTTAGAGAGAAGCTCCTTCAAGAACTTGCCATAAGCCGGCATACCTACAATAGCATCAATGAAAGGTATATTAATGTGCAGCTTACTCATGAGCTCTATGAACTTACCGAATTGTTTATCTAGACGTGCTCTCGCTCTAGATTGAGGGAATGGTAGGGGAGGTTTGTAAGCTGGAGGAGGAACATAGACATCTCCCTTCTCCTTCCCCTTCTCTTTCTCTTTGTCCTTTTCTACGGGGACTTCAACAAACTTGGGCTGCGGATCGGTGGTAGTCACTCCGCTCCTAGTTGCAATTGCCATAACCCTTCCCTTGGGGTTGTCCTCTGCTTTTCCTGGAAGTTTCCCTTGATTTCTAGGGACTTCCTCCGCATGGCTGAATATTTGGTTTTCTAAAACCTTTTGGGCTTTATCAACCTTAGAAATTTGATCATCAACCTTAATGATGTGGTTCTCCAAACCTTGAAGCTTTCCCAATATCGTTTCCAACATGGGATCGGGCTTCTCCTTCCTTGAAGAGCTTCCTCCATTTGATGATTGCCCCTGGCTTTTCAAAGGAGTAGAAGAGGAAGAAGGTGGAGTTAGTGAATTAGAATTGGAAGGATAAGAGTTACCGGGATTTTGTTGGTTGGGACGCCAATTGTTGTTGTTTGAACTCCGATTGTTGTTCCAATTGTTGTTGTTCCGGTTGTTGTTGTTTCCATTCCAATTGTTCCGGTTGTTGTTCCGGTTGTAGTTGTTGTCGCCATTGTTGTTGTTGTTCACATGTTTTCCTTTCCTTTTTGCTTTGGAAAGTTAGTCTTGATGGCTTCCTTCAACTCTTTGATCTCATTGTTGAGAGAAAAGATTTGAGTTTGAGTTTCATGTGTGAGCTTTGCTCCTTACTCCACACGATTTCCCTCCACTTTCCGGTGGGAATACTTCTCTATGACTCTTGCTTGCTTCTCAATGAAGTCCCAAGCGTCATCTTCTCTCATGTCCATGAATGTACCACATGAGAGGGATTGGAGATTGAATTGCGTTCCCGCATCTAGCCCTTTATAGTAAATCTCCAACAAGGCAAGTTTGGATATGCCATGATGAGGGCAATCCAAGAGCAAATCCTGAAACCTTTCCCAAGATTGAAACAAACTTTCGTTAGATCTCATGGAAAATGCATTAATCTTACCTCTAAGTTCCGCCGTTTTGGATGGAGGAAAGAATTTGGTGAGGAACTCCGCGGAAAGGTCTTCCCACGTGTCTAGTTTCCCACTTGGAAGAGCTTGGTACCAAGACAACGCTTTACCCTTCAAGGAGAAAAAGAAAGGCTTGAGCTTATAGTTGTTGGTAGTAGCATTCTTCGGTCTCATGGTCTCCATCATACACTCAAAGTTTTGCAAGTGTTGGTGTGGAGATTCACCGCTTGTCCCGCCAAATTGGTTTTGGCGAACAAGAGTAATAACTTGAGGGTTAAAGCTAAACCCTTGTACATCTTCAGCATCAAAGTTCACGCCCAAACGGCGTGGTTGTTGTGTTGGTTCCATTCTTTGGCCAAGAGTCCTTGGTTCTTCATCTACACATTCGATCCTCGCATTTCTAGGTGGAATGCGACGATTAGTAGCTCCTCGTGGAGCGAAAGGATTTACATTGATTGTGGGATCAATTTCCTCTAGTGGTGGCATGGAAGAATCACTATCATCAGCGGATGAATGACTTCTTCTTCTTGATCTTGATGCTCTTCTTGAGGATTTATTGCTTCCCTTATTCTTAAGGTCGCTTAGCTCCATCCTCATTTGGAAGATCATATCTTGTAGACCGTTAACTTGAGATTGATGACGATCTAATTCATCATGGCGGAGGGTCTCATTCCATTGGAGTTGAGCCTCTTTCTCCGCCAACTCCGCTTGAAGATCTCGTTCTTGTTGTTCAGCCATCCTCTTTTCCTTGCGCTTTTGCCTTAGAGTCTTCTCTAGCTCTTGATCAAGAGGTAGGAGATCCTCGGTGTTCCTAGACCTGCACATACACTCAAAGAAATATCAAATAGCGAGAGCAAGCTCCCAAGCTTGACAACCGGCAACTGAGTTCGGCCGAAACCAAATCCCCGACAACGGAGCCAAAAACTTGTTCGCCCCTAAAGGTGTGTGCAAATAAGCTTTAAATTTATAAAACTAGAATAGAAGCAAGCGAACCCGCAGTGTACGGATCGGCGTAGATTAGCAAGTATTCCAGAGTATCGAACTCAGGGATTTGGGTGGGAACAAACTCAGTTTAGATTGTCAAGCAAATAATATAGGAAGCTTTGCAAATTATTGGGAAAACAACAATCCTAAAGATCCAAGTATCCAGCTGTGGCAATCGATTCAAGATATACTTAATGATATAAAGACAGAGTTGAGATATGCAAAGGTATACTAAAGTAAGGTAATCGTACGGTGAAGTTCCAAAAACCTTATATAACTCACCTATAAGACACTCTCTATAAAGGTTGTTGAGGCTTCACTATAGAAAGATTCTAAAGGTAAGAATTAATGTCAAATACCCAAACTTGTATTCCAAGGATCAAGACTTAACTAAATCGATTATGGTTATGACACTCACAATCAAGGTAGAGGTTGTTGAGGCTTCACTACCACCTAGAAAAGGCAAGCCTAAACTAAGTTAAAGCAAATTTTTAACTTTGGAATAAAGTAAAAGCAAGGTCGTAAACTTAGAGGAAATTACGGTTGGATCTTGGGATTCCACGGCCGTGGAACTCAAGAACAAACCGTGATTTAGGTTCGGCGACAATTCTCTCTAACTCTCAGGTCTAATCTGTTTACGATCGATCTATCATCATCTAAGCCACAACTATCAACCCTTCACCTTAGAATTGTTAAGGGTTTTTAGCCAATAATAGTCATATTGATATTAAATTCAAGATTCAAAGGATTAAAGATGAAAACTTTCAAGAACCTTCAATAAACTCCAAATCAATATTCAAATCACAATCAAGAACAAGGATTATCACAAGATTCGGAATAAAGCAAACTAACACAATCGTAGATAAGAACAAAGATCGGGTTGTCAATCCGATCTTAATCAAACCTAAAATCCAATGTAGAATCTCTTCCCGAATGATCTTCCGAATCTTCCAATCCTTTTGCAAACTGCGTGCAAAAGGTAATCTCTACGTCCGAGCAAGCTCCAGGAACGTATCTCTCTTCGATAATCTCCTCCAATCAAAGAATCCAAGAGTAAGCAAAAGATAATGCAAACCCTAACTCAAAGTGTGAGCGTGAGCGAAGTGTAAGCAAGGTTTTGCCGAAGCGTAAGCGAAAGTCCAAGCGAAGGTCCCGAAATCTCTCTTCGTCCGTCTTTATATAGGCCCAGCGAAGTGCGTCTTCCGGCCCAATAAGATATAAGATCGTGGCTTAAAATATGGCGAAAAGATTTGCCAAGATCACGGTCGTGGAAGTGTTCCACGACCGTAATTTAGAGCGTGGAATATAAATACGGTTTGAACATCTTCTCCACGGCCGTAATATCCCTTGGAATGAACCTCAATTTCTGACTGTGAATCCACGGCCGTGGAATTGAACGTGGAACATGATACGGCCGTATTTTAGAGCGTGGTTTAGGGCAAGAACGTGATTCTTCCTTAGCCTCGTGCATTCTCCAAGTTGAGCTCCTTTTTGCTCCTAAGAATGCCCTCAATCCATGGACATATCGAACATCTCCATCTTTGCTCAATTCCGCTCGGAAATGGCTCCCAATTACCTATAATCAACATAAAGCTTGTGTAGACATCCATATCGATAATATAGGCAAACTAGCTCACATATGCATCAATGCTTAATCAAAGACTATCAATATGAATCAAATACACTTAGAAAATGTGCCTAGAATATCACAATATTTCATGCTAACAGTTAGCCTGAGACTTACCCGGTAAAGGTTGATTCTATTCCCTTAGTTGGAGTGTTAGTTTGAGGTTATAGTTCTTTTCCTTAATTCCTTGAGACTTACCCGGTAAAAGGAGTTACGGTTTGGGATTAGTGAGTAGTGAGACTTACCCGGTGATCTATTCCACTTTAGTAACACCTTCCCTATGCAAAAATATCAGCTTTGTCCGCTTATCTTTAGATCTTGAGTTGGAACCACAACTAGATGCTTTAATCCCTAGAATTGCATATTTCCTTTATTGACTTTTTATCATCTTTGATTGCTATAATTGATTTTGTGGTTAGTTGCGACATTAGCTTACCTATATTGGTTTTGTTTCACCAAGTCCCTGTGATCGACCCCTGAAATTTCTTGCTTTTTACTACGATTGACCCGTACACCGCGGGTTCGCATCCTTGTTTTAAGCTTACGTCTAGGGTTATAAATTTAAAGCTTGCACACACCGTTTGGAGCGAACATTACTTTAGGTTTATGCGCAGGTCTAGGAACAACAAGGACCTCTTACCTCTTGATGAAGAACTTGAGAAGACTTTTAGGAAGAAACTCAAAGAAAGAAAGATGGCTGAAGAAAAAGAGCGGGATTATCAAACAGAGTTAGCGAAATCCGAAGCTCAACTTAGATGGAGCGAGAAGACTCACAAGGAAGAATCGGATTGTCATCAATTGAAAATTGATGAGCTAGCGGATATGATGTTTCAAATGAGGCTAGAATTGAGCGACCTCAAGAAGAAGGAGAGGAGGAAACTAACAAGATCGGTTAGAGCCAACTCATCCGATGAGGATAGTGACTCCTCCATCCATCTCTTGAAGACCTTAACCCGACGGTCAACATGAATCAATTTAATACAAGACAAAGACCGGCTGCCAACTATCGTGTCCCGGCTGGGGGTGCGAGAGCCGCTCGTGTAGAAGAAGAGCCAATAACTCTTGGCCAACGGATGGATCCAATTCAGCAACCACGCCGTCTAGGTGTGAACTTTGATGCTGATGATATGCAAGGGTTTAGCTTCAACCAACAAGTTATTACCATCGTTCGCCAAAGTCAGTTTGGAGGAACAAATAGCGAATCTCCACATCAACATTTACAGAATTTTGAGATCTTAATGGAGACAATGAAGCCAAAGAACGCAACCACCAACAACTACAAGATCAAGCCATTCTTCTTCTCTTTGAAAGGGAAAGCTTTATCTTGGTATCAAGCTCTTCCAAATGGAAGACTCAACACATGGGAGGATCTTTCTTCGGAGTTCCTCACCAAAAATCTTTCCGCCATCCAAGACGGCGGAGTTGAGAGGTAAGATTAATGCATTTTTTATGAGATCTAACGAAAGTTTGTTTCAATCTTGGGAAAGATTTCAGGATTTACTATTGGATTGCCCACACCATGGCATTTCCAAGTTGGAGCTATTGGAGATATACTATTGTTAGCATGAAATATTGTGATATTTTAGGCACGTTTTCTAGATGTTTTTCATCCATTATGGTGTTCATTGATAAAGCATTGAGGCAATTGTTAGCTAGTTCGTTTATATTGTCGATATAGAGGTCTACATAAGCTTTGTATTGATTGTAGGCGAATAAGAGCTAATTCCGAACAAATTAAGAGAAGATTGAGATGAATTGAGCATATCCAGGGATTGAGGACACCACAAAGGAGCTAAGGAAGATGCTAGGATGAAGAATGGCACAAAACAAAGGGAATTACGAGCAACATATGTTTCCACGCTCTAAAATACGGCCGTAATGAAGTCCACGCTCTAAACCACGGCCGTGGAACTTGGCAACACAAGCGTGGAGCATTCCAGTAAGTTACACGGCCGTGGAAGTTGTGAAGCACCATAATCCAATTCCACGCTCTAAACCACGGGCGTGGAACCCTCTATGACCGTGATTTAGGCAATCTTTTAACGTACTAATTAAATCCACGATCTTCTACGCACATGGGCCGGAGACTTATTATATCTTTCCCTATAAAAGGACGGAAAGAGGGAGATTCCGTCACCTTCGCTTACGCTTACTTGCACGTGCCTAGGGTTTCAGTTGGATGTGCTGAGATTGCCATTTTGCAACGGAGATTTGCAAAGACTTGGAGATTTGGAAGTTACGCTTTGTCCTTAGGTTTGATTAGAAGACGGATTGACATCCCGTTCTTCGTTCTTACCAAGGATTGTGATTGGTTTGTGTTATTCCGAATCTGATATACATCATTACCTTTGTTGTGGATTTGAGATTGATTTGAAGTTTATTGAAGGTTTTGGAAGGTTTTCATCTTTCATTCTTCTTAATCTTGAATTTGATATCATGATGAATGTTGTTGGCTAAAACCCTTTAGCAATTCTAAGGTGAAGGGTTGATAGTTGTGGCTTAGATGATGATAGATCGATCGTAAACAGATTGGACCCTGAGAGTTAGAGAGAATCGCCGACGAACCCAAATCACGGTCTGTTCTTGAGGTTCCACGACCGTGGAACTCAAGATCCAACCGTAATTTTGTGTCAGTCACGAACCTTGATTTTACTTTAATCCAAAGTTAAAGATTTGCTTTAACTTAGTCTTGGCTTGCCTTTTCTAGGTGGTAGTGAAGCCTCAACAACCTCTACTTCAATTTCGAGTGTCACAACCTTCATCGGTTTAGTTAGTCTTGATCCTTGGGTTACAAGTTTGGGTATTTGAGATCAATTCTTACCTTTAGAACCTTTCTATACTGAAGCCTCAGCAACCTTTATAGAGAGTGCCTTTAGGTGGGTCATATAAGGTTTTGGAACTTCACCGTACATAGTCTTACATCCGTATACCTTTTCAAACCTCAACTCTGTCCTTATATCTTTAGTATATCTTGAATCGATTGCCACGACTGGATTCCTGGATCTTTAGGGTTGCTGTTTTCCCCAATATTTGCAAAGCTCATATAATTACTTGCTTGATAATTTATAACTGGATTTAACCCCCCAAATCCCTATGTTCGATACTGTGGAATTCTTGCTTAACTACGTCGATCCGTACACTGCGGGTTCGCTTGCTTGATTTCTAGTTTTATAAATTTAAAGCTTATTTGCACGCATGCTAAGTGGCGAACAAGTTTTTGGCGCCGTTGCCGGGGATTTGGTTTAGGCCGAATTCGGTTATCGGTTGTCAAGCTTGGGAGCTCTTCCCTTGTTATTTGATATCTTTTCAAGTGTATGCGCAGGTCTAGGAACAACGAAGACCTCTTACCTCTTGATCAAGAGCTTGAGAGGACTTTGAGGAGAAAGCTTAAGGAAAGAAAGATGGCTGAAGAAAGAGAACGTGATTACCAAACGGAGTTGGCGGAAAAAGAAGCTCAACTCCAATGGAGTGAGAAGACTCTCAGGGAGGAAATGGATCGTCATCAAGCGAAAGTTGATGATCTAACGGATATGATATTTCAAGTGAGGATGGAATTGAGCGATCTTAAGAGAAAGAAGAGCAGGAAATCCTCAAGGAGATCCTCAAGATCGGTTAGAACCCATTCATCCAGCGAGGATAGTGACTCTTCTATGCCACCATTAGAGGACATGGATCCGACGATCAATGTGAATCCATTTGTTCCACGGGCAGCTGCCAATCGCCGTACCCCAGCTGGAGGTGCGAGAGCCGCTCATGTAGATGAAGAGCCAAGAACTCTTGGCCAAAGGATGGATCCAACGCAGCAACCACGCTGTTTGGGTGTGAACTTTGATGCTGATGATGCACAAGGGTTTAGCTTCAACCCGAAAGTTATTACCATTATCCGCCAAAATCAATTTGGGGGAACAAGCGCTGAATCTCCACATTAACATCTACAAAATTTTGAGATCATGATGGAGACAATGAAGCCAAAGAATGCAACTACCAACAGCTATAAACTCAAGCCTTTCTTTTTCTCCTTGAAAGGGAAAGCATTGTCTTGGTATCAAGCTCTTCCAAGTGGGAAACTCGATACATGGGAAGACCTTTCTTCGGAATTCCTCACTAAGTTCTTTCTGCCATCCAAGACGGTGGAGTTGAGAGGTAAGATTAATGCATTTTCTATGAGATCTAACGAAAGTTTGTTTCAATCTTGGGAAAGATTTCAAGATTTGCTCTTGGATTACCCACATCATGGCATATCCAAATTAGCGCTATTGGAGATATACTATAAGGGGCTGGATATGGAGACACAATTCAAGCTCCAATCCCTTTCATGTGGTACATTCATGGACATGAGGGAAGATAACGCTTGGGACTTCATTGAGAAGCAAGCGCGAGTCATAGAGAAGTATTCTCACCGGAAAGTAGAAGCAAATCATGTGGAGCAAGGAGCAAAACTAACACACGAGGCTCAAACTCAAATCTTTTCTCTCAACACCGAGTTAAAGAATTGAAGGAAGCTATCAAAACCAACTTTCCAAAGCAAAAAGGGAAGGATGTTGGTTATTTGGGAAACAACAATGGGAATGAGAATACAAATCGGAACAACAACCGGAACAACAACCGGAATAATTGGAACAACAACAACAACAACCGGAACAACAATTGGAACAACAATAGAGGTTCAAACAACAACAATTGGCGTCCCAACCAACAAAATTTCGGTAATTCTTATTCCAATTCAGGAAATTCACTAACTCCACCTTCCTCTTCTTCCACTCCTTTGAAAATCCAGGGGCAAACATCTAATGGTGGAAGTACTTCGGGGAAAGAGAAGCCCGATCCCATGTTGGAGACAATTTTGGGCAAACTTCAAGGATTGGAGACTCGCATCATCAAGGTAGATGATCACATTACTAAGGTTGATAAAGCCCAAAAGGTTTTGGAGAACCAAATGTTTAGCCATGCGGAGGAAGTTCCTAGGAATCAAGGAAAACTTCCAGGAAAGACGGAGGACAACCCAAAAGGAAGGGTGATGGCAATCACAACTAGAAGCGGAGTAACAACTACCGACCCGCAACCTAAGTTTGTAGAATTCCCCGTTGAGAAGGACAAAGAAAAGGGGAAGGAGAAGGAAGATGTCTACGTTCCTCCTCCAGCTTACAAACCTCCCCTACCATTCCCGCAATCTAGAGCAAGAGCGCGTCTAGACAAACAATTCGGTAAGTTTATTGAACTCATGAGCAAACTGCATATTAATATACCTTTCATTGATGCAATTGTAGGTATGCCAGCTTATGGAAAGTTCCTAAAGGAAATTCTCTCTAACAAAACAAAGCTAGAGGATTTTGGAGAGGTTAAGATGAGTTCGGATTCATCGGATCTCATCAAAACCATGAAAGAGAAGATGCCCCCAAAGCTGAAGGATCCGGGGTCATTTTGTATTCCCATAGGAGTGGGAGATGTCACATATGATGCATTATGTGATTTGGGAGCAAGCGTGAGCATCATTCCGCTTGCCTTATGCAGGAAGATCGGTTTAGGCGATCCTAAACCGGTAAAGATGACGTTGTACTTGGCGGATCGATCCATAACTCGTCCCGTCGGTATAGTTGAAGACGTCCCGATCAAGCTTGGTAAGTTCTATGTTCCTATAGACTTTGTTGTGCTTGAAATTCCTGCAGATAGTCCGGTCCCGATCATTCTCGGAAGACCATTTCTTGCAACATCCGGCTGTATAGTCGATTGCAAGAATGCTAGACTCGCCTTTGACATAGGAGAAGAGAAGGTAGAGTTCGTCCTTGGCACTTTAGTGAAGGAACCAGCCTTCGATGAGGATATATTCAATATCCATGACGAAGAGCTATCTAGAGAGGAGGTAAGTTCTATTCTCTTCAAAGATCCCTTGCCAAAAGTTCTTTCTATGAGCATTATGGATATAGGGGAAGAAGAGGAGTGCAATGAGGCAATTGAAGCCTTAGAGACACAAAAAGAAGTGTATGAAGAAGAGTTCGAGAAACTCCACGATGAGTCAGAAAACGTACGGATCCACGGTCAGACAGCCTATTCCACGGCCGTGGAATTCACCAACACAAGCGTGGAGCATTCCAGTAAGTTACACGGCCGTGGAGGAAACAGAGGCACCGTAATTACTTTCCACGCCCAAAATCATGGCTGTGGAGAAGGCAGGGGTGCCGTAATTTTGGGTGAATCCGAAGGAAATTGTGTTTCTTCCACAACTTCTCTTAATTCTTCTCCAACACCTTCTACTTCCTTAGACACTTCTAAGGTACCATCGGATATTCCTCAAGAGCCATTGGAGACTCCTATAGTGATGGAATTGAAACCACTTCCTACACATCTAAGGTACGCATTTCTAGGATCTAATTCTACCTTTCTGGTAATTGTTAGTTCAGATTTAAGCATAGATGAACATAGTAAGCTTATGGTTGTCCTTAAGAAACATAGGAAAGCCTTAGGATATACTATAGAGGATTTAGTAGGAATCAAACCTTCCCTATGCATGCATAAGATCTTAATGGAAGAGGACTTTAGAACTTCGCGACAACCTCAAAGGCGGTTAAATCCGACCATGAAGGAGGTTGTCCAGAAGGAAATTCTTAAACTACTCGATCTAGGTATCATCTACCCTATCTCCGATAGCAAGTGGGTGAGTCCCGTACAAGTGGTTCCGAAGAAGGGAGGAATGACGGTCATCACCAACAAAAACAATGAACTCATTCCTACACGAACCGTAATAGGATGGCGGATGTGTATAGACTACCGCAAGCTAAACAACGCGACGAGGAAGGATCACTTCCCACTACCCTTCATCGATCAAATGTTTGAAAGGTTAGCACAACATTCACACTTTTGCTATCTTGACGGTTATAGTGGTTTCTTTCAGATCCCGATACACCCGGATGATCAAGAGAAGACCACGTTCACGTGCCCATGGGGTACGTTTGCCTATAGGAGGATGCCGTTCGGGCTTTGCAACGCCCCAACCACCTTTCAAAGGTGTATGATGGCCATCTTCTCGGACTATTGTTCGCTCCAAACGGTGTGTGCAAGCTTTAAATTTATAACCCTAGATAAAAGCTTAAAACAGGGATGCGAACCCGCAATATACGGGTCAATCGTAGTAAAAGCAAGAAAATTCCAAGGGTCGATCACAGGGACTTAGTGAAACAAAGTCCAATCACGGTATGCTTATGTAAATACTAACCACAAGAGGTGATCAAAACAATCAAGATGATAAAAGTCAATAAAACAAATATGCAATTCTAGGGTTTAAAGCATCTAGTTGTGGTTCCAACTCAAGATCTATAGATAAGCGGACAAAGCTGAGATTTTTGCAAGGGAAGGTGTTTCTAAAGTGTGAATAGATCACCGGGTAAGTCTCACTACTCACTAATCCTAAACCGTAACTCCTATTACCGGGTAAGTCTCAAGGAATCAAGATAAAGAACTATAACCTCAAACTAACACTCCATCTAAGGGAATAGAATCAACCTTTACCGGGTAAGTCTCAGGCTAACTCACAAAGATGGGATGAAAGCACACTCAAACCCCAATAAAGGATAAACCTTTATTACCTACACTTATGATCTTAGGTACACAAACAAAGGAATCACCGGGTAACTCTCATCCTAAGCTTGCATTGAACCAGGAAAGGTGTAATAAGAATAGGATTTGGCAAACTCTAACACTTAACTCTCAATTTCGGATCCGAAAAGCCACCTCGGTAAGCAGAATTCCACCCCGGCCGAGATGTTCATCGACTGAGCGAGATGCTTAGGGTTAAGGTTAAAAGGCTCGAACTTTCAGGATCCTACTGGAATCTAAGATTATTCTATCATTGTTTTTCCCACAACCTTCAACCAATCACCCTAGAATCACACAAGGAAATTAGCACTCATCATTATGAAAGTATTAATCAAATATATGGGAAGAAGGTGAATATTTGAACAAGAAGAATTTAATGAAAAGACTTCAATAACTGAATCAAATATCACAACAAAGCATTCCTTGGATAAGAATCCAAACAAGACAACAAGGAAGGGAATCTAAGAAGATCTTACTAAACCCTTCAAAAAGCTATCAAAGCTATAAGCTATCTTCCTTCAACCTTCAAAAAGGTTCTTCAAATCTCCCAACTGTGGAGAATGGTTGCAGCGATGTACGCTGGATCTCGCAGCCTTCAATGGTGTATGCGGGGTAAGCGGGATTTTCAGCCCTAAGCGGTATATCGGATTTGTGGAAATCCAACCCTTTTTATAGGAAAATAACCCTTCCAAAGATAAGATATCTTAGAAAGATCTTTTCCCATAAAAATAGGTAAAATATATGATCTGATATTATCTTCTTCCTTCCAGGAGCCAAGCCCAAAAATATAAGATCTCTTTCCAAAATTAAAAGATCTCAGCCAAGAATAAAATATTCTCGCCGCGTCCCAGGTGCTCGCCTCGGTCGAGTCGGCCTCTCTGGATCACCTCGGTCGAGGTGTATCTGTGATCAACCGAGGTGAATCTCGACTGAGTGTGAAATCCTTCAAAACTGGTCCAAAGTGAATCTTTAATCCATGGCTATGCTTCCTGGAGGTTCCTTTATGTTCTTGGATGTAGCTCCAATGATCCATTGCTCCTTTCGCTCCTTTTTGATGCAAAAACGTGCCATTTTACCTACGATTACAACAAAACTAGGTGTAGACCTCGATTCTCGTAAAGGTAGATGAAATGGTAATACAATCACATAATATACATACAAACATGCAGATTATTGAAGATAAAACGTCCAAATAAACCCCAAAATATAGACTATAATTCATGCTATCAAAATACCCCATACTTAGCCCTTGCTTGTCCCTAAGCAAGTTCCGCATATAAAATACAAGATAGAATGGATTATATGTCATAAAAGATCAATGAAAAAGCTTTCAAAAACATTTTACATGTGTGCAACTATCATAGATCACTCTAAGAGAATACTTCATGGAATTCAAAATCAAAATATGATCAAAACATTTTATAAATATAGGAAAGTTGTTCATCTTTGCATAAAATCATAGAATGCATAATAAGTCATAATCATCAAAATTAATCATGTATAATCCAGTTTAAACCGCCAAGTCAATCAACAAACTCGAGGTCTCAAGGTCTTCCAAAAGAAAGGTCAAGAAACGTGTAGGGTAGGGATGTATGTAAGGTAATGTGGTGCTAGAATCCGGGAAAAGGACATACTTCTCTTTCTCTTCAACTTTTACTTCAACCTTCAACATCTTCCACCAATAAGCTTTGCTTATTTCACACTTTTTCTTCTTTTACTTTTTGGAATGCATAGACAGAGGTGCACAATAACCGAAGCCTAGGAAATCAGCAATCATCAATTTCTTGAGATGCATCAAACCCTTGATGCACATACCATGATCCGTTAGGAATATCTCTCAATCCGACTTTGGCAAGACACAAACACCCGGCTATGTGAATGGTGCCGAGTTACTCATCATCATGATTGACTTCCCCAAACCTATTTCTTTCTTTCTAAAACTTTCAGCCAACTTCTCAACTTTTACTTCACTTGCTTTCACCACTTGCTTACTTCCAAATTCCCGGATAGGTAAAGGGAGGCAAAATGTATATGAGGGGCTAAGCATGATCAAGAAGAAGAAGAGAGAAGAATGAATTGCCTTGGTCTTTCCAAGAAGAAAGTGAGAGAACTTACCTTGCGGTGTCAACCTTCAAATTCAACATAATTTGGATAAAAACAAAGTATTAAACATGCCAATAAATTTGTTCGCTCCAAACGGTGTGTGCAAGCTTTAAATTTATAACCCTAGACTTAAGCTTAAAACAAGGATGCGAACCCGCAGTGTACGGGTCAATCGTAGTAAAAGCAAGAAAATTCCAGGGGTCGATCACAGGGACTCGATGAAACAAAGTCAATACGGTATGCTATGTCAATTCTAACCACAAGAGCAATTAACACAATTAAAGATGAATAAGAAGTCAATAAAGCAAACATGCAATTCTAGGGATTAAAGCATCTAGTTGTGGTTCCAACTCAAGATCTATAGATAAGCGGACAAAGCTGAGATTTTTGCGTGGGGAAGGTGTTACTAAAGTGGAGTAGATCACCGGGTAAGTCTCACTACACACTAATCCTAAACCGTAACTCCTATTACCGGGTAAGTCTCAAGGAATCAAGATAAAGAACTATAACCTCAAACTAACATACCATCTAAGGGAATAGAATCAACCTTTACCGGGTAAGTCTCAGGCTAACTCACAAAGATGGGATGGAAGCACACTCAAACCCCAATAAAGGATAAACCTTTATTACCTACACTTATGATCGTTGGTACACAAACTAAGGAATTACCGGGTAAGTCTCATCCTAAGCTTGCATTGAACCAGGAAGGTGTAATAAGAATAGGATTTAGCAAACTCTAACACTTACCTCTCAGTTTAAGGTCGGATAAGTCACCTCTGTCAGAAGAATTCCACCCCGGCCGAGATGTTCATCAACCGAACGAGATGCTTAGGGTTAAGGTTAAAGACTCGAACTTTCAGGATCCTACTGGAATCTAAGATTATTCTATCATTGTTTTTCCCACAACCTTCAGCCAATCACCCTAGAATCACACAAGGAAATTAGCCACTCATCATCATAATGAAAGTATTAAATATATGGGAAGAAGGTGAATATTTGAACAAAGAAGAATTTAATGAAAAGACTTCAATAACTGAATCAAATATCACAACAAAGCGTTCCTTGGGTAATAATCCAAAAAGACAAGACAACAATTGAGGGAATTGAAGACAATCTTACAAAACCCTTCAATAAAGCTATAAAAGCTATGGACTTCAATCTTCCTTCAACCTTCAAAAAGGTTCTTCAACTCTCTCCCAACTTGGAGTATGGCTGCTGCGTGCTATAAACCCTGATCGATGGTATAGCGTGATTTTTTAGCTGTAGGCGGATGCCGGATTTGTGGAAAATCCAACCCTTTTTATAGGAAAAATAAACCTCCAAAGATAATAAATCTTAAGAAGATATTATCCCATAAATATAGGTAAAATATATATTCTGCATATCTCCTTCCTTCCAGAAGCCAAGCCCAAAAATATAAGATCACTTTCCAAATTTAAAAGATCTCTTCCAAGAATAAAATATTCTCGCCGCGTCCTAGGTTTTCGCCTCGGTCGAGTCGGCCTCTCTGGATTGCCTCGGTCGAGGTGAACCTCTGATCAACCGAGGTGAGTCTCAACTGGATGTGAAATCTCTCGAATCTGCTCCAAAGTGAATCTTCAATCCATGGCTATGCTTCCTGGATGTAGCTCCAAATGACTCATGACTCCTTTTGCTCCTTTTTGATGCAAAACGTACCATATTACCTGCAATTACAACGAAACTAGGTGTAGACCTCGATTCTCGCAAAGGTAGATGAAATGGTAGTAAAATCACATAATGTACATACAAACATGCAGATTATGAAAGATAAAACGTCCAAACAAACCCCAAAAACTAGACTATAATTCATGCTATCAAAATTCAAACAAAGCATTTAGCAACTTAAACATATCATAAAACCTTTTAAACACATAAAGAATTCAAAACCAGTCAGTAAACAATATCTTCACTGAGATCATATCCAGATAAGAAGCACAAAAATCGTTTTCGAAAACTCTCAGTTAACCCACCTCGGTCGAGGTGATCAGTGGTCAACCGAGGTGAAACACCTCTTTCGGCCAGAACTGTCCCGGTCGAGATCAATTTTTTTTTTTAAATCCAGTTTTTTTCGACGTTTTCTTAATCAAATAATCTGTAAGTATGCATGCAGTCTCAGATAAACATATAGATGCAAAAGTGAAGCATAAATATAAATAAATATCCGGTCAAATAGAGTCATACATCATAAGTCAAATACACATAAACACCCCATACTTAGGACACACTGTCCCAGTGGGTCAAAATAAGTCTAGAGGAAATAAAAGTACTCACCGGACATAGCTGAAGTGCTTGAAGAAGTAAGAAACAGCTCCCAGATAAGACCATCTTGGTTGGCGAAGCACATCTCGGTCGAGGTGTTCTGACAGTATCCGAGATGCATCTCAGTCAAGCTTTGTTTCCTCAACTTCTCGATCTTCTGTCCTTCCAATTGTGCTCCTGGGTTGTATTCCTTCCTTAGATGTCACCTGTTGTCTGTCTAGGACGCCAAAAACAAAACAAAGCAAAGCAAAAGCAAACTATCTAAGCTAGACTAGAAAAAGGGAAAAGAAAGCAATACCTCGGGTTGCCTCCCAAGAAGCGCTTGATTTAAGGTCGCTAGCTGGACCATTCCTCATAGGATTACTCAATGTACCTCGAATATCGAGGAGTGCTCATCACATCCATCATAAAATTCTTCCAAAAAAAGGTTCCGGTTCCTAATTTCACCGGCAAATGGTAAGATCTCCCATGTACAAGTTTGTACGGTTTGATTATCACCGGAATCCTACCGGTTTTCCTATGCTTTCATGGGACATAATCTAGCTTCGTGTCCCATCCTTTCCTGGATCGAGAAAACAATTTCTCGAGAATCCTAGCTGCTTCCCCATCTATAGCTTGGGGATGGTACAAGGTCCTAAGCATGTGAGGGACCCCATACTTGAACAAGAGACACTTCATCACCTTAGTGGTGAAGCGCTTGCAAATTCCACTCCTTATAGTCCTAGGAGCATCTTCTTCCAACAATTTCAAGGAAGGCTTCATCTTGATCTTGGGAGGTTCTTTAGGAAGAGACCTCCAACTCTCCGGTGCTTTCCTGAAAAATTCAGAAATTTTAATAGAGAATTCAAATGAAATGGGAGAATGTACCTTGCAAAATTCTCCAAAGTTTGGGACAAGTTTCATGTTAGGTTGATGATCAACACATGAAATCTCTTCCAACTCAGCTGGCCTTTCTTCCACTTTGACCACAATCTTAGCAGTTTAGCCAAAGTCTTCTACATCTGCCTCTTCCGGTTCTGCAGATTCTTCTTCCATCTCGACCGAGGTCACTTCCACCTCGACCGAGGTCTCAACAGTCAGATCGAGACTTTCCGTATTCTCCTCTTCCTCAAAAGCTTCAGGAGAAACTTCTGGTTTGGTTGGAGGGGTGCTGGGAATTTGCAGTACTTCCTTATGCTCTTCTTCCGGCTTAGCATAGGATAGGGTGCTTTCCTCGAGCTCCTCCACCTTCTTTATCAAGCTCTCCCATCTTGATTCGAGAGAGTCTTCAAGAGGTTGCTCATAAGTGTTTCTAGGGACATTTAGTTCGTCCCACATCGCAAGTTCACGCTGAATGGCCTCTTCTCTTTCCCATTCATTGTTGAACCAATAGAAGGAGTACTTCTCCTCCACGTACTCATAATGGTCCGCCCTAGCATTCTGTCTTGCTATCCAGGCTGGATCAAATGTAGTAATCGGAAATCCTAAAAACTACAAAACTCATAGAAAGAGTAGTTAGTAGCAATAGGGGCAAGCGCCCCGAAAGCAAACCGTAACTGGCTCGGTCTAGACCAAGTCCCCGGCAACGGCGCCAAAAACTTGTTCGCTCCAAACGGTGTGTGCAAGCTTTAAATTTATAACCCTAGATAAAAGCTTAAAACAAGGATGCGAACCCGCAGTGTACGGGTCAATCGTAGTAAAAGCAAGAAAATTTCAAGGGTCGATCAAAGGGACTTAGTGAAACAAAGTCCAATCACGGTATGCTTATGTAAATACTAACCACAAGAGGTGATCAAAATAATCAAGATGATAAAAGTCAATATAACAAATATGCAATTCTAGGGATTAAAGCATCTAGTTGTGGTTCCAACTCAAGATCTATAGATAAGCGGACAAAGCTGAGATTTTTGCAAGGGAAGGTATTTCTAAAGTGTGAATAGATCACTGGGTAAGTCTCACTACTTACTAATCCTAAACCGTAACTCCTATTACCGGGTAAGTCTCAAGGAATCAAGATAAAGAACTATAACCTCAAACTAACACTCCATCTAAGGGAATAGAATCAACCTTTACCGGGTAAGTCTCAGGCTAACTCACAAAGATGGGATGAAAGCACACTTAAACCCCAATAAAGGATAAACCTTTATTACCTACACTTATGATCTTAGGTACACAAACAAAGGAATCACCGGGTAAGTCTCATCCTAAGCTTGCATTGAACCAGGAAAGGTGTAATAAGAATAGGATTTGGCAAACTCTAACACTTAACTCTCAGTTTCGGATCAGATAAGCCACCTCGGTCAGCAGAATTCCACCCCGGCCGAGATGTTCATCGACTGAGCGAGATGCTTAGGGTTAAGGTTAAAAGGCTCGAAATTTCAGGATCCTACTAGAATCTAAGATTATTCTATCATTGTTTTTCCCACAACCTTCAGCCAATCACCCTAGAATCACACAAAGAAATTAGCCACTCATCATTATGAAAGTATTAATCAAATATATGGGAAGAAGGTGAATAATTGAACAAGAAGAATTTAATGAAAAGACTTCAATAACTGAATCAAATATCACAACAAAAGCGTTCCTTGGATAGAAATCCAAAATAAGACAACAAGGAAGGGAATCTAAGATGATCTTACAAAAACCCTTCAAAAGCTATCAAAGCTATAAGCTATCTTCCTTCAACCTTCAAAAAGGTTCTTCAAATCTCCCAACTGTGGAGAATGGTTGCCGCGATGTATGCTGGATCTCGCAACCTTCAATGGTGTATGCGGGGTAAGCGGGATTTTCAGCCCTAAGCGGTATATCGGATTTGTGGAAATCCAACCCTTTTTATAGGAAAATAACCCTTCCAAAGATAAGATATCTTAGAAAGATCTCTTCCCATAAAAATAGGTAAAATATATGATCTGATATTATCTTCTTCCTTCCAGGAGCCAAGCCCAAAAATATAAGATCTCTTTCCAAAATTAAAAGATCTCAGCCAAGAATAAAATATTCTCGCCGCGTCCCAGGTGCTCGCCTCGGTCGAGTCGGCCTCTCTGGATCACCTCGGTCGAGGTGTATCTGTGGTCAACCGAGGTGAATCTCGACTGAGTGTGAAATCCTTCAAAACTGGTCCAAAGTGAATCTTTAATCCATGGCTATGCTTCCTGGAGGTTCCTTTATGTTTCTGGATGTAGATCCAATGACTCCATTGCTCCTTTCGCTCCTTTTTGATGCAAAAACGTGCCATTTTACCTACGATTACAACAAAACTAGGTGTAGACCTCGATTCTCACAAAGGTAGATGAAATGGTAATACAATCACATAATATACATATAAACATGCAGATTATTGAAGATAAAACGTACAAACAAACCCCAAAATATAGACTATAATTCATGCTATCAAATATATAGAGGAAATCATGGAGGTTTTTATGGATGACTTCTACGTTTATGGTTCCTCTTTTGACAATTGTCTTTCTAACCTTGCTCTTGTGTTACAAAGGTGTGAAGACACTAACCTAGTTCTTAATTGGGAGAAGTGTCAATTTATGGTGAAAGAGGGCATTGTATTAGGACACTTAATCTCTAGTAGAGGGATTGAGGTGGATAAAGCTAAGATAGAGACAATAGAAAAGCTTCCTCCCCCAACTTCGGTGAAAGGGATAAGAAGTTTTCTAGGACATGCTGAATTTTATAGACGTTTCATAAAGGATTTCTCTAAACTATCGAAACTGCTTACTAATCTATTGATGAAGGATACAGTTTTTGATTTCTCGCAGCAATGCTTAGATGCGTTTAATATGATTCGGGAAGCTCTAATCTCAGCCCCGATTATCCAACCTCCGGATTGGAATCTTCCCTTTGAGGTTATGTGTGATGCAAGTGACGTAGCTATAGGAGCTGTTCTTGGACAAAAGAAAGAAGGAGGAACCCACACTATCTACTACGCTAGCAAGACGCTAGATGAAGCGCAGCTCAACTACGCCATGATAGCATGTATTATAGCCTATATTTTGGGGTTTGTTTGGACGTTTTATCATCAATAATCTGCATGTTTGTGTGTTCATTATGCGATTATATTACCATTTCATCTACCTTTGCGGGAATCGAGGTCTACACCTAGTTTTGTTGTAATCGTAGGTAAAATGACACGTTTTGCATCAAAAAGGAGCAAAAGGAGATATGGAGTCATTGGAGCTACATTCAGGAATATAAGGAAACATCCAGGAAGCATAGCCACGGATTAAAGATTCACTTTGGACCAGTTTTGAGAGAGTTCACATTCAGTTGTGATTCACCTCGGTTGACCACAGATTCACCTCGACCGAGGTGATCCAGAGAAGTCGACTCGACCGAGTCGAACACCTGGGATGCGACGAGAATATTTTATTCTTGGCTGAGATCTTTTAATTTTGGAAAGAGGATCTTATATTTTTTGGGCTTGGCTCCTGGAAGGAAGAAGATAATGCAGATCATATATTTTACCTATTTTTATGGGAAGAGATCTTTCTAAGATATTTTATCTTTGGAGGGTTATTTTCCTATAAAAAGGATTGGATTTTCCACAAATCCGATCGTGCTTAGACACCGGACATCCACTTATCACCGCTGCAGCCATATTCCAGTTGGAAGATTTAAGAACTTTTTTGAAGGTTGAAGGAAGAAAGTCTATAGCTTTTATAGCTTTTTGAAGGGTTTTTGTAAGATCTTCTTAGATTCCCTTCATTGTTGTCTTGTCTTATTTGGATTTCAATCCAAGGAACGCTTTGTTGTGATATTTGATTCAGTTATTGAAGTCTTTTCATTAAATTCTTCTTGTTCAAATATTCATCTTCTTCCTATATATTTGATTAATACTTTCATGATGATGAGTGGTTAATTTCCTTGTGTGATTCTAGGGTGATTGGCTGAAGGTTGTGGGAAAAACAATGATAGAATAATTTTAATCACAGTAGGACCGTGAAAGTTTGAGTCTTTAACCTTAACCCTAAGCATCTCGCTCAATTGATGAACATCTCGGCCGGGGTGGAATTCTGCTGACCGAGGTGACTTATCTGATCCGAAACTGAGAGTTAAGTGTTAGAGTTTGCCAAATCCTATTCTTATTACACTTTTCCTAGTTCAATGCAAGCTTAGGATGAGACTTACCCGGTAATTCCTTAGTTTGTTTACCTTAGATCATAAGTGTAGGTAATAAAGGTTTATCCTTTATTGGGGTTTGAGTGTGCTTTCATCCCATCTTTGTGAGTTAGCCTATGACTTACCCGGTAAAGGTTAATTCTATTCCCTTAGTTGGAGTGTTAGTTTGAGGATATAGTTCTTTATCTTAATTCCTTGAGACTTACCCGGTAATAGGAGTTACGGTTTAGGATTAGTGAGTAGTGAGACTTACCCGGTGATCTATTCGCACTTTAGTAACACCTTCCTCATGCAAAAATCTCAGCTTTGTCTGCTTATCTTTAGATCTTGAGTTGGAACCACAACTAGATGCTTTAATCCCTAGAATTGCATGCTTGTTTTATTGACTTTTATCATCTTTGATTGTGTTAATTGCTTTTGTGGTTAGTAATTGCTAAAGCTTACCGTGATTGACTTTGTTTCACTAAGTCCCTGTGATCGACCCCTGAAATTCCTTTCTTTTTACTACGATTGACCCGTACACTGCGGGTTCGCATCCTTGTTTTAAGCTTACATCTAGGGTTATAAATTTAAAGCTTGCACACACCGTTTGGAGCGAACAAAGTTTTTGGCGCCGTTGCCGGGGACTTGGTCTAGACCGAGCCGGTTACGGTTTGCTTTTGGGGCACTTGCCCCCGTGTCTACTAACCACTCTACTTGAGTGACTTTTACAGGTTCTTTCTTAGGTTTATGTGAAGAACCCGCACTGGGAAGGAAATCGTTCCATACGATCCCGAACCAGAAAAGACATATAAACGACGCTTAAGAGAAGCAAAGATGGCCAACCAAGACGATCGCTATCTTAAAGCCGAGTTGAAGGAGGCGCTAGAACAGCTACGCCTCAGCCAGGAAGAACTGAGGCAGGAGAAGGAAGAAACCCGTGCAAGGACTGAGGCGATCGAAGCAGATATGGCCGCCTTACGAGACCAATATCTACCTCGACCGAGGGAGGATCCAGTTCTTGACCCTCGACCGATGCAGATCCCAGTCGCTGACCCTCGACCGAGGCAGGTTCCAGTACCTATTGCCCCGGCCGAGATACTTCCACCCCGGGTGCCTGTCCGAGATGTTCTTCTTGCAGGAATCCCACAAACCCTAGGTCAAAGGATGGACCCTAATCAACAACTGAGGCGTCCAGGAGGGAACCTAGGAGATCCAGCGGACCATGACTACGAACTTCGACCGCAAGTTCTTTCCATGATTCGCCAATGCCAATTCGGAGGGCTAGAGAAGGAATCTCCGCATCAACATCTACAAAACTACGAGATCTTGATGGAGACCTTGCGACCTCCCAGAATCGAGAACAATAACTACAAGCTAAGACCTTTTTACTTTTCTTTAAAAGATAGAGCTCTTGCTTGATATCATTCTCTTCCTCCAGGAAAAATTAGCACATGGGAGGAGATGACTACGGAATTCTTGACCAAATTCTTTCCCCCCTCAAAGACCGCTGAAATGAGAGGGAAGATCAATGCTTTCATTATGAAGGACAAGGAAAGTTTGTCCAAGTCATGGGAGAGGTTCAAGGATATTCTTTTGGATTGCCCACATCATGGGATTCCAAAGATAGAGTTATTGGAGATCTACTTCAAGGGACTGGACGGAAGCACCCAGTTCAACCTCCAACTACTCTCCGCCGGTACCTTTATGGACATGGCGATTGACGAAGCTTGGGACTTCGTCGAGAAGCAAGCTTTGAATATGGAGAAATATACCCACCAAGGAGCTGAAGGTGGAGTCAAAAGAGTCAACTTTCAAGAGACTCAACCCAACAACAATCAACTCACGTCTTTGAAGAATGACGTGAAGCAATTGAAGGAACTCTTGGTTGCTCAAACCAATAAGGAAGAGCAAGGATCAAGGAATAACAACAATAATGGATACCATAACAACAACAACGGTTCTCGGAACAACAACTACAACAACAACAATAGAGGATCCAATAGCAACAATTGGAGGGCCAACAATCAAAACAACCAAAATTCCGGTAACAATTATTCTAACTCCAATTCTAACGATTCCTCTAACCCTTTCCTCTCTTCCCCTTCTTCTTCTTCTACTCCATTAAAGAGCCAGGGGCAAGGATCAAGTTCGTCCCAGCCGAACAAGAAAGACGCAGTGCTGGAGGCCATCTTGATCAAGCTTAATGCTATGGAGACTTCTATGGCTTCATTTTCGAAGGCCCAAAAAGCCTTTGAACAACAACTTGCAAGTAGGGCGAATGAAGTACCAAGAGATCCAGGGAAGCTTTCAGCAAGGACGAAAAGCAACCCTATGGGCCAGATCATGGCCATAACGACGAGGAGTGGACTCAAGACTGCAAATCCAGTGCCTCGGTCGACGCAGACCACCTCGGTCCAGGTGCAGTCGAAGAACACTTCGACCGAGATGCCAACCGAGGTAGAGCCACAGAAAGCGGGAGGGACAACTGAAGTTTATGTTCCACCTCCTGCATACAAACCACCACTTCCATTCCCCAGTCAAGGGCCAGAGCACATCTAGACAAGCACTTTTGTAAGTTCCTTGACT
Organism: Fagopyrum esculentum; assembly: GCA_033239045.1. NCBI lineage: Eukaryota > Viridiplantae > Streptophyta > Magnoliopsida > Caryophyllales > Polygonaceae > Fagopyrum > Fagopyrum esculentum. Next base: position 128,227,400 of record BSUD01000006.1, on the reverse strand, counting down.
TGATGAATAAGCTACATATTAACATTCCTTTCCTTGATGCTATTCTAGGGATGCCCGCCTATGGGAAGTTCTTGAAAGAGATCCTATCAAGGAAAAGGAAGCTGGAAGACTTTGGTGAAGTTAGGATGACATCTAAATCCTCGGAGCTTATTCAAATCATGAAGGAAAAGATGCCACCTAAGTTAAGAGATCCCGGCTCTTTTTGCATTCCCATTCAAGTTGGGGATGTCACTTGTGAAGCCTTATGCGATCTAGGAGCCAGCGTGAGCATCATTCCGCTGGAGCTTTGTGTGAAGATCGGACTTGGAGAGCCCAAACCGGTCAAGATTCGATTATACATGGCGGACCGCTCCATTACCCATCCCGTGGGCATCTTGGAAGACGTTCCGGTCAAGTTAGGTAACTTCTATTTACCTATAGACTTTGTAGTACTTGATATTCCCGCAGATTATCCTGTTCCTATCATTCTCGGGAGGCCATTTCTAGCAACTTCGGGTTGTAACGTGGATTGTAAGAACGCCAAGTTGAAATTCAAAATTGGTGGAGATGAAGTGGAGTTTGCATTGCTCGCTGCAATGAAGGGAGAGCAACTCAGCAATGATATCTTCAACATCTATGATGAAGAAGAATCAAGAGAATTGGTGAGCTCTATCCTTATTAACGATCCACTCGAAAGAGTTATTAGTTTCAGTTTAATGGAGGAAGGTATAGATGCTTCTTGTGATGCAGATATACGGAGCTTAAAGGCACTGGAAGAAGATCCAGGAGCTAAAACTGAGACACTACTCCAGGAGACGAAGATCTCCAGTTTCGGTTCCAGTTGCAGTACCTCGACCGAGGCACTTTCTGGTCTGAGCGAGGCGACTGAAGAATACCTCGGTCAACGCCTCTACGCCTCGACCGAGGTCGAAGGCGAGAAGACTTCAACTGAGACTTCCGAAAGTCCAGTTTTTGGATCTACTCCACTGGAAGGAGGAAGCAAGAACCCCCCTCAGAAAGCACCCCCAGTTATGGAGCTTAAACAACTCCCTAGTCACTTGAGGTATGTCTTTCTTGGACCGGATTCTACTTATCCCGTTATTGTTAGTGCTTCCCTTTCTGAATCTGAATTGACTCGACTAATGCATGTCTTGAGAAAGCATCAAAAAGCTTTGGGTTATACCATAGATGATCTTATTGGCATTAAGCCTTCTTTCTGCATGCATAGAATTCTAATGGAAGACGATCATAAGACTTCACGGGAACCTCAAAGACGGTTAAATCCGATCATGAAAGAGGTTGTGAAGAAGGAAATTCTTAAGTTGTTGGATGCAGGTATCATATATCCTATCTCGGACAGCAAGTGGGTTAGCCCGGTGCATGTAGTTCCGAAGAAAGGAGGGATGACCGTTATGATGAATAAGAACAACGAGTTGATCCCAACTAGGACCGTCACAGGCTGGAGGGTTTGCATTGATTATAGGAAGCTGAACACGGCGACTCGGAAAGACCATTTTCCGCTTCCCTTCATCGATCAAATGCTCGAACGGTTGGCCCAGGATTCACACTTTTGCTACTTAGACGGCTATAGTGGATTCTTCCAGATTCCTATCCATCCGAATGATCAGGAGAAGACCACTTTTACTTGTCCATGGGGGACATTTGCTTATAGGAGGATGCCATTTGGATTGTGCAATGCACCCGCTACCTTCTAGCGATGCATGATGGCTATCTTCTCCGAGTACATAGAGGAGATCATGGAGGTATTTATGGATGATTTTTCTGTATATGGTTCCTCTTTTGATGATTGCCTATCTAACCTTTCTCTAGTGCTGAAAAGATGTGAAGACACTAACCTTGTTCTAAATTGGGAGAAATGTCATTTTATGGTTACTGAAGGCATTGTACTAGGACACCTCGTTTCTAATCGAGGCATTGAGGTCGATCGAGACTATTGAGAAACTCCCTCCTCCTTGTTCTGTTAAAGGTGTGAGGAGTTTTCTAGGGCATGCAGGTTTCTACAGGAGATTCATCAAGGACTTCTCCAAGATTTCTAAACCTCTAACTAACCTCTTGAATAAAGATGTTGTGTTTGAGTTTTCGCAGGAGTGTCTTGATGCTTTTTACAGGATCAAGGAAGCGTTGATCTCCGCTCCCATTATCCAACCTCCGGATTGGACCTTGCCCTTTGAGATCATGTGCGATGCTAATGATGTAGCCGTAGGAGCGCTGCTTGGACAGAAGAAGGATGGCCGGACCACCTCCATTTACTATGCTAGCAAAACGCTAGATATAGCCCAGCGCAACTACGCTACCACCGAGAAGGAGTTATTGGCGGTTGTATATGCTTTCGAGAAGTTTCGTTCCTACTTAGTGGGGGCGAAAGTCATTGTCTACACCGACCATGCCGCCATCCGTTACTTGCTTGCTAAGAAAGATGCCAAGCCACGCCTTATTCGATGGATTCTCTTGCTTCAAGAGTTTGACTTAGAGATCCGCGATAAGAAGGGATCCGAAAATTCTGTTGCGGATCACCTCAGCCGGCTACCTACATCTTCACGCGAGAAGGACGACCCACCCATAGATGATTCATTCCCCGATGAGCATTTACACTTGTTGGAACGTTTGATAGATTTACTCACTTCACCCCACGATGGAGGTGAAGTATGGGGTGCGGACACCTCCCATCACATATAGAGATGCCATATGGTCCAGCTAGCGACCTTAAATCAAGCGCTTCTTGGGAGGCAACCCAAGGTATTGCCTTCTTTTTCCCTTTTTCTAGTCTAGCTTAGATAGTTTGCTTTTGCTTTGCTTTGTTTTGTTTTTGGCGTCCTAGACAGATAACAAGTGACATCTAAGGAATGAATACAAACCAGGAGCATATCTGGAAGGACAAAAGTTCGAGAATTTGAGAAGACGAAGTTTGACTGAGGCACATCTTGGTTGCTGTCAGAGCACCTTGACCGAGATGATTCTTGAGCAACCGAGGCGACTAGGGTTCCTGAAGAGCCACCTCGGTCCGTACCACCTCGGTCCAGTTGAGACCATCTCGACCGAGGTGACAGCAGTTCCAGAAAAGGGTATAAAAGGGGGCTGAATTTCTCTCTCTTCACTCTATTCTCTCCTCGACCGCGGCAGCCCCCTCGCCTCGCTTCACCGTTCTTCGCTCGTTTTCAATGATTCTTGCCTCCAAAGTGCAAGAAATGGATAGAGGATCCTAGTGCAAGCGCCAATCTGCGAGAAAAACGAACGGAATCGACCGATTAGAGGTAAAATCAGAAAAAACCCTAATCTCGTCGTTTCACTGTTTTGCTTCAAATTGGGCTTTGGTTGCCCTTACATTTGCTGAGGAACAGACTAAGTACCCCATAGGAACCAGTTGTAGTGATTTTGGGGGAAAATAACTGGATTTTTGAGAGATTCGCCGAAACTGTTTTACGCCTCGGTCCAATCGAGCTGCGTCTCGGCCGAGGTGATTCTTCAGTTGTCAGACCGACCGAGGTGATCTGACAGTGAGAGTTTGAAAATGAGTTCTGACAGACGCCTTGCCCTTAGGGATAGATCCTCCCCTTCCCCATCTTCTTCCTCTTCTAGATCTTCCAGACCGGTGATCCACGAGAGACACCAGGTAGACTATGAGCGTATATCAGCCCGTCCAGTGATAACACCTCGCTTCCTGGACGTTTCGGCTTTTGATTGTCTCCATGTGGATGGAGACCTTAGACGGATGATATCGACGGTAGGGCTATATCAGTTTACTGAGATCCGAGCCCCCGCCTATCTGGAGCCTACCCTAGAGTTTGTTAGCTCCTTCACCTACCTCCCCACAGAGCGTTCTGTGAAGTACCGGTTGATGAACCGAAACTTCATAGTTCCATTAGATCACTGGAGAGACATTTTTGGTTTTCCTGCCCCTACAACTGTTGACTTCCCGTCCCGATCTGTAGCTAGGGAGTTTTGGGGACAAATTGCTCACGTGGTTGAGCACGCAGACAGATGGCGCCCTGGAGATTCCAGGGAGAGAGTCATTTTTCACCTAGCTTTTAGGTTAGCCCACTGCATCTTCAGCGAGACGCTTCTGGCGCATACTGAGACGCCCCAAAAGGTCCGACAGGGGGAGCTTTTCAGCCTATACTGCATGGTGACTGGAGGGATCCCGGACTTTGGCTTGATGTTGGCAAAGGATCTGCACAAGATCAAGACCAAGGGGAAGGGAGATATCTGTTGCGGAGGGATCGTGACCCACATTGCCAGCTATCAGGACATGGACCTCAGCGCTTGTACTATGGTGGCGGCTGCCAAGCCGCTAGGGCTACAGGAGATGATTACCCGACGGATTCTAGTTCCCCGAGGACTGACTACGCCATATGTGGCGATGCCATGGGAGCTGACTGCAGCACAGGGGATCAGATGGTCAGCACAGTTTACAGTTTATGACCCTCATTACTGGCAGACCGCTTGGGCCCCACTGATGGAGGATTATAGAAATGCAGCGGCTGCACCAGCTGAGGAGGAGGAGGTAGATGATGAGGAGACTGCTGATGACAGGGATGATGGAGTTCCGATGGATACAGGGACGGATACTGCAGGGACGAGTGCGCCAATTATTGATCTTGATGATGATTATACTGAGCCTGCACCAGCCACATCTCCAGTGAGACCTGCTAGGCGTAGAGCACGCCGACACAGAGATCCAGAGGCTCACCGTCGGATCGATGATCTGACGGATCAGATGATTGATTCATATGCCGCCTTATCACTAGATATCCGCGAGATGCAGGAGCGACAACATTACCAGCACATGATGGCCCAGATCCAGTTTGAGCACATCATGGGCTATCCGTTCGACCCGTCTCAGTATCCATATGTGCCACCACCACCACCTCCGGATCGTGACTACTGAGAGCTACAGGATTTTCTTTCTTATTTTCATGCAGTTCAGCTTATTATCCGGTGAGTATTTTATTCCTTAGACTTATTTTGACCCACTGGGACAGTGTGTCCGAAGTATGGGGTATTTATGTATTATCTGACACTTATGTGATGTATGACTCTACTTGATCGGATCTTTATTTATATTTATGCTTCAGTTGCACCTATGTGTTTATCTGAGACTGCATGCATACTTACAGGTTATTTGATTGAGAAAAACGTCGATACAGAAAAAAAAAAACTGATTTAAAAAAAATTTTTGACCTCGACCGGGGCAGTTCTGGCCGAACGAGGTGTTTCACATCGGTTGACCTCAGATCACCTCGACCGAGGTGGGTTAACTGAGAGTTTTCGAAAACGTTTTTTTTGTGCTTCTTATCTGGATATGATCTCAGTGAAGATCTTGTTTACTGACTGGGTTTGAAATCTTTATATGTTTAAAAGGTTTTATGATATGTTTATGTTGCTAAATGCTTTGTTTGAAATTATTAGCATGTTTGATACTTTGTTTTTATCCAAATTATGTTGAATTTGAAGGTTGACACCGCAGGATAAGTTCTCTCACTTTCTTCCTAGAAAGACCAAGGCAATTCATTCTCTTCTCTCTTCTTCTTCTTGATCATGCTTAGCCCCTCATATACATTTTGCCTCCCTTTACCTACCCTGAAATTTGGAAGCAAGCAAAGTGGTGAAAGCAAGTGAAGTAAAAGTGAGATGTTGGCTGAAAGCTAGAAAGTAATAAATAGGTTTGGGGAAGTCAATCATGATGATGAGTAACTCGGCACCATTCACATAGCCGGGTGTTTGTGTCTTGCCAAAGTCGGATTGAGCGATATTCCTAACGGGTCATGGTATGTGCATCAAGGGTTTGATGCATCTCAAGAAATTGATGATTGCTGATTTCCTAGGTTTCGGTTATTGTGCACCTCTGTCCATGCATCCCAAAAAGTAAAGTAAAAGAAAAAGTGTGAAATAAGCAAAGCTTATTGGTGAAAGATGTTGAAAGTTAAAGTGAAAGTGAAGTTATCCTTTTCCCGGATTCTAGCACCACATTACCTCATATACATCCCTACCCTACACATTTCTTGACCTTTTTTTTGGGAAGCCCTTGAGACCTCGAGCTTGTTGATTGACTTAGCGGTTTAAACTGGATTATACATGATTAATTTCAATGACTACGATTTATTATGCATTCTATGATTTTATGCAAAGATGAAAAACTTTCCTATATTTATAAAATGTTTTGATCATATTTTGATTTTAAATTCCATGAAGTATTCTCTTAGAGTGATCTATGATTGTAGCACACCATTAAAATGTTTTTGAAAGACTTTTCATTGATCTTTATGACTCATAATCCATTCTATCTTGTATTTTATATGCGGAACTTGCTTGGGGACAAGCAAGGGCTAAGTATGGGGTATTTTGATAGCATGTATTATAGCCTATATTTTGGGGTTTGTTTGGACGTTTTATCTTCAATAATCTGCATGTTTGTGTGTTCATTATGCGATTATATTACCATTTCATCTACCTTTGCGGGAATCGAGGTCTACACCTAGTTTTGTTGTAATCGTAGGTAAAATGGCACGTTTTGCATAAAAAAGGAGCAAAAGGAGCTATGGAGTCATTGGAGCTACATTCAGGAATATAAGGAAACATCCAGGAAGCATAGCCACGGATTAAAGATTCACTTTGGACCAGTTTTGAGAGAGTTCACATTCAGTTGTGATTCACCTCGGTTGACCACAGATTCACCTCGACCGAGGTGATCCAGAGAAGTCGACTCGACCAAGGCGAACACCTGGGATGCGGCGAGAATATTTTATTCTTGGCTGAGATCTTTTAATTTTGGAAAGAGGATCTTATATTTTTTGGGCTTGGCTCCTGGAAGGAAGAAGATAATGCAAATCATATATTTTACCTATTTTTATGGGAAGAGATCTTTCTAAGATATTTTATCTTTGGAGGGTTATTTTCCTATAAAAAGGATTGGATTTTCCACAAATCCGATCGTGCTTAGACACCGGACATCCGCTTATCACCGCTGCAGCCATATTCCAGTTGGAAGATTTGAAGAACCTTTTTGAAGGTTGAAGGAAGAAAGTCTATAGTTTTTATAGCTTTTTGAAGGGTTTTTGTAAGATCTTCTTAGATTCCCTTCATTGTTGTCTTGTCTTATTTGGATTTTAATCCAAGGAACGCTTTGTTGTGATATTTGATTCAGTTATTGAAGTCTTTTCATTAAATTCTTCTTGTTCAAATATTCACCTTCTTTCCATATATTTGATTAATACTTTCATGATGATGAGTGGCTAATTTCCTTGTGTGATTCTAGGGTGATTGGCTGAAGGTTGTGGGAAAAACAATGATAGAATAATTTTAATCACAGTAGGACCCTGAAAGTTTGAGTCTTTAACCTTAACCCTAAGCATCTCGCTCAGTTGATGAACATCTCGGCCGGGGTGGAATTCTGCTGACCGAGGTGACTTATCTGATCCGAAATTGAGAGTTAAGTGTTAGAGTTTGCCAAATCCTATTCTTATTACACTTTTCCTAGTTCAATGCAAGCTTAGGATGAAACTTACCCGGTAATTCCTTAGTTTGTTTACCTTAGATCATAAGTGTAGGTAATAAAGGTTTATCCTTTATTGGGGTTTGAGTGTGCTTTCATCCCATCTTTGTGAGTTAGTCTGAGACTTACCCGGTAAAGGTTAATTCTATTCCCTTAGTTGGAGTGTTAGTTTGAGGATATAGTTCTTTATCTTAATTCCTTGAGACTTACCCGGTAATAGGAGTTACGGTTTAGGATTAGTGAGTAGTGAGACTTACCCGGTGATCTATTCGCACTTTAGTAACACCTTCCCCATGCAAAAATCTCAGCTTTGTCCGCTTATCTTTAGATCTTGAGTTGGAACCACAACTAGATGCTTTAATCCCTAGAATTGCATGCTTGTTTTATTGACATTTATCATCTTTGATTTTGTTAATAGCTTTTGTGGTTAGTAATTGCTAAAGCTTACCGTGATTGACTTTGTTTCACTAAGTCCCTGTGATCGACCCCTGGAATTCCTTGCTTTTTACTACGATTGACCCGTACACTGCGGGTTCGCATCCTTGTTTCAAGCTTACATCTAGGGTTATAAATTTAAAGCTTGCACACACCATTTGGAGCGAACACACCACTACAGAAAAAGAATTCTTAGCAATTGTATATGCAATTGACAAATTTCGCTCTTATCTTGTAGGTGCAAAGGTGATTGTATACACGGATCATGCTGCGATCCGGTATCTACCTGCAAAGAAGGATGCGAAGCCAAGGCTAATTAGATGAATTCTTCTCCTACAAGAATTCGATCTAGAGATCCGCGACAAGAAGGGTTCGGAAAATTCTGTTGCGGATCATTTGAGTCGTCTAACACATCTAGAGGATGACCATCTACCTATAGATGACTCCTTTCCGGACGAACATTTACACATCATAGAGGAGTGCATCGATGTGATCACAAAAGGTAACGAACCATGGTTTGCTGATTTTGTTAACTTTTTGGTTTGTCAGGAATTACCACCCGGATTATCCTACGCACAAAGAAAGAAGTTCTTTAAGGATGTTCGGGAATACTTTTGGAACAAACCTCTCCTCTTAAAGAGAGGTCCGGACGGCATTATTCGGTGATGTGTGCCGGAAGATGAGATGCAAAGTGTCATCCGTCATTGTCATTCACTACCTTGTGGAGGACACGCTAGTTCGAACAAAACTAGCGCTAAGGTATTGCAATCTGGATTCTTTTGGCCTACTCTATTTAAAGATGTGTAAACCTTTGTTTCCTGCTGCGATGCTTGTCAAAGAACAAGGAATATATCTAGGAGGAATGAGATGCCTCTCAACAACATCCAAGAGGTGGAGATCTTTGACGTTTGGGGAGTAGACTTCATGGGACCTTTCCCATCATCTTGTGAAAACCAATACATACTTTTAGCGGTGGATTATGTTTCGAGATGGGTTGAAGCAATTGCCTCTCCCACCAATGATGCCATGGTAGTGGTTAAGTTCTTTAACTAGACCATCTTCCCACGATTTGGGACACCACGGACTATCATTAGTGATGGAGGCTCTCACTTTATTGCCCGACGCTTTGAAGCTCTTCTAGCTAAGTATGGGGTGACTCACAAGATCGCCACCCCTTATCATCCACAAACTAGTGGACAAGTGGAGATCTCAAACCGGGAGATCAAAGGAATCCTAGAGAAGACGGTTTCAAGGACAAGGAAGGATTGGTCTTTGAAGCTAGATGACGCATTATGGGCGTACCGGACTGCATATAAGACTCCCATCGGAACTACGCCATACAACCTTGTGTATGGGAAGTCTTGTCACTTACCGGTAGAGTTGGAGCACAAGGTGTAATATCCGGAATTTTTATTCCGTTTATTTCCGTAACAACCCGGATTTCGATCAGTTGATCCATATCCGTCTACTTAGTTAGACACCTTATTTCAAAAATTTATCATTTTATGTAGCTTCCCTCCACATAAAATGATAAGATCTTTATAGAATTTATCATTTTATGTAGCTTCCCTTCACATAAAATGATAGGATCTTTATAACAAATCCTAAACTATAACATGATCAAGACAAGTCTGTGACGAAGTTGTGACGAAGCTGTGACAAGGCCAGACAAGTCTGTAACGAAGCTGTGACAAGGCCAGACAATCTGTGACGAAGCTGTGACAAGGCTGTGACAAATCTGTGACAAGCCCAAACAAGCTGTTGACGGCCCAGTCCGTGACCTTCAGCCATCGTGCCCAGCGCCCAGCAGCGCCAGCCCAGCGTGCATAGCCTTCCAGCAGCTCAGTAACGTGCCCAGCGTCCAGCCCAGCTCGCGCAGCCCAGGGAGGAGCCTGCTGTCTACCTCGCGCAGCCCAGGAAACTTGCCAATCTCCTTGTGGGCTGGCCCAGTAATGCAGCAACTCACCACCTCTCTTCAGCCCAGCTACATGAGAAGACAGACGCAGCCGTTACACGACGTTATGTCCCTCTGCACACGATCTGAACTTTCCTTCCCCACCGATCTCTTTCCTCATTCAGACGGATTCTTTGCAACAGCTGCTCACGATCTCTTTCCTTCAGCAAATATTTGCCGCTCGGTCTTCCAACTCTCGTCCCATCAAACTTCATAACCTACAGCCTGCTCTCTACCCTCCTGACAAAACCGAGGAAGCCACCAAGAGATTGCCGACACGAGTTCGCAACCAGGTTGGCAACAGCCTTTTATCCTTCACTTCTATCGTCACGAATTAACCGACTCCTTGTTCGCTCCAAACGGTGAGTGCAAGCTTTAAATTTATAACCCTAGATAAAGCTTAAAACAAGGATGCGAACCCGCAGTGTATGGGTCAATCGTATTAAAAGCAAGGAATTCCAGGGGTCGATCACAGGGACTTGGTGAAACAAAGTCCAATTACGGATCGCTTATGTGAATACTAACCACTAAAGGTGATTAAAACAATCAAGATGATAAAAAAGTCAATAAAGCAAATATGCAATTCTAGGGATTAAAGCGTCTAGTTGTTGTTCCAACTCAAGATCTATAGATAAGAGGACAAAGCTGAGATTTTTGCAAGGGAAGGTGTTTCTAAAGTGTGAATAGATCACCGGGTAAGTCTCACTACTCACTAATCCTAAACTGTAACTCCTATTACCGGGTAAATCTCAAGGAATCAAGATAAAGAACTATAACCTCAAACTAACACTCCATCTAAGGGAACAGAATCAACCTTTACCGGGTAAGTCTTAGTCTAACTCACAAAGATGGGATGAAAGCACACTCAAACCCCAATAAAGGATAAACCTTTATTACCTACACTTATGATCTTAGGTACACAAACAAAGGAATTACCGGGTAAGTCTCATCCTAAGCTTGCTTTGAACCAGGAAAGGTATAATAAGAATAGGATTTGGCAAACTCTAACACTTAACTCTCAATTTCGGATCAGAAAAGCCACCTCGGTCAACAGAATTCCACCCCGGCCGAGATGTTCATCGACTGAGCGAGATGCTTAGGGTTAAGGTAAAGACTCGAACTTTCAGGGTCCTACTGGAATCTAAGATTATTCTATCATTGTTTTTTCCCACAACCTTCAGCCAATCACCCTAGAATCACAAAAAGAAATTAGCCACTCATCATTATGAAAGTATTAATCAAATATATGGGGAAAGAGGTGAATATTTGAACAAGAAGAATTTAAAGAAAAGACTTCAATAACTGAATCAAATATCACAACAAAAGCGTTCCTTGGATATAAATCCAAATAAGACAAGACAACAAGGAAGGGAATCTAAGATGATCTTACAAAACCCTTCAAAAAGCTATCAAAGCTATAAGCTATCTTCAACCTTAAAAAAGGTTCTTCAAATCTCCCAACTGTGGAGAATGGCCGCAGCGATGTATGCTGGATTTCCGTCGTATGCGGGATTTTGGATTTGTGGAAATCCAACCCTTTTTATAGGAAAATAACCCTTCCAAAGATAAGATATCTTAGAAAGAATTATTCCCATAAAAATAGGCAAAATATATGATCTTATATTATCTTCTTCCTTCCAGGAGCCAAACCCAAAAATATAAGATTTTCTTTCCAAAGATAAAAGATCTCAGCCAAGAATAAGATATATCGCCGCGCTCCAGGTGTTCGCCTCGGTCGAGCCGACTCCCCTGGATCACCTCGGTCGAGGTGAATCTGTGGTCAACTGAGGTGAATCTCGACTGAGTGTGAAATCTCTCAAAACTGGTCCAAAGTGAATCTTTAATCCATGGCTATGCTTCCTGGAGGTTCCTTTATGTTCCTTGATGTGGCTCCAATGACTCCATTGCTCCTTTTGATGCAAAACGTGCCATTTTACCTACGATTACAACAAAACTAGGTGTAGACCTTGATTCCCGCAAAGGTAGATGAAATGGTAATATAATCACATATAATACATACAATCATGTAGATTATTGAAGATAAAACGTCCAAACAAACCCCAAAATATAGACTATAATACATGCTATCAAAATACCCCATACTTAGCCCTTGCTTGTCCCCAAGCAAGTTCCGCATATAAAATACAAGATAGAATGGATTATATGTCATAAAAGATCAACGAAAAAGCTTTCAAAAACGTTTTACAAGTGTGCTTCAATCATAGATCACTCTAAGAGAATACTTCATGGAATTTAAAAATCAAAATATGATCAAAATATTTTATAAATATAGAAAAGTTGTTCATCTTTGCATAAAATCATAGAATGCATAATAAATCATAATTATCAAAATTAATCATGTATAATCCAGTTTAAACCGCTAAATCAATCAACAAGCTCGAGGTCTCAAGGGCTTTCCAAAAGAAAGGTCAAGAAACGTGTAGGGTAGGGATGTATATAAGGTAATGTGGTGCTAGAATCCGGGAAGAGGATATACTTCACTTTACTTTGACTTTTACTTCAACCTTCAACATCTTCCACCAATAAGCTTTGCTTATTTCACACTTTTTTCTTTTTTTTTTTTTTTTACTTTTTGGAATGCATGGACAGAGGTGCACAATAACCGAAGCCTAGGAAATCAGCAATCATCAATTTCTTGAGATGCATCAAACCCTTGATGCACATACCATGATCCGTTAGGAATATCTCTCAATCCGACTTTGGCAAGACACAAACACCCGGCTATGTGAATGGTGCCGAGTTACTCATCATCATGATTGACTTCCCCAAACCTATTTATTACTTTCTAATATTTCAGCCACTTCTCAACTTTTTCACTTCACTTGCTTTCACCACTTTTCTTGCTTCCAAATTCCCAGATAGGTAAAGGGAGGCAAAATGTATATGAGGGGCTAAGAATGATCAAGAAGAAGAAGAGAAAAGAATGAATTGCCTTGGTCTTCCCAAGAAGAAAGTGAGAGAACTTAACCTGCGATGTCAACCTTCAAATTCAACATAATTTGGATAAAAACAAAGTATTAAACATGCCAATAATTTCAAACAAAGCATTTAGCAACTTAAACATATCATAAAACCTTTCAAACACATAAAGAATTTAAAACCAGTCAGTAAACAAGATCTTCACTGAGATCATATCCAGTTAAGAAGCACAAAAATCGATTTCAAAACTCTCAGTTAACCCACCTCGGTCGAGGTGAACTGTGGTCATCCGAGGTGAAACACCTCGTTCGGCCTAGAACAGTCTCGTCCGAGGTCAAAATTTTTTTTTTAAACCAGTCTTTTTAGTTTCGACGTTTTTCTCAATCAAATAACCTGTAAGTATGCATGCAATCTGAATAAAACTTATAGAAGCGAAAGTCAAGCATAAATAAACAACAATGTCGAGTCATACATCAAAGTCGAATAATACATCAATAAACACCCCATACTTGGGACACACTATCCCAGTGGGTCAAAATAAGTCTAAAGATAAGAGTACTCACCGGATAAATAGCTGAACTGCATAAAAATATAATAATGAAAATCCTGCAGCTCTCAGTAGTCACGATCCGGTGGTGGTGGTGATGGTGGTGCTGGTGGGGTCACGTATGGATACTGGGATGGGTCAAATGGATAACCCATGGTCTGCTGGAAGTGAATCTCCATCATCTGACGCTGATAGTGTTGGTCTCGAGCATCTGATGAGTCCAACTATCAATCTGTCGGCGCTGGGCAGCAAATCTCTCATGCATGTCCACAGTAAGGGCAACATAAGAGTCGATCATCTGATCTGTCAGATCGTCGATCCGACTGTGAGCCTCTGAATCCCTAACTCTGCGTCTCCTGCGCCTGGCAGGTCTGACCGGAGATGGAGCTGGTGCAGCAGCTGGTGCAGGCGCAATCCCATCATCATCATCATCATCATCATCATCATTATCATCATCATCATCATCATCATCATCATCATCATCATCATCATCATCATCTAGATCTGTGATCGGCGGTGCGCTCGTCCCTGCAGTATCCGTCCCTGTATCCATCGGGACTCCACCATCTCTCTCATCTACTGTATCCTCATCATCATCCTCGTCGTCCTCCTCCTCCTCAGCTGGGGCGGCAGCTGCCTCTCTATGAGCCTCTATCAGTGGAGCCCAAGCGGTTTGCCAATAATGAGGATCAAACACTGAAAACTGAGCAGACCACCTGATCCCCTGTGGCGCAGTCAGCTCCCATGGCATAGCAACGTAGGGTGTAGTCAGTCCTCGGGGAACTAGAATCCGCCGAGTGATCATCTCCTGAAGCCCGAGCGGCTTGGCGGCCGCCACCATAGTACACCTACTAAGATCCATATCCTGATACCTAGCGATATGGGTCACTATCCCGCCACAGCATATATCTCCCTTCCCTTTGGCCTTGATCTTGTGCAGATCCTCTGCCAACATCAAGCCAAAGTCGGGGAATCCTCCTGTCACCATGCAGTACAAAGCAAACAGCTCCCCCTGTCGGACCTTCTGGGCATCTCAGTACGCGCCAGAAGTGTCTCGCTGAAGATCCTATGGGCTAATCTAAAAGCCAGGTGGAAGATAATCTTCTCCCTAGAATCACCAGGGCGCCACCTGTCTGCATGCTCAACCACAGGAGCAATCTGACCCTAGAACTCTCTAGCTACGGCTCGGGTCGGGAAGTCTACAGCAGTGGGGGCAGGGAAGCCAAAGATATCTCTCCAGTAGTCTAAGGGAACTATGAAGTTCCGGTTCATCAACCGGTACTTCACAGCTCGCTTTGTGGGAAGGTAAGTGAAGGAGCTAACGAACTCGAGGGTCGGCTCTAAGTAGGCTGGGGCTCGGATCTCAGTAAATTGATCCAGCCCAACTGTGGTAACCATCCTCCTAAGGTCTCCATCAACGTGGAGACAATCAAAAGCTGAAATGTCCAGAAATCGAGGTGCGATCACTGGACGGCTAGCTATGCGCTCGTAATCTACCCGGTGTCTCTCGTGGATCACCGGAATAGAAGGTCTGGGTGAGGAAGAAGAAGGGGAAGGAGAGGATCTATCTCTAAGGGCAAGAAATCAGTCAGAACTCATCTTCAAAAAAATCTACTGTCAGGTCACCTCGGTCAACTGACAGCCCTCAAGAATCACCTCGGTTGAGGTGCAGCTCGACTGGACCGAGGCGAAGACAGTTCGCGATTCAACTCTCAGAAATTCAGTTCTTTTCCCCCCAAAATCACTACAATTGCTTCCTATGGGGTACTTAAGCCTTTTCTCAACAGATTCAAGGGCAACCAAAGCCCAAATTGAAGCGAATGAACGAGTTAGGGTTTCGATTGTTTTTACCTCGTTTCGGTCGATTCGTTCGAATTTCTTGCAGATCTGTAGTTGCAATAGGATCCCCTATGCTTTAATTGCAGTTTGGAAGCGGAAATCTTCGAAAACGGGCAAGAATCGAAGAAGGCGAGGTGAATCTGTCGCCGCGGTCGAGGGAGAAAAGATGAAAAGTGAAAAAAATAAATTTTTCCCCTTTTTATACTGTTACTGGAACTGCTGTCACCTCGGTCGAGATGGTCTCGACTGGACCGAGGTGGTACGGACCGAGGTGGTTCTGCAGAAACCCTAGTCGCCTCGGTTGCTCAAGAATTAACTCGGTCGAGGTGGCCTCGACTGGACCGAGGTGTATCGGTCGAACTTCGTCTTCTCGAATTCTCGAACTTCTGTCCTTCCAGTTATGCTCCTGAATTGTTCTCCTTCCCTAGCTGTAACCTGTTATCTGTCTAGGATGCCAAAAACAAACAAAACAAAGCAAAAGCAAACTATCTAAGCTAAGCTAGAAAAAGGGAAAAGAAATTAATACCTTGGGTTGCCTCCCAAGAAGCGCTTGGTTTAAGGTCGCTAGCTGGACCATAATGCATCAAATGAGGTATATGGGTGCAACCTCCTCAACCGGCATTTCCGGCTTGTACTTCTTAAGTCTATGACCGTTGACCTTGAAGCTTCCACTTGTTTCGCCCCATATCTCAACTGCACCATGAGGAAAAACATTTTTCACAACATAAGGTCCGGTCCATCTAGATTTCAACTTACCTGGAAAAGGCGGAGGCGGGAATTGAAGAGTAGAACTAGGTCTCCCTCCTTAAACTCCTTAGGGATGATACGCTTGTCATGCCATCTTTTTGTCCTTTCTTTATAGATTTTGGCATTTTCATAGGCGTTCAAACGCAGCTCCTCCAGCTCATTGACGTCCAATAGCCGCTTCACGCCGGCTTCCTTAATATCGAAGTTCAACCATTTGATTGCCCAATATGCTTTGTGTTCTAGCTCCACGGGCAAATGACAAGACTTCCCATATACCAAATTATAAGGGGTGGTACCAATGAGAGTCTTAAATACGGTCCTATAGGCCCAAAGAGCGTCATCCAATTTCATGGACCAATCCTTCCTCGTCCTAGAGATGGTCTTCTCCAAAATTGCTTTTATTTCTCTATTCGAGATCTCGACCTGTCCACTAGTTTGAGGGTGATAAGGGGTTGCTACCTTGTGGGTTACCCCATACTTCGATAGAAGTGTTTTAAACTTCCGGTTGATGAAATGTGTCCCTCTGATAGCATGTATTATTGTCTATATTTTAGGGTTTGTTTGGACGTTTTATCTTCAATAATCTGCATGTTTGTATGTATATTATGTGATTATATTACCATTTCATCTACCTTTGCGGGAATCGAGGTCTACACATAGTTTCGTTGTAATCGTAGGTAAAATGGCACGTTTTGCATCAAAAAGGAGCAATGGAGTCATTGGAGCTACATCAAGGAACATAAAGGAACCTCCAGGAAGCATAGCCATGGATTAAAGATTCACTTTGGACCAATTTTGAGAGATTTTACATTCAGTCGAGACTCACCTCGGTTGACCACTGATCCACCTCGACCGAGGTGATCCAGAGAAGTCGACTCGACCGAGGCGAACACCTAGGGCGCCGCGATATATTTTATTCTTGGCTGAGATCTTTTATCTTTGGAAAGAGATCTTATATTTTTGGGCTTGGCTCCTGGAAGGAAGAAGATAATATTAGATCATATATTTTACCTATTTTTATGGGAATAAATCTTTCTAAGATATTTTATCTTTGGAGGGTTATTTTCCTATAAAAAGGGTTGGATTTCCACAAATCCAGCATGCCGCATACGACGGACATCCTGCTTAGCACGGAACAGCCGCTTTCTCCACAGTTGGGAGATTTGAAGAACCTCTTTGAAGGTTGAAGGAAGATTGAAGATTGTAGCTTTTATAGCTTTTGAAGGGTTTTGTAAGATCATTCTTAGATTCCCTTCCTTGTTGTCTTTCTTGTTTGGATTTTATATCCAAGGAACGCTTTTGTTTGCGATATTTGATATAGTTATTGAAGTCTTTTCATTAAATTCTTCATGTTCAAATATTCACATCTTTCCCATATATTTGATTAATACTTTCATAATGATGAGTGGCTAATTTCCTTGTGTGATTCTAGGGTGATTGGCTGAAGGTTGTGGGAAAAACAATGATAGAATAATCTTAAACACAGAAGGATCCTGAAAGTTCGAGTCTTTAACCTTAATCGAAGCATCTCGCTCAGTCGATGAACACCTCGGCCGGGGTGAAATTCTGTTGACCGAGGTGACCTTTCTATTCCGAAATCGAGAGTTAAGTGTTAGAGTTTGCCAAATCCTATTCTTATTACACCTTTCCTGGTTCAAAGCAAGCTTAGGATGAGACTTACCCGGTAATTCCTTTGTTTGTGTACCTATGATCATAAGTATAGGTAGTAAAGGTTTATCCTTTATTGGGGTTTGAGTGTGCTTCCATTCCATCTTTGTGAGTTAGCCTGAGACTTACCCGGTAAAGGTTGATTCTAATCCCTTAGTTGGAGTGTTAGTTTGAGGTTATAGTTCTTTATCTTGATTCCTTGAGACTTACCCGGTGATAGGAGTTACGGTTTAGGATTAGTGAGTAGTGAGACTTACCCGGTGATCTATTCACACTTTAGAAACACCTTCCCTTGCAAATACCTCGACTTTGTCCGCTTATCTTAGATCTTGAGTTGGAACCACAACTAGACGCTTTAATCCCTAGAATTGCATATTTGTTTTATTGACTTCTTTATCATCTTGATTGTTTTAATCATCTTTTGTGGTTCGTATTCATATAGGCAATCCGTGATTGACTTCGTTTCACCAGATCCCTGTGATCGACCCCTGGAATTCCTTGCTTTTACTACGATTGACCCGTACACTGCGGGTTCGCATCCTTGTTTTAAGCTTGTCTAGGGTTATAAATTTAAAGCTTATTTGCACACACCGTTTGGAGCGAACAAGTTTTTGGCGCCGTTGCCGGGGATTTGGTCTAGACCAAGCCGGTTTCGGTATTGCCTTTTTGGGCACTTGCCCCCTTGTCTACTTACCACTCTACTTGAGTGAATTTGCACGTTCTTTCACAGGTTTATGCGAAGAACCCGTGCTAGGAAGGAAATCGTTCCTTACGATCCCAAACCCGAAAAGACCTATAAAAGATGCTTGAAAGAAGCGAAGATGGCCAACCAAGACAACCGCGATCTTGAGGCCGAATTGAAAGAAGCTTTGGAACAACTCCACCTCAGCCAAGAACAATTGAGGCAGGAGAGGGAAGAGACCCGCATGAGGACTGAAGCGATCAAAGCTGACATGGCAGCTTTACGAGACCAGTTTCTACCTCGACCGAGGGAGGATCCAGTTCCTGACCCTCGACCGATGCAGGTCCCAGACGTTGATCCTCGACCGAGGCAGGTTCCACCACCTGTTGCCCCGGCCGAGATACTTCCACCTCGGATGCCAGTCCGAGGTGCTCTTTTTGTAGGAAACCCGCAAACCCTAGGTCAAAGGATGGACCCTAATCAACAGCTGAGGCGTCCAGGAGTGAACCTAGGAGATCCAGCGGATCATGACTATGAACTTCGACCGCAAGTTCTTTCTATGATTCGCCAATGCCAATTCGGAGGGCTAGAGAAGGAATCACCACATCAACATCTTCAAAACTACGAAATCTTGATGGAAACCTTACGACCTTCTAGAATTGAAAACAATAATTACAAGCTAAGACCTTTTTACTTTTCTTTAAAAGATAGAGCTCTTACTTGGTATCAATCTATTCCTCCAGGTAAAATCAGCACATGGGAGGAAATGACTACGGAATTCTTGACTAAATTCTTTCCCCCCTCAAAGACAGCGGAAATGAGAGGGAAGATCAATGCTTTCATTATGAAAGACAAGGAAAGCTTGTCTAAGTCATGGGAGTGGCTCAAGGATATCCTTTTGGATTGCCCACATCATGGGATTCCAAAGATCGAGTTGTTGGAGATCTACTTCAAAGGATTGGATGGAAACACTCAATTCAACCTCCAACTACTCTCCGCCGGTACCTTCATGGACATGGCGATTGACGAGGCTTGGGACTTCATTGAGAAGCAAGCCTTGCATATGGAAAAATACACCCACCAAGGAGCTGAAGGTGGAGTCAAAAGAGTCAACTTTCAAGAGACTCAACCCAACAACAACCAGCTCACGTCTTTGAAGAATGACGTGAAGCAATTGAAGGAACTCTTGGTAGCTCAAACCAAGAAAGAAGAGCAAGGACAAAGGAATAACAATAATGGGTACCGTAACAACAACAACGGACCCCGGAACAACAATTACAACAACAACAATAGAGGATCCAATAGCAACAATTGGAGGACGAACAATCAAAATCCTGGTAACAATTATTCTAACTCCAACTCTCATGATTCCTCTAACCCTTTCCTCTCTTCTCCTTCTTCTTCTTCCACTCCATTAAAGAGCCAGGGGCAAGGATCGAGTTCGTACCAGCCGGACAAGAAAGATGCAGTGCTGGAGGCTATCTTGGTCAAACTCAACGCTATGGAGACTTCTATGACTTCATTTTCAAAGGCCCAAAAGGCCTTGGAACAACAATTTGCAAATAGGGCAAACAAAATGCCAAGAGATCCAGGGAAGCTTCCAGCAAAGACGGAAAGCAACCTTAAGGGCCAGTGCATGGCCATAACGATGAGGAGTGGACTCAAAACTGCAGATCTAGTACCTCGGTCGACGCAGACCACCTCCGTCCAGATCCAGTCGAAGAACACCTCGACCGAGATGCCAACCGAGGCGGCACAACAGAAAGCAAGAGAGACGACCGAAACTTATGTTCCACCTCCTGCATACAAACCACCACTTCCATTCGCCCAGTCAAGGGCCAGAGCTCATCTAGACAAGCACTTCGGTAAGTTCCTTGACTTGATGAATAAGCTACATATTAACATTCCTTTCCTTGATGCTATTCTAGGTATGCCCGCTTATGGGAAGTTCTTAAAGGAAATTCTATCAAGGAAAAGGAAATTGGAAGACTTTGGTGAGGTTAGGATGACATCTAAATCCTCGGAGCTTATTAAGATCATGAAGGAGAAGATGCCATCTAAATTGAGAGATCCCGGCTCCTTTAGCATTCCCATTCAAGTTGGGGATGTCACTTGTGAAGCCTTATGTGATATGGGAGCCAGCGTGAGCATCATCCCGCTGGAGCTTTGTGTGAAGATCGGACTTGGAGAGCCCAAGCCGGTCAAGATTCGATTATACATGGCGGATCGCTCCATTACCCATCCCGTGGGGATCTTGGAAGACGTTCCGGTCAAGTTAGGTAACTTCTATCTACCTATAGATTTTGTTGTACTTGACATTCCCGCAGATTATCCTGTTCCTATCATTCTCGGGAGGCCATTTCTAGCAACTTCGGGTTGCAATGTTGATTGTAAAAACGCCAAGTTGAAGTTCAACATTGGTGGTGATCAAGTGGAGTTTGCATTGCTTGCCGCAATGAAGGGAGAGCAAATCAGCGATGATATCTTCAACATCTATGATGAAGAAGAATCAAGGGAATTGGTGAGCTCTATCCTTATTAATGATCCACTCGAAAGAGTTATAAGTTTTAGTTTAATAGAGGAAGGTATAGATGCTTCTTGTGATGCAGATATACGGAGCTTAAGGGCACTGGAAGAGGATCCAAGAGCTAAAACTGAAAAACTACTGCAGGAGACGAAGATCTCCAGTTTCGGTTCCAGTTGCAGTACCTCGACCGAGGCACTTTCTGGACCGACCGAGGCGACCGAAGAACATCTCGGTCAACGCCTATACGCCTCGACCGAGGTCGAAAGCGAGGCGACTTCAACTGAGACTTCCGAAAGTCCAGTTTCTGCATCTACTCCAGTAGTAGGAGGAAGCAAGGATCCCCCTCAGAAGGCACCCCCAGTTGTGGAGCTTAAACAACTCCCTAGTCATTTGAGGTATATCTTTCTTGGACCGGATTCTACTTATCCCGTTATTGTTAGTGCTTCCCTTTCCGAAACTGAATTGACTAAGTTAATGCATGCCCTGAGAAAGCATCGAAAGGCTATAGGTTATACTACGGATGATCTTATTGGCATTAAGCCTTCTTTCTGCATGCATAGAATTCTAATGGAGGATAATCATAAGACTTCACGAGAACCTCAAAGACGGTTAAATCCGATCATGAAAGAGGTTGTGAAGAAGGAAGTTCTTAAGTTGTTGGATGCAGGTATCATATATCCAATCTCGGACAGCAAGTGGGTTAGCCCGGTACATGTGGTTCCGAAGAAAGGAGGGATGACCGTTGTGACGAATAAGAACAACGAGTTGATCCCAACTAGGACCGTCACGGGCTGGAGAGTTTGCATTGATTATAGGAAGCTGAACACGGCGACTCGGAAGGACCACTTTCCACTTCCTTTCATCGATCAAATGCTCGAACGGTTGGCCCAGCATTCACACTTTTGCTATTTGGACGGCTATAGTGGATTCTTCCAGATTCCCATCCATCCGGATGATCAGGAGAAGACCACTTTTACGTGTCCATGGGGGACATTTGCTTATCGGAGGATGCCATTTGGACTATGCAATGCACCCGCTACCTTCCAGCGATGCATGATGACTATCTTTTCCGAGTACATAGAGGAGATCATGGAGGTATTCATGGATAATTTTTCTGTATATGGTTCCTCTTTTGATGATTGCCTATCTAATCTTTCTCTAGTGCTTAAACGATGTGAAGACACTAACCTTGTTCTGAATTGGGAGAAGTGTCATTTTATGGTTAATGAAGGCATTGTACTAGGTCACCTCGTTTCTAATCGAGGTATTGAAGTCGATCGAGCTAAGATCGAGACTATTGAGAAACTCCCTCCTCCTTGTTCTGTTAAAGGTGTGAGGAGTTTTCTCGGGCATGCAGGTTTCTACAGGAGATTCATCAAGGACTTCTCCAAGATCTCTAAACCTCTAACTAACCTCTTGAATAAAGATGTTGTTTTTGAGTTTTCACAGGAGTGTCTTGATGCTTTTTACAGGATTAAGGAAGCATTGATCTCCGCTCCCATTATCCAACCTCCTGATTGGACCTTGCCCTTTGAGGTTATGTGTGATGCTAGTGACGTAGCCGTAGGAGCGGTGCTTGGACAGAAGAAGGATGGCCGGACCACCGCCATTTACTATGCTAGCAAAACGCTAGATGTAGCCCAGCGCAACTACGCTACCACCGAGAAGGAGTTATTGGCGGTTGTATATGCTTTCGAGAAGTTTCGTTCCTATTTAGTAGGGGCGAAAGTCATTGTCTACACCGACCATGCTGCCATCCGTTACTTGCTTGCTAAGAAAGATGCCAAGCCACGCCTTATTCGATGGATTCTCTTGCTTCAAGAGTTTGACTTAGAGATCCGCGATAAGAAGGGATCCGAAAACTCCGTTGCGGATCACCTCAGCCGGCTACCGGAATCTTCTCGCGAGAAGGATGATCCACCCATAGACGATTCATTCCCCGATGAGCGCCTACACTTGTTGGAGCAATGGATAGATTTAGTTACTTCACCCCACGATGGAGGTGAAGTATGGGGTGAGGGCACCTCCCATCACATATAGAGATGCATTATGGTCCAGCTAGCGACCTTAAACCAAGCGCTTCTTGGGAGGCAACCCAAGGTATTGTTTTCTTTTCCCTTTTTCTAGTTTAGCTTAGATAGTTTGCTTTTGCTTTGCTTTGTTTGTTTTTGGCGTCCTAGACAGATAACAGGTTACAGCTAAGGAAGGAGAACATCTCAGGAGCTTAACTGGAAGGACAGAAGTTCGAGAATTCGAGAAGACGAAGTTTGACTGAGACACCTCGGTCCAATCGAGGCCACCTCGACCGATGTGATTCTTGAGCAACCGAGGCGACTAGGGTTTCTACAGAACCACCTCGGTCCGTACCACCTCGGTCCAGTCGAGACCATCTCGACCAAGGTGACAGCAGATCCAGTAACAGTATAAAAGGGGGAAAAATTTATTTTCACTTTTTATCTTACTCTCCTCGACCGCGGCGACAGAACCACTTCGCCCCCTTCGATTCTCACTCGTTTTCGAAGATTTCCGCTTCCAAACTACAATTAAAGGGTAGAGGATCCTATTCCAACTACAGATCTGCAAGAAATTTGAGCGAATCGGCCGGAACGAGGTAAAATAAGTTCGAAACCCTAACTCGCTCGTTTGTTTCAATTTGGGCTTTGGTTGCCCTTGATTCTGTTGAGAAAAGGCTTAAGTACCCCATAGGAAACAATTGTAGTGATTTTTGGGGGAAAAGAACTGGATTTTTGAGAGTTGGAATCGCACTGCCTTCGCCTCGGTCTAGTCGACCTGCACCTCGACCGAGGTGATTCTTGAAGACTGTCAGTTGACCGAGGTGGTCTGACAGTGAATTTTCCGAAAGATGAGTTCTGACAGGTTGTTAGCCCTTAGAGATATATCCTCTCCTTCCCCTTCTTCTTCCTCACCCCGACCTTCTATCCCGGTGATCCACGAGAGACACCGGGTAGATTATGAGCGTATTGCTAGCCGTCCAGTGATCGCACCTAGTTTCATGGATGTTTCTGCTTTTGACTGTCTCCACATCGATGGAGATCTTAGGAGGATGATCACCACTGTTGGGCTGGATCAGTTTACTGAGATCCGAGCCCCAGCTTACTTAGAGCCGACCCTTGAGTTTGTCAGCTCATTCACTTACCTCCCCACTGAGAGAGCCGTGAAGTACCGGTTGATGAACCGGAACTTCCTAGTACCCCTAGATTACTAGAGAGACATCTTTGGCTTCCCTGCCCCCACTGCTGTAGACTTCCCTACCCGCTCTGTAGCTAGGGAGTTCTGGGGTCAGATTGCTTATGTTGTGGAGCATGCAGATAGGTGGCGCCCTGGTGATTCCAGGGAGAAGCTTATCTTTCATTTAGATTTCAGATTAGCTCACAGGATCTTCAGCGAGACACTGCTGGCGCGTACTGAGACGCCCCAGAAGGTCCGACAGGGGGAGCTCTTTGCCTTATACTGCATGGTTACAGGTGGATTCCCCGACTTTGGCTTGATGTTGGCAGAGGATCTGCACAAGATCAAGGCCAAAGGGAAGGGAGATATATGCTGTGGCGGGATAGTGACCCATATCGCTAGGTATCAAGATATGGATCTGAGCAGGTGTACTATGGTGGAGGCTGCCAAGCCGCTCGGACTACAGGAGATGATCACTCGGAGGATTCTGGTTCCCCGAGGACTGACTATACCTTTCGTCGCTATGCCATGGGAGCTGACTGCGCCACAGGGCATCAGATGGTCTGCCCAGTTCTCTGTATTTGATCCACATTATTGGCAGACCGCTTGGGGTCCACTGATGGAGGCGCATAGAGAGGCAGCTGCTGCCCCAGCTGAGGAGGAGGAGGAGGACGATGATGAGGATGATGACGAGGATACTGTTGATGAGAGAGGAGATGGAGTCCCGATGGATACAGGGACGGATACTGCAGGGACGAGCGCGCCAGTCATCGACCTCGATGATGATGATGATGATGATGATGACGAGCCTGCACCTACACCTGCTGCTGCACCAGCTGAGACTTCTCCGGTCAGACCTGCTAGACACAGGAGGCGCAGAGTGAGAGATCCAGATGCTCACAGACGGATCGATGACTTGACGGATCAGGTTATTGATACGTATGCTGCTTTGTCATTGGATATCCGCGAGATGCAGGAGCGGCAGCACTATCAGCACATTATGGCCCAGCTTAAGTTCGAGCGCATCATGGGTCATCCATTCGACCCGACTCAGTATCCATACGTGCCACCACCACCACCACCGGATCATGACTATTGAGGAGCTGCAGGATTTTCTTTATTATACTTTTTATGCAGTTCAGCTATTTATCCGGTGAGTACTCTTATCTTTAGACTTATTTTGACCCACTGGGACAGTGTGTCCCAAGTATGGGGTGTTTGTATATATGTGATGACTTCGATGTACTTATTTGACTACTTTGATGTACGACTCTATTCGGATATATTATTATGCTTTACTTGCATTTATATGATTATCTGATATTACACGCATACATACAGGTTATTTGATTGAGAAAAACGTCGAAACTTTGAAAAAAAAAACTGAGATTTTAAAAAATTTTTTGACCTCGGGCGGGACTGTTCTAGGCCGAACGAGGTGTTTCACCTCGGATGACCACAGTTCACCTCGACCGAGGTGGGTTAACTAAGAATTTTGAAATCGATTTTTGTGCTTCTTATTTGGATATGACCTCAGTGAAGATCTTGTTTACTGACTGGATTTAAATTCTTAATATGTTTGAAAGGTTTTATGATATATTTAAGTTGCTAAATGCTTTGTTTGAAATTATTAGCATGTTTAATACTTTGTTTTTATCCAAATTATGTTGAATTTGAAGGTTGACACCGCAAGATAAGTTCTCTCACTTTCTTCTTGGAAAGACCAAGGCAATTCATTCTTCTTCTTCTTCTTCTTGATCATGCCTAGCCCCTCATATACATTTTGCCTCCCTCTACCTATCCGGGAATTTGGAAGCAAGAAAAGCGGTGAAAAGCAAGTGAAGTGAAAAAGATGAGAAGTGAGTGAAAGTGTAGAAAGCAATAAATAGGTTTGGGGAAGTCAATCATGATGATGAGTAACTCGGCACCATTCACATAGCCGGGTGTTTGTGTCTTGCCGAAGTCAGATTGAGCGATATTCCTAACGGGTCATGGTATGTGCATCAAGGGTTTGATGCATCTCAAGAAATTGATGATTGCTGATTTCCTAGGCTTCGGTTATTGTGCACCTCTGTCCATGCATCCCAAAAAGTAAAAAAAGTAAATAAGCAAAGCTTATTGGTGGAAGATGTTGAAAGTCAAAGTGAAGTGAAGTATATCCTTTTCCCGGATTCTAGCACCACATTACCTTATATACATCCCTACCCTACACGTTTCTTGACCTTTCTTTTGGGAAGCCCTTGAGACCTCGAGCTTGTTGATTGACTTAGCGGTTTAAACTGGATTATACATGATTAATTTTGATAATTATGATTTATTATGCATTCTATGATTTTATGCAAAGATGAACAACTTTTTTTCTATATTTATAAAATGTTTTGATCATATTTTGATTATAGATTCCATGAAGTATTCTCTTAGAGTGATCTATGATGGTAGCACACTTGTAAATCATTTTTTGAAGTTTTTTTTCATTGATCTTTTAATGACATATAATCCATTCTATCTTGTATTTTATATGCGGAACTTGCTTGGGGACAAGCAAGGGCTAAGTATGGGGTATTTTGATAGCATGTATTATTGTCTATATTTTAGGGTTTGTTTGGACGTTTTATCTTCAATAATCTGCATGTTTGTATGTATATTATGTGATTATATTACCATTTCATCTACCTTTGCGGGAATCGAGGTCTACACCTAGTTTCGTTGTAATCGTAGGTAAAATGGCACGTTTTGCATCAAAAAGGAGCAATGGAGTCATTGGAGCTACATCAAGGAACATAAAGG
The DNA here is from genome assembly GCA_033239045.1 of Fagopyrum esculentum. NCBI lineage: Eukaryota > Viridiplantae > Streptophyta > Magnoliopsida > Caryophyllales > Polygonaceae > Fagopyrum > Fagopyrum esculentum. The sequence continues at coordinate 128,200,596 of BSUD01000006.1, read as the reverse complement.
AACCTCCAGGAAGCATAGCCATGGATTAAAGATTCACTTTGGACCAGTTTTGAGAGATTTTACATTCAGTCGAGACTCACCTCGGTTGACCACTGATCCACCTCGACCGAGGTGATCCAGAGAAGTCGACTCGACCGAGGCGAACACCTAGGGCGCGGCGATATATTTTATTCTTGGCTGAGATCTTTTATCTTTGGAAAGAGATCTTATATTTTTGGGCTTGGCTCCTAGAAGGAAGAAGATAATATTAGATCATATATTTTACTTATTTTTATGGAAATAAATCTTTCTAAGATATTTTATCTTTGGAGGGTTATTTTCCTATAAAAAGGGTTGGATTTCCACAAATCCAGCATGCCGCATACGACGGACATCCTGCTTAGCACGGAACAACCGCTTTCTCCACAGTTGGGAGATTTGAAGAACCTCTTTGAAGGTTGAAGGAAGATTGAAGATTGTAGCTTTTATAGCTTTTGAAGGGTTTTGTAAGATCATTCTTAGATTCCCTTCCTTGTTGTCTTTCTTGTTTGGATTTTATATCCAAGGAACGCTTTTGTTTGTGATATTTGATATAGTTATTGAAGTCTTTTCATTAAATTCTTCTTGTTCAAATATTCACATTTTTCCCATATATTTGATTAATACTTTCATAATGATGAGTGGCTAATTTCCTTGTGTGATTCTAGGGTGATTGGCTGAAGGTTGTGGGAAAAACAATGATAGAATAATCTTAAACACAGTAGGATCCTGAAAGTTCGAGTCTTTAACCTTAATCGAAGCATCTCGCTCAGTCGATGAACACCTCGGCCGGGGTGGAATTCTGTTGACCAAGGTGACCTTTCTGTTCCGAAATCGAGAGTTAAGTGTTAGAGTTTGCCAAATCCTATTCTTATTACACCTTTCCTGGTTCAAAGCAAGCTTAGGATGAGACTTACCCGGTAATTCCTTTGTTTGTGTACCTAAGATCATAAGTATAGGTAGTAAAGGTTTATCCTTTATTGGGGTTTGAGTGTGCTTCCATTCCATCTTTGTGAGTTAGCCTGAGACTTACCCGGTAAAGGTTGATTCTATTCCCTTAGTTGGAGTGTTAGTTTGAGGTTATAGTTCTTTATCTTGATTCCTTGAGACTTACCCGGTGATAGGAGTTACGGTTTAGGATTAGTGAGTAGTGAGACTTACCCGGTGATCTATTCACACTTTAGAAACACCTTCCCTTGCAAATACCTCGACTTTGTCCGCTTATCTTAGATCTTGAGTTGGAACCACAACTAGACGCTTTAATCCCTAGAATTGCATATTTGTTTTATTGACTTACCCGGTGATAGGAGTTACGGTTTAGGATTAGTGAGTAGTGAGACTTACCCGGTGATCTATTCACACTTTAGAAACACCTTCCCTTGCAAATACCTCCCTGTGTCACCTTCCCTTGCTTCTCGATGAAGTCCCAAGCCTCGTCGATCGCCATGTCCATGAAGGTGCCGGCGGAGAGTAGTTGGAGATTGAATTGGGTGTTTCCATCCAATCCCTTGAAGTAGATCTCCAACAACTCGATCTTTGGAATCCCATGATGTGGGCAATCTAAAAGGATATCCTTGAACCGCTCCCATGACTTGGACAAGCTTTCCTTGTCCTTCATAATGAAAGCATTGATCTTCCCTCTCATATCGGCTGTCTTTGAAGGGGGAAAAAATTTGGTCAAGAATTCCGTAGTCATCTCCTCCCATGTGCTAATTTTACCTGGAGGAAGAGATTGATACCAAGTAAGAGCTCTATCTTTTAAAGAAAAGTAAAAAGGTCTTAGCTTGTAATTATTGTTTTCAATTCTGGAAGGTCGCAAGGTTTCCATCAAGATTTCGTAGTTTTGAAGATGTTGATGTGGCGATTCCTTCTCCAGCTCTCCGAATTGGCATTGGCGAATCATAGAAAGAACTTGCGGTCGAAGTTCATAGTCATGATCCGCTGGATCTCCTAGGTTCACTCCTGGACGCCTCAGCTGTTGATTAGGGTCCATCCTTTGACCTAGAGTTTGCGGGTTTCCTGCAAAAAGAGCACCTCGGACTGGCATCCGAGGTGGAAGTACCTCGGCCGGGGCAGCAGGTGGTGGAATCTGCCTCGGTCGAGGGTCAGCGACTGGGATCTGCATCGGTCGAGGGTCAGGAACTGGATCCTCCCTCGGTCTAGGTAGAAAATGGTCTCGCAAAGCTGCCATATCAGCTTTGATCGCTTCAGTCCTGATGCGAGTCTCTTCTCTCTCCTGCCTCAATTGTTCCTGGCTGAGGTGGAGTTGTTCCAAAGCTTCTTTCAATTCGGCCTCAAGATCGCGATTGTCTTGGTTGGCCATCTTCGCTTCTTTCAAGCGTCTTTTATATGTCTTTTCGGGTTCGGGATCGTAAGGAACGATTTCCTTCCCAGCACGGATTCTTCGCATAAACCTATGAAAGAACCTATAAAAATCACTCAAGTAGAGTGGTAAGTAGACAAGGGGGCAAGTGCCGAAAAAGCAATACCGCAACCAACTTGGTCTAGACCAAGTCCCCGGCAACGGCGCCAAAAACTTGTTCGCTCCAAACGGTGAGTGCAAGCTTTAAATTTATAACCCTAGACAAAGCTTAAAACAAGGATGCGAACCCGCAGTGTACGGGTAATTCGTAGTAAAAGCAAGGAATTCCAGGGGTCGATCACAGGGACTTGGTGAAACAAAGTCCAATTACGGATCGCTTATGTGAATACTAACCACTAAAGGTGATTAAAACAATCAAGATAATAAAAAAGTCAATGAAGCAAATATGCAATTCTAGGGATTAAAGCGTCTAGTTGTGGTTCCAACTCAAGATCTATAGATAAGCGGACAAAGCTGAGATTTTTGCAAGGGAAGGTGTTTCTAAAGTGTGAATAGATCACCGGGTAAGTCTCACTACTCACTAATCCTAAACCGTAACTCCTATTACCGGGTAAATCTCAAGGAATCAAGATAAAGAACTATAACCTCAAACTAACACTCCATCTAAGGGAATAGAATCAACCTTTACCGGGTAAGTCTCAGGCTAATTCACAAAGATGGGATGAAAGCACACTCAAACCCCAATAAAGGATAAACCTTTATTACCTACACTTATGATCTTAGGTACACAAATAAAGGAATTACCGGGTAAGTCTCATCCTAAGCTTGCTTTGAACCAGGAAAGGTATAATAAGAATAGGATTTGGCAAACTCTAACACTTAACTCTCAGTTTCGGATCAGAAAAGCCACCTCGGTCAACAGAATTCCACCCCGGCCGAGATGTTCATCGACTGAGCGAGATGCTTAGGGTTAAGGTAACGACTCGAACTTTCAGGGTCCTACTGGAATCTAAGATTATTCTATCATTGTTTTTTCCCACAACCTTCAGCCAATCACCCTAGAATCACACAAAGAAATTAGCCACTCATCATTATGAAAGTATTTGAACAAGAAGAATTTAAAGAAAAGACTTCAGTAACTGAATCAAATATCACAACAGAAGCGTTCCTTGGATATAAATCCAAATAAGACAAGACAACAAGGAAGGGAATCTAAGATGATCTTACAAAACCCTTCAAAAAGCTATCAAAGCTATAAGCTATCTTCAACCTTCAAAAAGGTTCTTCAAATCTCCCAACTGTGGAGAATGGCCGCAGCGATGTATGCTGGATTTCCGTCGTATGCGGGATGTTGGATTTGTGGAAATCCAACCCTTTTTATAGGAAAATAACCCTTCCAAAGATAAGATATCTTAGAAAGATTTATTCCCATAAAAATAGGCAAAATATATGATCTTATATTATCTTCATCCTTCCAGGAGCCAAGCCCAAAAATATAAGATTCTCTTTCCAAAGATAAAAGATCTCACCCAAGAATAAGATATATCACCGCGCTCCAGGTGTTCGCCTCGGTCGAGCCGACTCCCTTGGATCACCTCGGTCGAGGTGAATCTGTGGTCAACCGAGGTGAATCTCGACTGAGTGTGAAATCTCTCAAAACTGGTCCAAAGTGAATCTTTAATCCATGGCTGTGCTTCCTGGAGGTTCCTTTATGTTCTTTGATGTGGCTCCAATGACTCCATTGCTCCTTTTGATGCAAAACGTGGCATTTTACCTACGATTACAACAAAACTAGGTGTAGACCTCGATTCCCGCAAAGGTAGATGAAATGGTAATATAATCACATATAATACATACAATCATGCAGATTATTGAAGATAAAACGTCCAAACAAACCCTAAAATATAGACTATAATACATGCTATCACTCCTCTTGACTGTTTGTGCGCGAGCAGGAGGACGGAACACTCTCTTCTACCACGTTCATTCGACTACGTTTGTGCAGGAGCTTCAGACAAGTCGCTGCTTGCTGTACGAAGGTGAGTACATCACAGATCCTTGACACTCCTATTTTACAGTCGCCTCCCTCCTGCTTGTCTCACTTCGTCCCATCTATCCTCGTGTTAGGGAGAACATACGAGCCTTCTTCGAAACCGAGAGAAGATACCTCTGAACCGTCAAACTGAAGAAGGTAAATTCTCCTCTCTTCCACAGCTTGATCCTATGTGCTCTAGGTGTAAACAGTTACGTTTTGTACAAAAATCTGCATAGGTTTAAGGTTGTTGTGATGTTGTTGGGAGAGGGGGTTTGAGCCTGAGAAGTGAAGGTAAGGGCTGAGCCTTGTGAGGTCCTCTTAGAGATTCAAACTTATGATCTTTGGATAACAATAAAGATAGGAACAAGGGCTGCTGCTGTATACTTTATTTTTCCTTCAGTTTTGGAAGTGAGGAACTGCCTAGCTTGTAGACCAGTGTTTAAGAGTTAGGTTGAAGATCCATCGTTGAATTTTTAATAGATGATAGGTAGATGTATGTAGTTTACTATATTAAAATTTGAGAAGAAATGAACTGTCGGATTAGAAGTTATAAGCGTCCAAAGTAGGGTAGTTAAGTAGTTTTTTTTTTTGTAAACATTGGATTTTTGGTTAAGTATAGAAATTGTAAGTGTAGTAGCCAACTTTGAGAATTTTTATAAAAATGATGGATGGACAGTTTTGAGAAATTCTTGCTCCTAAGGGTAGATGGAACATCATAGATGATCTAGAGAATTATTTCGGAATTTTTATAAGCTTCTACGAATTTTATATTTGAAACCGAAGTTGGACCTTTACGATCTTTCGGAAAATAGGAAAATAGGAAAAGTGCCAGTTTGTAACCAAACTAAACTTTAGGAGTTAGAATATGACTTTAGAGTCTCAAATAGGAGTTTAGACATGAATTTCGGAAAATTTGGAAGTTTCGGGACTAAGGGTAAAATGGTCATTTTACCATAAATTAGTACTGTAATTAGTGATGTCATATTACGATCTTCTAACTTAGAAGTCTTAGACTTCTAATTACGTTGGAGTGTGCTAATGCACTTATCTCCTTTGGCAGGAAACTGAGTTGCTACAGTTTACAGAGCGAGTTTGGTTTACAGAGAGTCGAGATTTATAACAGGTAAGTCCTTTGGGCTTAGCTGACTTCTGAATATGAGCATGAATGATGATAGTGGTGTGTGATTGAAATTTTTAGAGATATAGGTGGTGATAGATATTTACCGACCTATACTTGGCCTAAGAGTAACGGACGGTGGCATTCGGCTCAGTTAGCTTGAGGGCGCTGGGGGTTTCTTTAGGGACTAGTCCATTCTCGGTTTGTAGTGATGCTACCGGCGGAGGTCAGCTAGACCTACACCCAGTTGGATAAGGAACAGAGGCGAGAACTGTTAAGAGTTCTCGTGCCACAACTGTAAAATCGAATAAGATGAATCACCTAAGTAATAGATAATAAACGGTTGTGTGCTAGCATGATGATTGTTTATATTATTCTGAGTGTGTTTGTGCTGTTATTATTCTACTTATATTTGGATAGTTAGCTAACAGTTGTTATGTTGTGTAGACGTACTGCAGGTTAGAGCAGATGCCGAGTGATCCGGATGGTAGTGGTCAGCCGGGGTATCGTACTTTTAGGATGTGATGTAGTTTCTTTATTTGTGGGATTTCCAGTTAGACCTTGGTTCTTTTCTTTCTTTTCGTACCTTGTTATCTTGTTTTCCGGCTGTTGGTTGTTCTGGTCACATTCATACATTGTTAAGCCTTATTTTATGATTTCCGGTTTTTCCTTATCTGTGCCTTGTTGTAAGATCTTGTTAAGTTGTTGTCAAACTAAGGTCGGGACCCGCTGTGCGGTCCTAACCAGTAACTCCCCAAGTTGTAAAATTTGGGGTGTTACAACATGGTATCAGAGGTCTAGGTTGGCAACAATGGCACTTGAAATCTTCTAAAAAGGTCACATAAGTAAATAAACAGAACCCGAAAGGGGTCTGAGTTTCTAAAAGGAATTTTGGTTTTAAAATGCATGCATAGTCGGGTTGGGATAGAAAGTACGGATGACCACCACTACCTTTGCGGATCTCGGTATTCTTAGTATTACTATTATAGACTTTTACTGTTTATGATAGATTAGTTAGATTATAACTGTAGTTGTTACCGTTCGTGCAGATGGCACGTACTAGGGCTACACCAGCGACTGGCCGAGGTAGGGGTCGTCCCGCCCTTCCCCCAGTCAGACAAGATCGAGCTGATAGCACCCCTGCTGTTAGAGGGCGTGGTCGTGGGGGTAGACCTCCACTAGGGAGAGGTCGAGGACGAGTTCCTCGTGAGGATCCACCTGCAGCAAGCATACCAAAGGCTGCTGTGGAAGAGGTAGCTCAGAGTGTAGGCCCCGAAGTCAGGCAGGAGATTGCCGCTAGGTCTGGAGCGTAGGGAGCACGTTCGACTGAGTCAAGACGTGTTTGTATTGGAGCATCTGAGTATAGAGAGTATAGAGCATACGTCGAGCGTATGGAGGAGGCTGCCAGAGTTGAGAGGCTTACCCAGGTACCACCGGTGGTACCGGCTAGGTCAGCTCAAGTGACACAGGGAGTGTCTCAGGTGCCGGCTCTACCTGAGAGGAGAGCTAATACTGATAGAGCGCCTGCTGGGTCTAGAGCACCGAGACCGGATGAGTGGTTGAAGGCTTTCAACTCTCAGAAGGTTCCCTCTTTCAGTGGAGAAATAGGGCTAGAGGTGGAGCACTGGATAGGGAAGATAAAGACTGCTTTAGAGGCGATACGTTGCCCCGAGGATCGACAAGTGGATTTGGTGCAGACCTGTTTCACAGATGGTGCTCATTCATGGTGGCGTACCATTCGTAGCCGAGTCACCAGTTGGGAGCAGATGAGGAACATTGTTAGGGACAGGTACTGTCCTGTCTCGCTGAGGAGGGAGAGATTCCAGGATTTCATTGAGGCGGGATTTGAGGATATCCCGATTGCTGCAGCCATAAAGAAGTTTCAGAAAGAGTTGACCCTACTTGGACTAGCTGCACCTCCAGAAGAGCAGCATGTTTACCTTTTCTCCAAGAGATTGAGAGAGAGTACCCGATCATATCTGGCTGGATTCCGCTGTGAGACTTTGTCTGACTATCAGGATAGGGCCTCTACTTATGAGAGAGATAGGCCAGCTTCGAGGAAAGTAGTTCAGTCTAGTGGGCCGGATAAGTGGCAGAGGATAGGACATGTTGGTAGTAGTGCAGCAGTAGCAGGTTATGGTCGAGGACAGACTCAGGGGAGGTCCAGCTACCACCCTACAGTCCAGACTCCCAGTAGAGATCATCAGTGCTTTAACTGTGGTAGCCGCGATCACATTAAGACAGATTGCCAGAGACCACCTACCACTTGCTTCACGTGTGGGAAGCCGGGATACATAGCTACTTTCTGCCGTCAGGGTAGGGCCCCTTCACAGCAGGGATCTTCTCCTGCAGGTGCTGAGAAGAGTGTACAGAGACCTCCTCAGTACCGAGCACCGAGTCAGCAGCAGCAACAGTATCGGGCTCCAGGACATCCTGCTTCATACAGTACGACACAGGGATCAGGTCGTGGCAGGGGACGTGGTAGTACCACTGACACCAGAGGAGGACCATCTAGAGTGTTCGAGCTGAGGAGCACCGAGCAGCCTACAACACCTACGACCACAGGTACTATTTGGATCCATGACTTACCTGTGCGAGTTTTATTTGATACGGGTGCTACGCACTCCTTTATATCAGATGCATGCGTAGATAGGTTGTCCTTAGCTACAGTAGAGGGTGTACCTTTTGTGGTTGGGTTACCAGATGGGGGTAAGGTTAGAGGATCCCGAGAGATTTATGACTGCCCTATTCATCTGGGAGGCCGGATTTGGTTAGTAAATTTTCTAGTCATGCCCTTAGCACATGAGGACGTGATATTGGGGATAGATTGGATGACTAGGCATGGAGCAGTCCTAGATATTGGTAGGAGAACTGTGACTGTCACCACTGAAGAGGGTCACAGAGTGATATTCCGAGGTTGGGACCTCGGAAAGTCCGGCACAGTTATCAGTGCAGTGAGAGTAGCCAGATTGATAGCATAGGGTTGCGAGGCCTTCTGGTGTTATGCCATGAAGGAGCGCAAGAGCCTGACAGTAGAGGAGATACCAGTTGCATGCGAGTTTGCAGAGGTATTCAGTGACAACTTACCAGGGCTACCTCCACAGAGGAGTGTTGATTTTAGCATTGAGTTAGAGCCGGGCACGAGACCGATCTCGAAGGCCCCGTACCGCATGGCACCGATAGAGCTGCTTGAGCCGAAGAAGCAGTTAGAGGAGTTAGCAGAGAAGGGCTTCATACGCCCTAGTGTTTCTCCCTGGGGCGCACCAGTATTATTTGTGAGGAAGAAGGATGGATCGATGAGGCTGTGTATTGACTACCGGGAGTTGAACAAGGTCACTATCAAGAATAAGTATCCACTGCCTCGCATAGATGATCTGCTGGACCAGCTGCATGGAGCGTCAGTGTTCTTGAGGATAGACTTGAGATCGGGTTATCACCAGCTGAGAGTGAGAGACCAGGACATACCTAAGACGGCATTCCGGACTAGGTATGGCCACTATGAGTTTGTAGTGATGCCATTCGGGCTCACTAATGTGCCAGCAGTATTTATGGAGTTGATGAATGGGATTTTCATCGACTTCTTAGACCAGTTTGTAGTGGTCTTCATTGACGACATTCTAGTTTACTCTAGAAGTCGAGAGGAGCATGCCGGACACTTGAGGACAATATTACAGATTCTACAGGATAGTCAGCTATATGCTAAGCTATTCAAGTGCGAGTTCTGGATGTCAGAGGTGGCTTTCCTAGGCCATGTAGTGACTGCTGAGGGGATTAAGGTCGACCCGGCGAAGATTGAGTCAGTGTCTTCTTGGCAACCTCCGAAGAATGTTAAGGAGGTTCGCATCTTCCTTGGATTGGCAGGTTATTACCGCCGGTTTGTGGAAGGGTTTTCCTTGATTGCTCGACCACTTACTTGTCTCCTGAGGAAGACTACTCGGTTTGTCTGGTCTGAGCCGTGTCAGCAGAGTTTTGAGGAGCTGAAGAAGAGATTGACGTCTGCTCCGATTTTAGCACAGCCTGAGGGTACAGAGGACTTTGTAGTGTACAGTGATGCATCCAAGCTGGGCTTGGGGTGTGTCTTGATGCAGAGGGGTAAGGTCATAGCATATGCGTCTCGACAGCTGAAGACGTATGAGGAGAACTACCCCACCCATGACCTGGAGTTAGCTGCGGTAGTACATGCTCTTAAGATTTGGCGTCACTATCTCTATGGGGCGACCTGTCAGATCTTCATAGACCATAAGAGTCTGAAGTACATATTCACTCAGCGGGAGTTGAATAACCGCCAGAGGCAGTGGCTAGAGTTGATCAAGGATTTCGACCTTGAGATCCTCTACCACCCCGGGAAGGCGAATGTAGTTGCTGACGCTTTGAGCCGGAAGACGCCTCGGGAGAAGGCGATAGCCCGGTTGACAGTACAACCACAGTTACAGAGAGACTTAGCTTGGTTGGAGGTAGAGATCCAGTTCCCCGATACAGCTCATCAGTTAGCCACCTTGGAGTTATTTCCTGATCTGTTGGGTGAGATCCGACAGAAGCAGGAGACCTGTCCGACTTTGACCCGGATCCGAGACCGGATGTCACGAGATGAGGCACCTCAGTTCACTATTGGTGCCGATGGAGTGATGAGACGTCAGGATCGTATCTGTGTGCCATCAGACAGTGAGTTGAGACAGAGGATACTAGGTGAGGCTCATGTACCCCATACTCCGTACATCCAGGAGCGAGTAAGATGTATAAGGACATGAGACGTTCCTTCTGGTGGGGTGGGTTGAAGCCTGATGTGGCTCAGTATGTAGCCCAATGTGCGACCTGTCAGCAGGTCAAGATTGAGCATCGCAGGTCCGGAGGAGAACTCCACCCACTTCCAGTACCACATTGGAAGTGGGAGGATATATCTATGGATTTTGTTACCGGGTTGAGGCTCAGTAGAGGGTTTGATGCTATTTGGGTAATGGTAGACCGTCTGACGAAGACCGCACGTTTCATTCCGATTAAGGAAACATGGCCGGTAAGTCGTCTAGCTGAGGAGTTCACCAGACACATTTTGAGGTTTCATGGAGTACCGAGGACGATCGTCTCCGACAGAGATGGACGTTTTACCTCGAGATTTTGGCAGCAGGTACACACTGCTCTGGGGACGAGTCTTCACTTTACCACTGCCTATCACCCACAGACAGACGGACAGTCTGAGAGGACCATTCAGACCTTAGAGGACATGCTTCGGGCGTGTGTACTAGATTGGGGACAGGTATGGCCAGATCATCTCCCACTAGTAGAGTTTTCATATAATAACAGCTGGCACGCATCTATTGGGATGGCTCCTTACGAGGCTTTGTACGGACGGAGATGTCGTACACCGTTGTGCTGGGATGAGCCTAGCAAGGCTGATGGGGTAGTACCAGACCAGATACAGGATGACATCGCCCGGATTGCCCTAGTCCAAGAGCGGATGTTAGCAGCTCAGAGTCGTCAGAAGTCCTACGCCGATAAACGACGTTGACCTTTGGAGTTTAGAGTAGGTGCACAGGTGTGGTTGAGGGTGTCACCGACGAGAGGAGTCCGGCGTTTCGGCATTAAGGGGAAGCTGAGTCCCTGATATGTCGGTCCATTTGAGATCTTAGAGAGAGTCGGAGAGGTTGCCTACCGATTAGCACTGCCACCGAGATTGGAGGGAGTACATCCAGTGTTTCATGTATCTCAGTTGAGAGAGTACATACCGGATCCTAGACACGTCATCAGTCATGAGGATCTGATAGTCGAGCCAGACCACACTTTTGTGGAGTACCCAATAGCTGTCCTAGAGCGTAGTACTAGGCGCCTGCGTTCTAAGGAGATACCGATGTTGAGGATCCAGTGGTCTAGACGAGGAGCTGATGAGGTTACCTGGGAGACAGAGGAGAGTATTAGACGTAACTATCCTGAGTTCTTTGCGGAGTTAGCCGCTACCTCAGTAGCGACGGGTTAGTACTGAGACGATACTTTATATGATTTCTGTGATTATATGTTTAAGTGATTGTTTATGTTTATGTGCTTAATAGCGTGAGTAGTTTGCATGCTAGGAAAAAAGTGATATAAATTGGAGTGAGACTAGAATATAACTCTTGAGGGGAAATTGTTTGGGTAGATACCTTATTCTAAGTTTCGGGACGAAACTCATTTTTAAGGGGGTACTGATGTAATATCCGGAATTTTTATTCCGTTTATTTCCGTAACAACCCGGATTTCGATCAGTTGATCCATATCCGTCTACTTAGTTAGACACTTTATTTCAAAAATTTATCATTTTATGTAGCTTCCCTTCATATAAAATGATAAGATCTTTATAGAATTTATCATTTTATTTAGCTTCCCTTCACATAAAATGATAGGATCTTTATAACAAATCCTAAACTATAACATGATCAAGACAAGTCTGTGACGAAGCTGTGACGAAGCTGTGACAAGGCCAGACAAGTTTGTAACGAAGCTGTGACAAGGCCAGACAATCTGTGACGAAGCTATGACAAGGCTAGACAAGGCTGTGACAAAACTGTGACAAGCCCAGACAAGCTGTTGACGGCCCAGTCAGTGACCTTCAGCCATCGTGCCCAACGCCCAGCAGCGCCAGCCCAGCGTGCACAACCTTCCAGCAACTCAGTAACGTGCCCAGCGTCCAGCCCAGCTCGCGCAGCCCAGGGAGGAGCCTGCTGTCTACCTCGCGCAACCCAGGAAACTTGCCAATCTCCTTGTGGGCTGGCCCAGTAATGCAGCAACTCACCACCTCTCTTCAGCCCAGCTACATGAGAAGACAGACACAGCCGTTACACGACGTTACGTCCCTCTGCACACGATCTGAACTTTCCTTCCCCACCGATCTCTTTCCTTATTCAGACGGATTCTTCGCAACAGCTGCTCACGATCTCCTTCCTTCAGCAAATATTTGCCGCTCGGTCTTCCAACTCTCGTCCCATCAAACTTCATAACCTACAGCCTGCTCTCTACCCTCCTGACAGAACCGAGGAAGCCACCAAGAGATTGCCGGCACGAGTTCGCAACCAGGTTTGCAACAGCCTTTTATCCTTCACCTTTGTCGTCACGAATTAACCGACTCCTCTTGACTGTTTGTGCGCGAGCAGGAGGACGGAACACTCTCTTCTACCACGTTCATTCGATTACGTTTGTGCAGGAGCCTCACACAAGTCGCTGCTTGCTGTACGGAGGTGAGTACATCACAGATCCTTGACACTCCTCTTTTACAGTCGCCTCCCTCCTGCTTGTCTCACTTTGTCCCATCTATCCTCGTGTTAGGGAGAACATACGAGCCTTCTTCGAAACCGAGAGAAGACACCTCTGAACCGTCAAACTGAAGAAGGTAAATTCTCCTCTCTTCCACAGCTTGATCCTATGTGCTCTAGGTGTAAACAGTTACGTTTTGTACAAAAATCTGCATAGGTTTAAGGTTGTTGTGATGTTGTTGGGAGAGGGGGTTTGAGCCTGAGAAGTGAAGGTAAGGGCTGAGCCTTGTGAGGTCCTCTTAGAGATTCAAACTTATGATCTTTGCATAACAATAAAAATAGGAACAAGGGCTGCTGCTGTATACTTTATTTTTCCTTCAGTTTTGGAAGTGAGGAACTGCCTAGCTTGTAGACCAGTGTTTAAGAGTTAGGTTGAAGATCCACCGTTGACTTTTTAATAGATGATAGGTAGATGTATGTAGTTTACTATATTAAAATTTGAGAAGAAATGAACGGTCGGATTAGAAGTTATAAGCGTCCAAAGTAGGGTAGTTAAGTAGTTTTTTTTTTGTAAACATTGGATTTTTGGTTAAGTATAGAAATTGTAAGTGTAGTAGCCAACTTTGAGAATTTTTATAAAAATGATGGATGGACAGTTTTGAGAAATTCTTGCTCCTAAGGGTAGATGGAACATCATAGATGATCTAGAGAATTATTTCGGAATTTTTATAAGCTTCTACAAATTTTATATTTGAAACCGAAGTTGGACCTTTACGATCTTTCGGAAAATAGGAAAATAGGAAAAGTGCCAGTTTGTAACCAAACTAAACTTTAGGAGTTAGAATATGACTTTAGAGTCTCAAATAGGAGTTTAGACATGAATTTCGGAAAATTTGGAAGTTTCGGGACTAAGGGTAAAATGGTCATTTTACCATAAATTAGTACTGTAATTAGTGATGTCATATTACGATCTTCTATCTTAGAAGTCTTAGACTTCTAATTACGTTGGAGTGTGCTAATGCACTTATCTCCTTTGACAGGAAACTGAGTTGCTACAGTTTACAGAGCGAGTTTGGTTTACAGAGAGTCGAGATTTATAACAGGTAAGTCCTTTGGGCTTACTTAGCTGACTTCTGAATATGAGCATGAATGATGATAGTGGTGTGTGATTGAAATGTTTAGAGATATAGGTGGTGATAGATATTTACCGACCTATACTTGGCCTAAGAGTAACGGACGGTGGCATTCGGCTCAGTTAGCTTGAGGGCGTTGGGGGTTTCTTTAGGGACTAGTCCATACTCGGTTTGTAGTGATGCTACCGGCGGAGGTCAGCTAGACCTACACCCAGTTGGATAAGGAACAGAGGCGAGAACTGTTAAGAGTTCTCGTGCCACAACTGTAAAATCAAATAAGATGAATCACCTAAGTAATAGATAATAAACGGTTGTGTGCCAGCATGATGATTGTTTATATTATTCTGAGTGTGTTTGTGCTGTTATTATTCTGCTTATATTTGGATAGTTAGCTAACAGTTGTTATGTTCTGTAGACGTACCGCAGGTTAGAGCAGATGCCGAGTGATCCGGATGGTAGTGGTCAGCCGGGGTATCGTACTTTTAGGATGTGATGCAGTTTCTTTATTTGTGGGATTTCCAGTTAGACCTTGGTTCTTTTCTTTCTTTTCGTACCTTGTTATCTTGTTTTCCGGCTGTTGGTTGTTCTGGTCACATTCATACATTGTTAAGACTTATTTTATGATTTCCGGTTTTTCCTTATGTGTGCCTTGTTGTAAGATCTTGTTAAGTTGTTGTCAAACTAAGGTCGGGACCCACTGTGCGGTCCTAACCAGTAACTCCCCAAGTTATAAAATTTGGGGGTTACACCATGGTATCAGAGGTCTAGGTTGGCAACAATGACACTTGAAATCTTCTAAAAAGGTCACATAAGTAAATAAATAGAACCCGAAAGGGGTCTGAGTTTCTAAAAGGAATTTTGGTTTTAAAATGCATGCATAGTCGGGTTGGGATAGAAAGTACAGATGACCACCACTACCTCCGCGGAACTCGGTATTCTTAGTATTACTATTATAGACTTTTACTGTTTATGATAGATTAGTTAGATTATAACTGTAGTTGTTACCGTTCGTGCAGATGGCACGTACTAGGGCTACACCAGCGACTGGCCGAGGTAGGGGTCGTCCCCCCTTCCTCATGTCAGACAGGATCGAGCTGATAGCACCCCTGCTGTTAGAGGGCGTGGTCGTGGGGGTAGACCTCCACTAGTGAGAGGTCGAGGACGAGTTCCTCGTGAGGATCCACCTGCAGCAAGCATACCAGATGCTGCTGTGGAAGAGGTAGCTGAGAGTGTAGGCCCCGAAGTCAGGCAGGAGACCGCCGCTAGGTCTGGAGCGCAGGGAGCACGTTCGACTGAGTCAGGACGTGTTTCTATTGGAGCATCTGAGTATAGAGAGTCACATCATTAAGGTCGATGATCACATTACTAAGGTTGATAAAGACCAAAAGGTTTTAGAAAATCAAATGTTTTGCCATGTTGGAAACAATTTTAGGAAAGCTTCAAGGATTGGAGAGTCACATCATTAAGGTCGATGATCACATTACTAAGGTTGATAAAGCCCAAAAGGTTTTAGAAAATCAAATGTTTTGCCATGCTGAGGAAGTTCCTAGGAATCAAGGAAAGCTTCCATGAAAGATGGAGGATAACCCAAAAGGAAGGGTGATGGCTATCACAACTAGGAGCGGAGCAACAACCACCGAGCCGCAGCCTAAGTTTGTGGAAGTTCCAGTCGAGAAGGAGAAAGAGAAGGGGAAGGAGAAGGAAGACATCTACATTTCTCCTCCAGCTTTCAAACCTCCCCTACCATTCCCGCAATCTAGAGCAAGAGCGCGTCTAGACAAGCAATTCAGTAAGTTTATTGAACTCATGAGCAAACTGCATATTAATATACCTTTCATTGATGCAGTTGTAGGTATGCCAGCTTATGGGAAGTTCTTAAAGGAGATCCTCTCTAACAAGAGGAAATTAGAAGATTTTGGAGAGGTCAAGATGAGTTCGGATTCATCGGATCTCATCAAGACAATGAAGGAAAAGATGCCCCCAAAGCTGAAGGATCCGGGGTCGTTTTGTATTCCCATAGGAGTGGGAGATGTCACATATGATGCATTTTGTGATTTAGGAGCAAGCGTGAGCATCATTCCGCTTGCCTTATGCAGGAAGATCGTTTTAGGCGAACCTAAACCGGTGAAGATGACGTTATACATGGCGGATCGATCCATAACTCGTCCCGTCGGCATAGTTGAAGACGTACCGGTCAAGCTTGGTAAGTTCTATGTTCCAATAGATTTTGTTGTGCTTGACATTCCTGCAGATAGTCCGGTCCCGATCATACTCGGAAGACCGTTTCTTGCAACATCCGGTTGTATGGTTGATTGCAAGAATGCTAGACTCGCTTTCGACATAGGAGAAGAAAAGGTAGAGTTCGTTCTCTCCACTTTGGTGAAGGAACCAACTTTTGAAGAGGATATATTTGACATCCATGACGAAGAGCTATCTAGAGAGGAGGTAAGTTCGATTCTCTTCAAAGATCCCTTGCAAAAGGGGATCTCTATGAGCATTATGGATATAGGGGAAGAATAGGAATGTAATGAGGAAATTGAAGCTTTAGAGAAGCAAAAAGAAGTGTATGAAGAAGAATTTGAGAAACTCTATGATGGGTCAGAAAACATGAGAAATCACGGCCAGTCGTGCTATTCCATGGCCGTGGAATCCACCAACATGACCGTAATCAGCTATTCAGAGAACTCCAGTAAGTTACACGGCCAAAACCACGGCCGTGGAACAAACAGAGGCACCGTAATTGATTTCCACGCCCAAAACCACGACCGTGGAGGAAACAGGGAGCCGTAATTTTGGGTGAATCTGAAGGAAATTGTGTTTTCTCCGCCACTTCTTTTGATTCTTCTCCAACAACTTCTACATCCTTAGACACTTCTAAGGAAACATTGGACACTCCTCAAGAGCCATTAGAGAGTCCTATAGTGATGGAATTGAAGCCACTTCCCTCACATCTAAGGTACGCATTTCTAGGACCTAATTCTACCTTTCCGGTAATCGTTAGTTCCGATTTGAGTATAGATGATCATAGTAAGCTTATGGTTGCTCTTAAGAAACATAGGAAAGCCTTAGGGTATACTATAGAGGATCTAGTAGGAATCAAACCTTCACTATGCATGCATAAGATCCTAATGGAAGAAGACTTTAGAACTTCGCGACAACCTCAAAGGCGGTTAAATCCGACCATGAAGGAGGTTGTCAAGAAGGAAATTCTTAAACTACTTGATGCAGGTATCATCTATCCTATCTCCGATAGCAAATGGGTGAGTCCCGTACAGGTGGTTCCAAAGAAGGGAGGAATGACGGTCATTACCAACAAGAACAATGAGCTCATTCCTACGCTAACCGTGACAGGATGGAGGATGTGCATAGACTACCGCAAGCTGAACAACGCAACGAGGAAGGATCACTTCCCACTACCTTTCATTGACCAAATGCTTGAGAGGTTAGCACAACACTCACACTTTTGCTATCTTGACGGTTATAGTGGTTTCTTTTAGATTCCGATACATCCGGACGATCAAGAGAAGACCACATTCACGTACCCGTGGGGTACGTTTGCTTATAGGAGAATGCCGTTTGGGCTTTGTAACGCCCCAAACACCTTTCAAAGGTGCATGATTGCTATCTTCTCGGAGTACATAGAGGAGATCATGGAGGTTTTTATGGATGATTTTTCTGTTTATGATTCCTCTTTCGATAATTGTCTTTCTAACCTTGCTCTTGTGCTACAAAGGTGTGAAGACACTAACCTAGTTCTTAATTGGGAGAAGTGTCAATTCATGGTGAAAGAAGGCATTGTATTAGGGCACTTAATCTCTAGTAGAGGGATTGAAGTGGATAAGGCTAAGATAGAGACTATAGAAAAGCTTCCTCCCCCAACTTCGGTGAAAGGGATAAGAAGTTTTATATGACATGCTGGATTTTATAGACGCTTTATAAAGGATTTCTGTAAGATATCAAAGCCGCTTACTAATCTATTGATGAAGGATGCAGTTTTTGATTTTTCGCAGGAATGCTTAGATGCGTTTAATAAGATTCGGGAAACTCTAATCTTAGCCCCGATTATTCAACCTCCGGATTGGAATCTTCCATTCGAGGTTATGTGTGACGCAAGTGACGTAGCTATAGGAGCTGTGCTTGGGAAAAAGAAGGAAGGACGAACCCATGCTATCTACTACGCTAGCAAGACGCTAGATGAAGCGCAACTCAACTACGCCACTATTGAGAAAGAATTTTTAGCAATTGTATATGCATTTGAAAAGTTTCGCTCTTATCTTGTAGGTGCAAAGGTGATTGTGTACACGGATCATGCTGCGATCCGGTATTTACTTGCAAAGAAGGATGCGAAACCAAAGCTAATTAGATGGATTCTTCTCCTACAAGAATTTGATCTAGAGATCCGTGACAAGAAAGGTTCGGAAAATTCTGTTGCGGATCATTTGAGTCGTCTACCACATCTTGAGGACGACAATCTACCTATAGATGACTCCTTTCCGAATGAGCATTTACATATCATAGAGGAGTGCATCGACGTGATCACCAAAGGTAATGAACCATGGTTTGCTAGTTTTGTTAACTATTTGGTTTGCCAGGAATTACCACCCGGATTATCCTATGCACAAAGAAAGAAGTTCTTTAAGGATGT
Organism: Fagopyrum esculentum; assembly: GCA_033239045.1. Taxonomy (NCBI): domain Eukaryota; kingdom Viridiplantae; phylum Streptophyta; class Magnoliopsida; order Caryophyllales; family Polygonaceae; genus Fagopyrum; species Fagopyrum esculentum. Next base: position 128,182,108 of record BSUD01000006.1, on the reverse strand, counting down.
TCGGGAATACTTTTGGAATGAACCTCTCCTCTTTAAGAGAGGTCCTGACGGCATCATTCGACGATGTGTTCCGGAAGATGAGATGCAAAGTGTCATCCGTCATTGTCATTCCCTACCTTGTGGAGGACACGCTAGTTCGAACAAGACTAGCGCTAAGGTATTGCAGTTCGGATTCTCTTGGCCTACTTTATTTTAAAGATGTGCAAACCTTTGTTTCCTGCTACGATGCTTGTAAAAGAACAGGGAACATATCTAGGAGAAACGAGATGGCTCTTAATAACATTCAAGAGGTGGAGATCTTTGACGTTTGGGGAGTAGACTTCATGGGACCTTTCCCATCATCTTGTGGAAACCAATACATACTTTTAGCCGTAGATTATGTTTCGAGATGGGTTGAAGCAATTGCATCTCCTGCTAATGATGCCATGGTTGTGGTTAAGTTCTTTAACAAGACCATTTTCCCACGATTTGGGACACCACGGACTATCATTAGTGATGGAGGTTCTCACTTCATTTCCCGACGATTCGAAGCTCTATTAGCTAAGTATGGGGTGACTCACAAGATCGCCACCCCTTACATCCACAAACTAGTGGACAAGTGGAGATCTCGAACCGGGAGATTAAAGGAATTCTAGAGAAGACGGTTTCAAGGACAAGGAAGGGTTGGTCTTTGAAGCTAGATGATGCATTATGGGCATACCGGACTGCGTATAAGACTCCCATAGGTACGACGCCATACAACCTTGTGTGTGGGAAGTCTTGTCACTTGCCGGTAGAATTGGAGCATAAGGCGTATTGGCAAAAATGTGGTTGAACTTCGGCATGAAGGAGGCGGGAGAGAAGCGTCTCTTGGACCTTAACGAGCTTGAAGAACTTCGCTTGAACGCCTACAAAAACGCCAAGATTTATAAAGAAAGAGCGAAGTGTTGACATGATAAGCATATCATTCCAAAAGACCTCAAAGAAGGAGATCAAGTACTCCTCTTCAATTCAAGACTTCGTCTCTTTCCAGGTAAGCTTAAATCTCGTTGGACTGGACCTTATCTAATCAAACGTGTTTTTCTCCATGGTACAGTTGAAGTATGGGGTGAAAAGGGCGGAAGCTTTAAGGTGAACGGTCAACGACTCAAGAAGTACTCACCGGAACTCCAAGCTGAAGAGTTCGCACCTACCGCACTTGAATAGGTGTAAGTACGGTCTAGCTACGGACCTTAAACAAGCGCTTCTTGGGAGGCAACCCAAGGTATTGCACTTATGTTTTTGTTTTTGATTCGTAGTTTAGAGTAGTTTAGACGTTTTGTTTTGTTTTGCCTTCGATACCTTCCGGTATGTTTGTGTTTTTGGATGTAGGATTAATGGAAGAGGCAAGGGAAAAGGAAAAGTTAGAAGAAATTGACGAAACTTGGACTTTGGCACATTACAGAGAGTTCCACGGCCAAAACCATGGCCGTGATAGCTACAGTGACCGTAAATTTGCAAAAGCCTGAGAAAAATCACCAAAACCACGGTTCCGTACATTTCCAGGGCCGTGGAAACCCCGAGTGACCGTAATTTTCCAAAAAATTTTACGGTTACTATATAAACCACGTGTCTTCACAAAAAACACCAAAAATACCCAATTCCACGCCCCAAAATTGCCGATTCGATCCCCCTCTATCAAATCTCCGGTCGTTAATCGTTTCGAACGATTCTTTAACCCAAAGTGAAGCAAATTCAACCATCTACAAGTTCCAAGCAACAATTCGAGTGGAAAATCGTCGGAGAAGACGGAATTTGGATTTTAAAAATCCAAAACCTAGGTTTTTCTTCTCTTCTCTCACTTTGTCGATTTGATTCAGTTTTCGCAAGAATTTTTAGGAGAACTGATTGAAATTAGTCTAGGGTTGCTGTCTGTTGATTTTGGTGTTGATTGAGTGGACTTTGAGAAATTACGAGCTGAACCACGGTCACTAGGCATTCCACGTCCGTGGAACCTCAAGAACAGGCCGTAAGTTTTGACAGAAAATGGACCTTGTTAGGAGAATGTCTAATAGGAATAAGAAAAGGAAAGGTAATGCTTCCTCCTCCTCCCAGGCACCCCCTAGTGAGCCACAATCACCCCCATCCCCTAGAATTCCTAAGATTCATGAGGATTACCTCGATGCCTTAGAGAGGATCGGGAAGAGACCGGTCATAGGACCACGTTATTTGCTGCTTGAGGAGTTAGAGCCACTGAATGTGGTTAATGACATCACTTGGCTATTAGATAGGGCTGGATTGATCATCTTCTCCGCCATTCGGGAAGATGCGTATGAGGAGATCACTAGAGAGTTTTGTGATCTTTTTTGAGCATAGTCATGTAGATAGGACAGTTTCTTTCAGGCTGATGGAGAGGAACTATGAGTTCTCGGTTATAGAGTTTGGAGCCTTCTTTGGGTTCCATGAGACCTTCAATGGTCGTTTTCCTAGTGGCGTGTACGCCAAGGATTTTTGGGAGGACATTGCCATGATATATGCTAGCGAGGACCGCTGGCAACCTGCTGATACCAAGACTAAGTTGATCTATCACTTAGCCTTGAAGATAGCCTACCGAGTACTTTCTGAGTGTCTCTTCCCTAGGACTGAGACTCCTCAGAAGATCAAGACCGATGAGTTGTTTTTGTTGTACTGTATGCTGCATGGTAGGCCTGCTGACTGTGCCACCCTCTTAGCTTCTACCATGAGTAAGCTAAAGAACAAGAGGGCCGGCAATATCGGATATGGTGGCATGGTCACCCACAGTGCTAGACAGCTGGGTATCGACTTTTCTGCGTGCACTAGGATAGCGGCTAGACCTTTAGGACTTCAGAGCTTCATGACTAGAGGTATGATCTTTCCTAGGCATAGAGGTCCACCTACCGCTGCCATGCCTTGGGAGGATAGAGGAGGTAGAGGTGTTACATGGCTTCTCGAGTACTCCATTATGGCTGGACGCCATAACTAGAAGGAGACATTCGCTGCTATGCATGCGAATAGATTGGTAGCACCTCCATACGTTCCCCAAAGATGCTAGCTGCAGACGAGGAAGAGATGAGAGGAGATGACGGTTTTGATGGAGGAGGTGAGGAGCACGACTTTGGCAGTTTTCCGGATCAGCCGGACACATTTCCCGACCTCCCTAGGCAGTCTCCCCGCCCTGCTAGACCTTCCGGTTCTTCCTCTCGCCGTGCCAGCGTGAGTGAGAGGCCGACATGGATGGAGACCTCTCCCGATTGGTATAGCACACAACCAGAGTGGATGGGAGCTCCACCGACTTGGCATGCAAAACCACCACCTGCACCAGCACCATCAGATGCACCAGCTTGGTACAGTCAGGCGTCGGAGTGGTACGAGCAGCTACCGGAGTGGGCCACCGACCTTTCCAGGAGAGTCGGTGCTTTGGAGATCCGGAAGGACGCTAGAGATGCACGAGCCGAGGCGCATGATAGGATGATGAGGGACATCTACCTCCAACAGTTTGGGCGGAACTTCGACTCCAGCTTCTTCCCGTTTCCACCACCACCAGGTCCTCAGTGATGACCATGGATGATCGTAGCATTAGCCGCTCCACCGCCGTCTTGTGAGTTCATTTTCTTTCTTTCTTTTCTTTATTTCTTTTTGAACATTAGGGACAATGTTTGTCTCAAGTATGGGGTGGGGTGTGACTATCGTTTGTAATAACTCTACTCACTTTTGCTTGCTTTGATTGAGAACACTTTGCATGTTTCATTCCATTGTCACACGTTTCATTATCGCATTGCATGAAAAAGCTTTTGAAAAACCCATAAAAATTGAAAAATTTTGAAAATTTTGTGCTTCTAAGAATTGAGATGATTTCTATGATAATCACTACTTGTGAATTGAGTTTTTGATGACAATTGTATGCCTAAACAAATAATAAATTGAAAAGAAATTGAATGTGTTAATTATTCCTCTCTTGTAAGTTTCATAATGTGAAGAGTTTTATCTAAATCATATTGAGAAATCAAGGTTGAAATCACATGATGAGTTCTTATACTTCATGTTGAAATGATTAAGGCAATTCGATTTTCTTTCTTCTTTCTTTGATCATTTAGCCCCTCAATGAAATAATAGCCTCCCTTACCTATCCGGGAATTTGGAGGAGTTGAATTTTGGCATGTTTGATGTGGGAGGGCCATGAAAGCAAAATTTTGCATTCAAAGAATAGAAATAAGTTGTAGGTTTGGGGAAGTCAATCATGACAATGAGTAACTCGGCACCATTCACATAGCCGGGTGTTTTTGTCTTGCCAAGTCGGATTGAGCGATATTCCTGACGGATTATGGTATGTGCATCAAGGGTTTGAGGCATCTCGCAAAATTGAGAACCGCCAATCTCCTAGGCTTCGGTTTTTGTGCACCTTTGTCCATAACTCCAAAAGTAAAGTCGAAAAATAATGTGAAAAGAAGAGAGCAAAGCTCTAAGTTAAAAGTGTTGCAAAACCGCAAGAGAAAAAGAAAAGAGTTAGTTGTCCACTTTCCCGGATTCATGCACCACATTCCTTATAGTTTCCCCTTCCTTTCCGCATTCTATACCTTTTTTGAAATTCCTTAAGATCAAGAGAGTGTTATATGACTTGGTGGTCTAAATTGAAGTTTCTTATGATTGATTTTGATAATGTTTGAAGGTTATGATGCTTACATTGAAGTTTGATCAATTCACGATGTTTCTTTCCTCTTTATTCTTTGGTTATGTATATGAGCGTCTCATGAATGAATGAAGTAAGGTTTGAGAATGATCTATTGACTAGAAGCACATTTATCTAAAAGTTGTTTTATTTTTGAGATTGCATGCATATTTTATCCTAACTTGAGTTCTAAAGCTTTTGAAAGACCATGCTTGGGGACAAGCAAGTGGCAAGTATGGGGTATTTTGTTAGCATGAAATATTGCGATATTCTAGGCACTTTTTCTAGTCATTTTTCATCCATTATAGTGTTCATTGATAAGACATTGAAGCAGCTAGTTTGTCTACATTGTCGATATAGAGGTCTACATAAGCTTTGTGGTGATTATAGGTGAATAAGAGCTAAAACCGAACCAATTGAGAGAGAAAGGAGATGATTTGAGCACATCCAAGGATTGAGGACACATCAAAGAAGCCAAGGAAGATGCTAGGATGAGGAATGGCACGACACAAAGGAAACCACAAGCAATTTACACTTCCACGCTCTAAAATACGGTCGTAGAGAAGTCCACGCCCAAAACCACGGCCGTGGATCTTGGCAACATGAACGTGGAGTATTCCAGAGAGTAACACGGTATAAAGTACGGTCGTGGAAATTGTGAAGAACCGTAATCCACTTCCACGCTCTAAACCACGGCCGTGTAACTCCATGAAACCGTGATTTAGGCGATCTTTTGACGAATAAAATATTGACATATCATTTATGTATATGGGCCGGACGGTTATTTTATCCTTCCTTATAAAAGGGCTGAAGGAGGGAGAATTGGGGACCTTCGCTTACGCTCGCTTACACGTGCCTAGGGTTTCATTGGACGTGCGGAGAATTTGCATTTTGCAACGGAGATTTACGAAGGCTTGAAGATTTGGAAGTTGTTTGTGGCGGAAGTTGCCCCTTTTATTCTTAGGTTTGATTAGAAGACGGATTGACATCCCGTTCTTCGTTTTTATCAAGGATAGTTATTGGTTTGTGTTTATTCCAAATCTGATATACATTATTACTCTTGTTTGTGGATTTGAGATTGATTTGAGATTTATTGAAGGTTTTCGAAGGTTTTCATCTTTCATTCTTCTTAATCTTGAATCTGATATTATAATGACTGTTATTGGCTAAACCCCTTTACCAATTCTAAGGTGAAGGGTTAATAGTTGTGGCTTAGATGATGATAGATCAATCGTAAACAGATTGAACCCTGAGAGTTAGAGAGATTCGTCGACAAACCAAAACCACGATTTGTTCGTGAGGTTCCTCGGCCGTGGAACTCAAGATCTGCCCGTGATTTACCCTAGTTTACGAACCGTGCTTTTACTTTGATCCAAGGTTAAAGATTAGCTTTAATCTAGTCTAGGTTTACCCTTTTCTAGGTAGTAGTGAAGCCTCAACAACCTCTACTTCGATTTCGAGTGTCAGAACCTTAATCGATTTAGTTAGTATTGATCCTTGGGTTACAAGTTTGGGTATTTGAGATTAATTCTCGTCTTTAGATCCTTTCTATACTGAAGCCTCAACAACCTTTATAGAGAGTGTTTCTAGATAAGTCATATAAAGCCTTGGAACATCACCGTACATTGCTTTACCTTGGTATACCTTTGCAACTCTTAACTCTGTCCTTAATTCTTTAGTATATCTTGAATCGATTGCCACAATTAGACACCTGGATCTTTAGGGTTGCTGTTTTCCCAATATATTTGCAAAGCATCACTCTTTTACTTGTTTGACAACTTTACAACTGAATTTGGTCCCCCCAAATCCCTGTGCTCGATACTCTGGAATTCTTGCTTAACTACGTCGATCTGTACACTGCGGGTTCGCTTGCTTGATTTCTAGTTTTATAAATTTAAGACTTATTTGCACGCACGCTAAGTGGCGAACATGGAGCAAGGGCAGCGCAGGCGGAGCAAGAGGTCCTCTCAAGTGACGAAGGCTGCAAGGCTTCTCCGGCGGAGGCAGGGAAGCACAAGCCTGGTTCGAGGGAGATCGAAGGCTGAACCCTCTTCCGGCATGTTTTTGTTGTCGCGGGATCTGATACCTGGTGGAGATCAGCGGCCAACGTCATTGAGAAGACGATGAGAGTGGAGGCTACAGTTCGTGACAAAGGGCTCGAGAAATGGAGGAGAGCAGAGGCAGGTGGTGTTGCATAGGTCTCCGGCGATGAATCGATATCTCTCCAGCGACTTCGATTAGCGTCAGCGAGGGTGGGATGTGGTTCGGGCAGAGCAGAGCAAACAATGGGGTGCTGAGAGTCGAGGTTGTTGTTCTGTGAAGAGTGATAAGGAAGAGAGTAAAGATGGGGAGAGTTACATATCAGAAAGAATGGGAGAGTGAGGGGTCGACCTCTAAGATCATCACGGCTGAAATATGTAGGTTAGAAAGAGTTAGCAGGATAGAGAAGGGGTATTTAGGCAGCTAGACTGTGAAGAAGAGCAAGGCACGCCATCAGGCCAGGCGGAAGGGACAATTAAATAAGAAAAAAAAGAAAAGAAAAAGAAAAAGGATTACTATATAAACTTGATCAAACTTAAACTGAACGGGATTTCCGGATCGGGAAAATTTCCGAATTCTTCCGTAAAATAATAGTAATACGGTACAAAAAATATAAATATACTCGGGAAAATATATTTTACGTCACATAATACTTTTAATAAAAAAAAATATTTTAGCTAATAAAAATAAATATCGATAGAAGTCGGACAACTAAATATCGCAAACGCACCAAATAAAATGGGGCGTTACAACAGATCCCCCTAAAAACAAGTTTCGTCCCGAAACTTGCTATGCGTCGAACTTCTCGGTCCCTAACGCTGAGGTATAAACTCACAACCACCATCGCAGTATATATAACCGGTCATAAAACACAGTCCCGCACGGGGCGCAAACAACATATAAACTCCCACATATACACAACTAGGGGAAGGACTAGGTCCAACCCTTCGATCTATCATTGCTACTAGATCAACGTTAAACTCAACCAAAGATACTATCCTCCAACTTCCTATTAGCCTCAAAGGTTCTTCGCCTGCCGCTAAATCATCAAGACCATCAATACATCTCGAGTCATACCCGTACTTCCTAGACTGATACACATGAAACCCCGGGCGAACACCCATTACTCTCGGCGGCCACGCCATCCGGTAAACTACTTTCTCAACTCGCTCTAAGATCTCAAAAAGGTCCGATATATCGGAAACTCAACTTCATTCTCGGGTCTTTCTCAATGCATCATTTCCATTATGTTTCTCTTTGATTATCTCTAACAAAGAAAGTCGAACTCCTAATTTACATTGTTGTCTTTGGTTCTAATCAAACCAAACTTAATGTTATGTTTTCTTCAATTCTTGAAGTAAGTCCCAAATAATGGAGAAAGTACTTCACCTCTCACTGATTCACTAACGCGACATGTATGCTATTACTTTTACATCATTCCTTAATACTCGATCAATACTTTTATCTTGTAGAATCACTTGTACACTTCAAATCCATCATACCTCGAGGCAATTTCAAAACAGTTGCACCAATGAATCTCCTCTTAGCTCTCAACAACTTCATTGTCAATATTCGTCTCACTCTAACTTCTTTGTCTTCCGAAGTAGGTTACCATAATTGGCGTTATACAACTCCTCCCTTCAATGATCTAGTAAAGCTCGGCACATCTAAGAAAACTTGTAACTTCTTCCACATCCTTCAGGGTTTTCCATCCCGAGACAACTTGTCATACCTCTTCTCTCTTTTTTCAAGAGTAGACCCAAAATATCTTATCAGAGACATTAGTAAGCCCATACGGAATAACTACAACTCAATTGACTCTGGTGGTCCGGAATGCCGTAATTGCAATATCTTAGTCTCGAATTCTCAACGGTTGACCATCAAATCTTAACTCAATCTTAGAAGAGACTACCGTCCCTTGCAATTGATCGTGTAGATCTCCCATTTGTTATAAGGATACTTGTCCTCCATGGTCATCTTGCTCAACCTATAGTAATCGATGTACAAAAGGAGATAACCGTCTCTCTTTTCACAAACTAGTGTTCTCCATAACAACTTCAAATCAAGAGTTCAAGATAACATTTGAAGTTCTTCGTAGCATTTCACTAATTCTAATGAAATCCTTTCAATAAGTTCTTGCAATTGCTCTTTTACTTGCTTCCACAACTCATGTCTCTGCACAAGTGTTATTCCATACGGCGCCATAGACATCGGAATTAAATCAAGCTCGACCTTACTGAAAAATTCCACATTCTGACGTATTCGAATCCTTGATATCTCAAGTTTCCTCTTTTCTCTTCCCGTCACATATTGCAATAGCCGACACAATCTTGTCTTATCACTTTACAAGTGGTCATGATACTAATGATCTACTTCGATCTGTTGGGGTGACGTCCTTTAAACACATGTATTGCTCCATATTTAGCTACAATATTTACCTTCCTCTTTCAGAGATCCTTCATCTCTTGAACTCGAGAGACTTGCTCGAGTCTTTTGACTCTTGTAGCCTTAGTTAAGCAATACTGCAACTTAATCCCCCTTTTCACTTCGAAGGAGTGGAGATAATAATATTTCTTGATCTCGCCATATGTTCAGTTGAAATAACCGAAAAATTTATTTCCGATTAATTCCGCGCCAAACTGAGTTTTAGGGAGCCTTGACCTCTTTAAGATACCTAATCTTATGTCTAGCTTTAATTTTATCATTTTATGTAAGTTGATCACCACATAAAATGATGAAAAATACAACAAACCCTAGTTATATATATCTAGGTCTTTTGACGAGGCCAAGACGAGTTTTGACGAGGTCGTGACGAAACCAAGACGAAGTCGTGACAACTTTTGACAAAGTCATTACATGAGTTTGACAAGCCCAATTTCAGCCTTGAATCTTACCATCCGGGTCCGTTTTCGAGTAATCAGCTGGGCCGTTACCTCTTCTATCCCCATCTCCTCTTCTGCGTCTCCTTGCCCTAAGCGCCGCTTCTTTCTTCACGTCTCTCCTCAGCGCGCAGCAGCCCGTCACGCAGCAGCAGCGCCAGATCTCTTCTACCCAAGCAGCAGCGCTGGATCTTCTTCAAGCAAACAACAAAGCAGCGCCGGATCTCTTCTGCCCAAGCAGCAGCGTTGGATCTTCTTCAAGCAAACAACAAAGCAACCGGATCTTGCAACAGCAAAGCAGCCGGATCTCTTCTGCATGTCTGGACTCGCAACAACACAGCATCCGGATCTCTTCTGCACGCCTGGGCTCGCAGATAGCCACGCAGCCAGCCGGAGACTCTAGCAACACTGTCGTGCGACTGCAAGCACAACGTAGGGCCGCAGAAGTGCCGAGCCCTAGCCGGGGGGGGGGGGG
>BSUD01000006.1:128014064-128171883 GCA_033239045.1 Fagopyrum esculentum | reverse complement strand
GGGTGGCCATGAATCTAGACTGCGGGGGTGCCTTGGCCTAGATGCAGAGTTGTGTTCTCCTTGCAGCAGATGTACCCATCGACAACAAGCAGCAACAACCTTTGGGGCCTCGTCTTTCATACCTTCGAGTCTCGGAAAAAGGGCAAGCTTATACCCCCTTGATCCATTGCACTTCCGTCCACATATTACATGCCTAAAGAGTACCTTTTTATGTCTCCTAAACCTGCTCAGAACTTCTGTAGGACAGTAGTAAAGATACATGCGTTTTTCCCAATTTTCGGAAGTAAAGAACAGTAAGATTCGGATTCAGATTTGTGTAAGTTAGACTTCTCCTTTTTTCCTGATTTTTGGATATGTTGTAGTGAGTATTGCATAGTATATCATACTAAAATTTCAGAGGAATCCATGTTACGGTTTGAGAGTTATGGTGTTTCAAAGTTGACTCCTCATACAGTTTTTATAAAAGTGCTGAGTGTTGAGAAAAACAGCATGAGATGTTGTTTTGTGAGATAGTTTTGATTAGGCTTTTGATCTCTGTTGGACTTGAATTTTGGATATGATATAGTTGGCATATTGTGGTAGAACATATTAAAATTTGGGATGAATCCAGCAAGTGGTTTAAGATTTATGATTTTTCAAAGTTGGGACCTTAAACAGTTTTCTGGATGTTGCTGAAATTGCCGAGTGCTGGAATTATTTGGTGCTGTGCAGTCATGTTTGAGCTTAAGTTTGGATACCTTAGAAACATAATTCACCGTTCAATTTTTTAGTATGTTATAGAGTGTCATGCATAGTGTGGTGTATCAAACGTTGGGGTTGATCCAACGGTTGGATCTAGATCTATGAAGTTCCAAAGTAGGCTAGTTGTGTAGTTTGGTAAAATGCAGATTTTTGGCTAAGTATGGGAGAAATTATGTTGAGGAGTCAAGTTGAGGTTTTTGTGTAGGATTAACTATTGATGCTTTCTGAGTTCTGTTTCTTCCAATGAGTAGAATGCATTGCATAGAGAGAGTAGATATTTTATTTGAGATTTTTAGATTTTTATACGAGTGTTTTAAGTGAGGTCAAAGTGAGACCCTTAGTGAGTTTTTATGGTAGTTAAGAAGTTGGAAAATTTTCCAACTTAGCTGGATCTTTCTTGTGAGTGTTAGATGGTGTTTTTGGACTTCATAGGAAGTTTTAGAAATATTCTAAGAATATTTATGGGGTTTTGAGACCTAGAGGTAAAATAGTCTTTATACCCTTATGAGGGTATTTCGGTAATCTTCTTATGATCCATTGAATATCTTAGAAGTTGGAGACTTCTAAGAAAGTGAGCTACTTTATTAATCCACTTGCCTTGTTTAACAGGCGGTTGAGTTTCTACGGTTACAAACCGAGTCGAGATAACGAGATTTGAGATTTGAGATTTGATTCAGGTAAGTCCTTTGGGCTTACTTAGCTGACTTTTGGATATGAATGTGAATAATGGTAGTGGTGTGTGAATGAGATGTTTATAGTTATATTTTAGTAATAATTATATGCCGACTTATACCTTGGCCTAAGAGTAACGGGCGGTGGCATTCTGCTTAGTAGCCTGAGGGCGCTAGGGGTTTCTTTAGGGACTAGTCCACACTCGCTTTGTAGTGATGCTACCGGTGGAGGTAAGCTAGACGTACACCAGTTGGATAAGGAACGGAGGCGAGAACTCTTAAGATTTGTCGTGCCACAACTTAAAACGGAATAAAGTGAATCACTTAAACTAACAGATAATAACCAGATTGTGTGCCAGCATGATGATTGTTTTTATTTTGTTTGAGATGTGGTTGTGCTATTTTTATTCTACTTATTTTTGGATTGTTAGCTAACGGTTTATCCGTGTTGTAGATTTGTAGAGATAGACAGTTGCAGAGAGATCCAGAACGGATGGTCAGCCGGGTCCACGTATTCATTAGATGGGGACGGGGACGTCTTCCATACATCATGCATGTTATGTATCTATATATATGTTTTTCATAAGGTTGTCACATGTGTACATTCATACAATAAAAATACTATATTTTGAATTTGTTTTAAATACATTTGTACCTTGTTGTAAGATCCTAGTAAAGTTGTTGTTAAACCAAGGTCGGGACCCATTTTGAGATCCTAACCAGTAGCCCCCGAGTTCCAAGAACTTGGGGTGTTACATTAGTCACGAAGGTCCTAACTATAAGACTTAATCATACCTTATAACAAATCGATCTTATCTTCTTCGCTTTCCCTAACATCCCATCTTATGGGAGGAGCTCATCTTATTCTACGTAAGCTTCACCATAGACATCCTTTCTTCAACTAGGCGTAGAAATTTATACTTCATTTTCTTATGCAATTGTCAAACCGACCGTAGAGGCTTTATCCTTAATATTTCATGTATTTCTGGTACATCTCGTGTAGACTTTATAGCTTCAGAACTTAGGTCTTGTCTTACTCTTGTTGGTCACCTTATGCATTTCTTGATAATTTCATGAAAAACTTCACAACCGTACCAATATGGCCCATGAAAACGCTAGAAGAAATTCCCCATCCAAAACCACTGATTTATCCAACTCACTACTTCTCAAGTGCTAACGTCATAAGCTCCAAGCTTGCGGTGTTACTATAATCCAGGTTCTCTGTTTCATGTCATCACTATCACAGCTTCTCCGTGTGAGTCAGGAAAACTTTGACTCAGCTTCTGCTCGCAAAACATAACCTCCATTTCATTAGAACGAACATACCATGCAACCTCTTATTATACTCCCGTCTACGCACCACAAACAATGAAACCTCACCTTCCTCTTGATCTACTAGTTCCCTTTACCATAATCAAACCTCAAAACTTCTAATCCGGGCCGTTCTCCCATATGCCCTTCTCATGACCTAAGAAGGTCGCAAACGGTCATATCTATCCTCCCCCTAGGAGGTCTGTAACATCTACTTGCTCGAACTCCTTCGACATTATTTGATAAAGACAAATGCGCTTCCGTTGATATACTTCCTTACCATTGACATTGATCCACCGCGAATACTCTAAGATCTTGTTGCCGATCCTCTATTTTCCATAGTCTTGTTTACTCATGCCCTCTACACTCATCAGTAGACAACCCACACCTTTGTGTTCTAAGTTGTCACTAGTAAACTATAGTTTACCTTCTTCAAGGTCAATGACTTATCATTATGCTACACTTTCCATGTTACCATTCTCATGAAGGTTACGTGTAATACCCGGAAACTTTTTATTCCGTGAATTTCGAGACAAACCGGATTTCGGTCTGTGGACCTTTTTATGATACCTAGTGTTATCTACCATCAAAAATGCTATCATTTTATGTAAGCCTAAACTCCCATAAAATGATGAAAATTTCAACAAAACCCTAATCCTACAAACCCTAGTTTATATCCATGTCTATGACAAGGTATTGACACCTTTTGACAAGTCTTTGACGAGGTCGTGACGAGGCCATGACGAGGCCATGACGAAGCCATGACGATGTCTTGACAAGGTCATCCGGGCAAGTTGACAACAACCCATTTGTTGTTCTTTTAGCCCTCTCATTCCTCCTTGCTTCAACCCATCTTACTCCTTCCTAATGCTGCAGCCCTTTCACCTCTTGCTCCACGCCAGTCCAGGAAATCCCTACTCCTCATCAGCCCAGGGGATAATCCAGCCAGTCCAGGAAGGTAGCAGCCCAGGGACGTTGGTCTTGCAGAAGATCATTGCCAGCCCAAGAGGAAAGGAAGCCAAGACGATAAGGGCTGATGGCTGGTCTTCCGCCTACCTATAAACCCGCTGTTGATCTCCTCTCTCTAATGACGCAAATTACACTAGCCATCTCGCATGTACCTTACCTTCTCCCATTTCCCGATTCAGAGAAACGAAGAGAGGGTAGTCCCGTCTCATTCTCACCGTGCCCAGTACCCCAAGGCAACCACGCTGTTACAACTCTCGCAGTTGATCGACAGCCAGGGTAGCCGGGCTATCTCTCCTCCCTTCATGCCAACTTTGGGAGCCAAGTAGTCATTGCATCAGGGTAGCCGGACTATCCCTCCTGCCTGCACGCTAGCAGTTAGAGCCAAGTAGTCACTACATCAGGGTAGCCGGACTATCCCTCCTGCCTGCACGCTAGCAGGTAGAGCTAGGAGGTCACAACGTCGCTCTCCACTCCCTTCGCTGGTAACTGATGGTAAGAACCGCCGGCTACACCCAAGTACGCCTCTCGTCCTCCTCCACTCTTCTCTTCTCCAGCCTTGATCCGAGCGACTCGATGTGAAGCAGTAAAGGACCTCTCCCAGACAGGACCTTGCTGCCCTACCAGAACAATAGAGTAAGACCCTCCTACCCCTTTCTTTCTCTTCTGATTTCACGTAAGAACCAGTACCCATTCTTCCCCTTAATCTGTTGCAGCCAGGTTATAAAACCCTGTAGCTTCTGAGATTTCATGCTGGACTCGTTATTATGAGATCAACAGCAACCGGCCCCTTCGCTGCTGTAGGTAAGTAGACATAACATTCAGTCACTGTACCATAATGTTGTATAGGGTGTATTGCTTGAGTTTGATGAGTAAGGATGGGAGTAATGTAGATATATGGTTAAGCTAAACATAGAATAGGCTGGTTTCTGCACTAAAGATCTCTAAGTAGAAATAAGGGAACATATGCAGGCAAGGAGAGTTGGAATTAGGATCTTTTACACACATTATGTTCCAACATTGACATGTTGAGTTTGAGATCAAGTTTCAATACATTATATTGAGAATCCACTGTTGAATTTTTGATATGTAGTAGATGGAAATATGTAGTTTACAATGTTAAAATTTGGGAGAAAGTTAATGGTCGGATTAGAAATTATAAGGACTCAAAGTAGGACAGTTTGACTGTTTTTACAGCAGGGGAAAATTGACTAAGTATGAGAAATTTCAGCTTTTATACCAACTTTGGAGAATTATGGGAGAGTTTTGATTAAGTAATTTTGAGAGATCTTTAGTCCTATGTTTAGTATGTATATCATAGAGGATCTAGGATTTTATCTCGGGATTTTTAAATCCTTATCCCAGCCGTGCATATGAACCCAAAGTCGAGCCTTGACGACTTTTGTGTAAACTAAGAATGTTGGGTACCTCTTATAAAACCTTACTAAACTTTTCTACGAGAACTAGGTTTAGGACATAGGTCCTAGAAGAGAATATTAGAACTAAATGATAGACTTTTTCGGAGTTTCGGAATCAGGAAAAATAGTCTTTTTAACTTAAGAGAACCTTTTCCGTAAATTCTCTTTATGAGATTGCACAACTTAGAAGTTTATAACTTTTAAGAGTATGAGGTGTGATTGTGATCCACATGCCTTGTTTGACAGGCGTTTGAGTTACCGCGAGTGCAGACCGTTTTGCGATTTGAGAGTTGTGATTTTATTCAGGTAAGTCCTTGCAACTTACTTAGCTAGTTTCTCGATGTTAGTTGAGTGATAATAGTGGTGTGTGCAATGTGTGTTTATAATAATAACTTGATAGGCCGACTGCTATTATTATATTTTAAGGCCCAAGTGTATGTATAACGGGCCGTGACATCACTGCCCAACTTTGACAGGAGACTGGGAGGTTCTCTATACCCAGACCATTCAGGTACAAGGTGAGATGCATCGGATCCATTCCTGATGGTTACACGGGGGTGGAGGCGAGGTTTGGGAATCCCTCGTGTCACAAAATAAGTATCATTAGTAAGAGTGAATGACCTAAGTAAAGATGATAAAGGGATTGTTTGAAAACATGATGAGTGTTTACTTTTGCTATGATGTGTGTGTGTGTGTGCTATTATTATTCATCTAATGTTTAGATTGCTAGCTAATGGTTGTTATGTTGTGTTTTTAGATTCACCGCAGGTTAGAGCAACAACTGAGTGATCCGGAAGTAGTGGTCAGCCGGGTCTCCGTACTCCTTAGAGCGGGGTTGGGTGTTTACCTTGTTGTTTCTCTCTTCTTGTTAAAGACAGTTAGACCCCTTTTCGTTGTTTAAGCTCAATAGGTTGTTAGACGTTGTTGCATTCATCTCTTGAAAATACTACTTTATGAATTTCGGTTTTTCTTATTTGTGTCTTGTTGCAAGATCCTAGTAATATTGTTGTCAAACTGAGGTCGGGACCCATTGTGAGGTCCTAAACATTAATGTCTCGAGTTCTAAGAATTCGGGGTGTTACAACATGGTATCAGAACTCTTGGTTGGCAACAATGGCACTTGAAACCTTTTGAAAGACCGAATAAGTACTTAAGCAGAACCCAAAAAGGGATCTGAGTTTTGAAAAGGACTTTTGGTTTTCAAAATGCATGCATAGTCTGGTTGGGGATAGAAAAGTACGGCTGACCACCACTACTACTGCGGATCTCAGTATGCTTAGTATGGACTTTAGGTTTTACTTTATGTTGACTTATTAGATTGATTATAAAGATATGTGATATAGATAAGTATATGCCGAAGATTAGCATAAATTACAGTTATGTTATGTCCTTAACGGAGATAACATAATGAGTTTCTCACTCCGTTGATACATCTAAGTAGATTTTGAAGGGTGTCAACGTGAGGATTAGTAGGCACATCTTATGTGCATTAGGGTAGACGAACGGTGGACAAGTCCTTCGAGCTTGTTGAGGAACGTTGAGACGGAAAAGTGAAGACTAAAAGACAACACCAACTACGATGACAAGAAGGGAATCCCGAGTTAACTAAATAGGATCAAATGAAGAATATACATGAGAGTAGTTCCGACAACGCGTTGGATGACCGGCAAGTATACAAATTGGAAGAGACAACCCATATGTCCTTTCAAGATGGTGTAAAGCAACGTTACAAACAAAGGGGATGCCTTCAGAAACACAAATAGGCATGAAGGTCAAGGTGAAATATAGTAGCGATCCAGACAAGAGGCATTTAATCCAAGCTTACTGACGGACCAGAAGGTGAAAATTTGAGGCTAGAAGTAGAGCGGAATATGATCACTCTGGACAAGCTACTTGCCATCACGATCAAGATGGGAAACCGAGACAATCATAAGCGTAGGAGTCAAGATAAGATACATTGTCCATCCCGATACGAAGAATTAAAGAGCCGCAAAATGAAAGCTTACAGGTTGCTGGAAAGGGGAAGGTCGATTTCACCAATATGGAAGTGGTGTGACCTCCTAGAACACACAAGAACTACAACAAGGATCGGGATACAACAAAGACCGGATTTCTATAAAGGCAGAATTACAAGCAACACCCCATGGAAGGAGGGTGTAGGAGAATAGTCTTGGGGAAAAAGAGGGTCTCTAATAGCTTCTCACTCATGAAGGGTTTTAAGTTAATAACATTGGCGGGTCATAACAGAGAACCGTAAGTGGACAATAACTCGGGTAAAAAGAATCATGAAGAAATGCCTACAAGTTATCGTAGAAGAATTGATAAGTCCGTTGACGGAAGACGAAGATACAAGTAGACTCGTAAGAGTATAGTACTCTTATAGGAGTGTAATTTGTAGAAGGAGCTAAAGGAGTATAAATGGAAGAGATATATTTTCACCTTGTATATCAAACCTCAAAGGAGGTAGAAGAAAAGTAAGGCTACGATCTTATAGAAGGTTAACTATAGACTAATTGGTAACAACAAAGAATTTACACGTGCTGGCTAACTAGTGATGGTTGGTTGACAGATAAGAAGAATAACCACAAGGTTATAAAGGAATTTTTCCGACATCTGGTGAATTTCATCCAAAGATCAACGACAACAATGGTGAAGTTAAATCAATACAAGTACTAGTAGCCTTGATGGTAACATTGAATGAGTCCAATATGATAACTCTAATAGAGAAATTAAAGAGAAGCTCTTGGTGATGACCATTGATGATAGTAATGGCGTAAAGAGAATTTTTGTGAGTAGTTACTTACTACTGACTAAGGAAAGATACATATCAAAGTTAGTATGAAGGGATCCCTATAAGAAGAACTAAAAGAGTAATAAGAAACAGATGATTGTGAACATATCCTATGTCTTAGCATTCCACACAGGTAGGACTGATGGTGCTCTTCCGAAAAAGGTGGGGTCAAACTGTCTAGATTGACAGAGGAAGCCCTTATGATTAAAGATGTGACACAGAATAATTGGAATTTTAGAGGCGGCACAAATATAGAGAATATAATTTAAAGCCTTGGTGAAATGTCTAATCGAGTTGGGAGGTGATTGCAGATGGAATCTACATGTTGGCTAGAACAGACATGAGAAAGAGTAAAGTTGAAAGACTAAAGGTTTTTATATGGATCCGGTATTACCCCAATAAGATGATTACGAAAAAGTGTCTATATAAGAGTTTAATGAGAAATGGTGGTACTCCAATGAAAATTCAAGTCGACTGATGACATAAGAGTTGACGGAAGTAATAAGACCAATCAACGTGGTTCAGGATGTGTATACGATGAAACTCGAAGGGATTTAACTATCCTACGGGGTGTAAAGATTAAAGAAGGTAAAAACGACATGAGTCTAAGGAAAACATAATAATTACGAGTCGGGAAATTTCATTTTTTTAGAAAATCTTATACGTTTGACGTTCTTATACAAATGGTACTGGTAGACGTTTAATAGAAGTCATGTAACAAAAAACGGGTCTTGCTAGATTTAAATAAGGTATCGAAATGAAGATGCATTTATGGAATTTATGTAGGAGTACAACGTAATTAAAGTCCCAACGTGGAATGGGTAGTAATGATCAACTGGCAGTTAGAGACTGATTCGGAATGAGGAAAATGTTATAAGACGAGTCACCTAGTAGAAGAGTTCACAAGACAAACAGGAGAGACCAACATGTGGTTAGTATTACGGTCTCGGCATAAACTTATTACCACATCTCAAGAATTTTGAAATCAATAGAAAATTCCATGTCAAGATTGTAAATAGATCAAGTTAAGGAATTGTAAGTCAACGTGATGTGTCCTATGGTAGAAGTCAAAAGGACTGTGGAAGGAGAACCGCATTAAGTAGACCTGACAAGTAGTAAGTAGAGTTCCGAGGAGACCTAAGTAAATTCGAGGAAATCCTAAGACCACACATTCCAATCCCTCAAAGGAGGCATAACTAGTGATTTATTTTACTGATGAGTTCTCAAACCAGTTGGAAAACTCAATGGGGTCGAGGACCATAATTTCAACAAATACGGACAATTTTTCTCGAGGTTTGGACAGTAGTACACACAGCTTAGTGTACGTGCCTTCACTGTACTATAGTGAATCATCCTTGGAATGACGGTCGGTTTGAGAGGACCTTATCGTTATTAGAAAGGGCTTTATGGGCAAAAGTATAGTAAATCATCCGGACTCACGGAGGACGCCAGTATGAGTGATGCGTGGCAACAACTCGATCAGAGTAGCGCAACGGAACCATGGTAGGCCCATAACCTATCGACCAGGAAACTCAATGATATTTTAGCTTTGACCTCAAGTTAAAGAAGTAAGAAGAACCATTGGGAGGGTGATTTGGATTTTTAACAAGTTGAAGGCCCAACAAGATGTAAGGTGTAGCATCACTAGTTGAAGAACGGCATAACTAAGTCAAATTAGGGAGACAAGACCAAGCGAGTGGTCTTACAAAGAACACTAGACACTTAGTAAAGTACCAAGAGATGTCTCGTATCATTGTTTCAGAAGCAATAGTCGGGATCTCCTGAAAAATCGGGAATAGTTGGATTTAATAAAATGAGTAAAGTATTATGGTCATTTTCATAAAATCATCAAGATTACCTAAAAGTAAGTCAAGAAATGCAACTTTGTGAGATCCTAAAGAAGATTGGGAAGTTATGTAGCAACTAGCACCATACCATCCAAGAGAGTGTACCTCCAGTGTTCCACATGTCTCAGTTGAGAGTATACCTACCGGATCTGGGAAATGTTAGCAACCATGAGATTCTAATGGTTGATCCGGACCATACTTTTGTGGAGTTCTAGAGCTTTAGATTAGGCTACCAGGGAGACAAAGGATAGACTTAGGAGTAGTAGCAGGAGTTCCTTGCGGAGTATGCCGCAATCTCTTCCCCGGCGAGAAAGTACCCGGATATTGATGGGTATGACTTATGTGACAATATGATTACTTCTAGGTTTGGGTGTTTAATCTTTTGTGGTTAAATTCTATGGTCTCTATGAGTCTTGCATGTTAGAAAGGTAGAAAAAAAAATCTTTAGAAGAAGAGCTAGATACTCCAGTTCTATTTATGGAAAGTTATCTAAGTATATGTTCCTTATTCTAAGTTTTGGGATGAAACTTATTTTAAGGGGGTACTGATGTAATACCCGGAAAATTTTTATTCCGTGATTTTCGAGACAAACCGGATTTCGGTCCGTGGACCTTTTTATGATACCTAGTGTTATCTACCATCACAAATGCTATCATTTTATGTAAGCCTAAACTCCCATAAAATGATGAAAATTTCAACAAAACCTTAATCCTACAAACCCTAGTTTATATCCATGTCTATGACAAGGTATTGACACCTTTTGACAAGTCTTTGACGAGGTCGTGACGAGGCCATGACGAAGCCACGACGATGCCTTGACAAGGTTATCCGGGCAAGTTGACAACAACCCATTTGTTGTTCTTTTAGCCCTCTCATTCCTCCTTGCTTCAACCCATCTTACTCCTTCCTAATGATGCAGCCCTTTCACCTCTTGCTCCACGCCAGTCCAGGAAAGCCCTGCTCCTCATCTGCCCAGGAGATAATCCAGCCAGTCCAGGAAGGTAGCAACCCTGGGACGTTGGTCTTGGAGAAGATCATTGCCAGCCCAGGAGGAAAGGAAGCCAAGACGATAAGGGCTGATGGCTGGTTTTCCGCCTACCTTTAAACCCGTTGTTGATATCCTCTCTCTAATGACGCAAATTACGCCGGCCATCTCGCACATACCTTACCTTCTCCCATGTCCCGATTCAGAGAAACGAAGAGAGGGCAGTCCCGTCTCATTCTCAGCGTGCCCAGTACCCCAAGGCAACCACGCTGTTACAACTCTCGCAGTTGATAGAGAGCCGGGGTAGCCGGGCTATCTCTCCTCCCTGCATGCCAGCTTTGGGAGCCAAGTAGTCACTACATCAGGTAGCCGGACTATCCCTCCTCCCTGCACGCTAGTAGTTAGAGCCAGGAGGTCACTGCATCGCTCCCCACTCCCTTCGCTGGTAACTAATGGTAAGAACCCCCGGCTACACCCAAGTACGCCTCTCGTCCTCATCCCCTCCTCTCTTCTCCATCCTTGATCCGAGCGACTCGATGTGCAGTAGTAGAGGACCTCTCCCAGACAGGACCTTGTTGCCCTACTAGAACAATAGAGTAAGACCCTCCTACCCCTCTCCTTCCCTTCTGATTTCACATAAGAACCAGTACCCATTCTTCCCCATAATCTGTTGCAGCCAGTTTTTAAAACCCTGTAGCTTCTGAGATTTCATCCTGGACTCGTTATTGTGAGATCAACAGCAACCGGCCCCTTCGCTGCTGTAGTTAAGTAGACATAACATTCAATCATAGTACCATAATGTTGTTTAGGGTGTATTGCTTGAGTTTGATGAGTAAGGATGGGAGTAATGTAGATGTATGGTTAAGCTAAACATAGAATAGGCTGGTTTCTGCACTAAAGATCTCTAAGTAGAAATAAGGGAACATATGCAGGCAAGGAGAGTCAGAATTAGGATCTTTTACACACATTATGTTCCAGCATTGACATGCTGAGTTTGAGATCAAGTTTCGATATGTTATATTGAGAATCCACCGTTGAATTTTTGATATGTAGTAGATGGAAAAATGTAGTTTACAATGTTAAAATTTGGGAGAAAGTTAACGGTCGGATTAGAAATTATAAGGACTAAAAGTAGGACAGTTGAACTGTTTTTACAACAGCGGAAATTTGACTAAGTACGGCAAATTTCAGCTTTTATACCAACTTTGGAGAATTATGGGAGAGTTTTGATTAAGTATTTTTGAGAGATCTTTACTCCTATGTTTAGTATGTATATCATAGAGGATCTAGGATTTTATCTCGGGATTTTTATATCCTTTTCCAAGCCGTGCATATGAACTCAAAGTCGAGCCTTGACGACTTTTGTGTAAACTAAGAATGTTGGGTAAATCTTATAAAACCTTACTAAAATATTCTACGAGAACTAGGTTTAGGACATAGGTACTAGAAGAGAATATTAGAACTAAATGATAGACTTTTTCGGAGTTTCGGAATCAAGGAAAATTAGTCTTTTTAACTTAAGAGAACCTTTTCCGTAAATTCTCTTTATGAGATTGTACAACTTAGAAGTTTATAACTTCTAAGAGTATGAGGTGTGATTGTGATCCACATGCCTTGTTTGACAGGCGTTTGAGTTACCGCGAGTGCAGACCGTGTTGAGATTTGAGAGTTGTGATTTGATTCAAGTAAGTCCTTGCGACTTACTTAGCTAGTTTCTAGATGTTAGTTGAGTGATAATAGTGGTGTGTGCAATGTGTGTTTATAATAATAACTTGATAGGCCGACTGTCATTATTATATTTTAAGGCCCAAGTGTATGTATAACGGGCCGTGATATCACTGCCCAGCTCTAACAGGAGACTGGGAGGTTCTCTATACCCAGACCATACATGTACAAGGTGAGATGCATTGGATCCATTCCTGATGGTTACACGGGGACGGAGGTGAGGTTTGGGAATCCCTCGTGTCACAAAATAAGTATCATTAGTAAGAGTGAATGACCTAAGTAAAGATGATAAATGGATTGTTTGAAAGCATGATGAGTGTTTACTTTTTCTATGATGTGTGTGTGTGCTATTATTATTCATCTAATGTTTAGATTGCTAGCTGATGGTTGTTATATTGTGTTTTTAGATTCACCACAGGTTAGAGCAGCAGCTGAGTGATCCGGAAGTAGTGGTCAGCCGGGTCTCCGTACTCCTTAGAGCGGGGTTGGGTGTTTACCTTGTTGTTTCTCTCTTCTTGTTAAAGACAGTTAGACCCCTTTTCGTTGTTTAAGCTCAATAGCCTGTTAGATGTTGTTGCATTCATCTCTTGAAAATACTACTTTATGAATTTTGGTTTTTCTTATTTGTGTCTTGTTGCAAGATCCTAGTAACATTGTTGTCAAACTGAGGTCGGGACCCATTGTGAGGTCCTAACCAGTATTGTCTCGAGTTTTGAGAATTCGGGGTGTTACACTACCCTCCTCGGGGTACTTTACCTTAAACTCCGTTATGTCTTTCTTCATTCCATACTTCCTTTTCTTTATTAGGTTAATATATCTTCTTTGCCTCGTTTTTTCATATAACTCCCTTACATAAACTTAATCATTCTTCCTTAATGTCTTTCAAGAGCACCTTCCCAAAATTATAGCCCTAGCTAGCATCCACTCGCGTTCTTCTTGGTTGGTATCTTAAGTCTCTCGATCAAAGCTCTTCGTTTCGTCTTTCGGCTTCCTGGGGTCATCGTTTATACACACTTCCTCCTTCTTGGCGTTTCTTAGTCTTATCATCATAATGGAAAACGGTCAACTCCACGTGGATCCCCCCATGCCCTTCTTCTCATAACTCTAGTAATGTTGACACTTCACTTGTTGGTACCTCGTAAGCTTAACTTCCGGTATCTTAAATCTCTAGCAATTGGTTCGATCATTCTTCTTATCTTGACTCAAATGCTTAGGAGCGCCTAAAGAAGACTTCACCTCAGTGGAACGCCACTTTTAACCTTGCTAGAATGTATCCATCTCCTTCTCGATTCGTATCATTAGTTGTCCACGCGTCTTCTAGAAGAACTTAAGTTCGTTTTCACTATTGGTCTCGTTGTCTTCCTAATCGTGACTTCTTTGTAAATACTTCCAAACACCTTCGTGTTTCTCCTTTCTTCCCCGCTTCACGTCTTTAGTTGTCCATACGTCTTCTGGAAGAACCAAAAGTTCATCCTCTCTAGTTGGTTTCGTTGTTGTTCACTCGTTGTTTCTTTGCCACCACTCTCATGTCTTCATGTTGCATCCTTACTTGTATGACTTCCTTCTCAGTTTCGCTTAAATTCACTCGAGGTTCTTTTTCACTTGTTTGTCCTTCGTTTACGCCGTCTCTAATCTTCCTCTTCGACCTTCTCTTAAAGGAGTACGAGAACTCCAAGGTGTTCGCCTGAACCTATCACTCAACTCGATACTTGAGCATATTCATCCTCGTATGTACACTATCCTATGTCAAACAACGTCGTCCGTGGGCAATGATATCTGTTAGCATGAAATATTGTGATACTTTAGGCACGTTTTCTAAGCGTATTTGATTCATATTGATAGTCTTTGATTGAGCATTATTGCATTTGTGAGCTAGTTTCCCTATATTGTCGATATGGATGTCTACACAAGCTTTATGTTGATTATAGGTGATTGAGAGCCATTTCCGAACGGAATTGAGCAAAAAGGGAGTTGTTTGATATGTCCATGGATTGAGGGCATTTTTAGGAGCAAAAAGGAGTTCAACTTGGAGAATGCACGAGGCTAGGGAAGAATCACGTTCTTACCCTAAACCACGCTCTAAAATACGGCCCTATCACATTCCACGTTCAGTTCCACGGCCGTGGATTCATAGTCAGAAAACGAGGTTCATTCTAGGGGATATTACGGCCGTGGAGAAGGTGGTTCAGAACCGTATTGATTTCCACGCTCTAAATTACGGTCGTGGAACACTTCCACGACCGTGATCGTGGCGATATTTTTCGCCATACTTTAAGCCACGATCTTATAGTTTATTGGGCCAGAAGACGCACTTCGCTGGGCCTATATAAAGACGGACGATGAGAGATTCCGACACTTTCGCTTACGCTCAGACTTCTGCTTACCCTACGCTTACAACTTGCTACACACGTTGCCGCGCTTTAGGCTTGTGCTTGGATTTGCCTTAATCTCGGACTTTGGCGGAGATTGTGGTTGAGAGATTGGTGTTTCATCGCTGCGATTTCCGGATTGACGGAAGATCGAAGATTTGGAAGATTGTTCGCAAGAAGATTCCTCTTCTTGTTTAGGTTTGATTTCGAAGACGGATTGACATCCCGTTCTTCCTTCTTATCTATAGTTGTGTTTGTTTGTTCTATTCCGAATCTTGTGACGATACTTGTTCTCGATTGTGACTTTGAGATTGGGTTGAAGTTTATTGGAAGTTTTCGGAAGTTTTCATCTTTCAATCTTTTAATCATTGAATTTAATATCAATATGACTGTTATTGGCTAAAAACCCTTAACAATTCTAAGGTGAAGGGTTGATAGTTGTGGCGTAGATGATGATAGATCGATCGTAAACAGATTGGACCCTGAGAGTTAGAGAGAATCGCCGACGAACCTAAATCACGGTCTGTTCTTGAGCTTCCACGGCCGTGGAACTCAAGAACTAGCCGTAATTTAATGTTAAGTTACGAACCTGCTTTTACTTTAATACAAAGTTAGAGATTTGCTTTAACTTAGTTTAGGCTTGCCTTTTCTAGGTGGTAGTGAAGCCTCAACAACCTCTACCTCGATTGTGAGTGTCACAACCGTAATCGGTTTAGTTAGTCTCGATCCTTGGATTGCAAGTTTGGGTATTTGACATTAATTCTTACCTTTAGAACCTTTCAATACCGAAGCCTCAACAACCTTTATAGAGAGTGTCTTGTAGGTGAGTCATATAAGGTTTTTGGAACTTCACCGTACGATTGCCTTACATTAGCATACCTTTGCATATATCAACTCTGTCCTTATATCATTAGTATATCTTGAATCGATAGCCACAACTGGATACTTGGATCTTTAGGATTGTTGTTTTCCCAATAATTTGCAAAGCTTCTTACGTTACTCGCTTGATAATCTGAAACTGAATTTGTTCCCACCCAAATCCCTGAGTTCGATACTCTAGAATTCTTGCTTAACTATATCGATCCGTACACTGCGGGTTCGCTGCTTGATTTCTAGTTTTATAAATTTAAAACTTATTTGCACACGCCATTAGGGGCGGACAATATCATAAAATCATTTTTTCTATTAGGTCTCGTAACTCAATATGCTACTACTATATATAATAAGAATACGTATACATAACTATATAAGTCCTAAGTCCATATCACTACCAATATAACACATCAACATTTTATCCACCATATAAGGTCCCATAACATATAATCGTCCACATATATAACTATACATATATATTCATTTCATCATGCAACTTACAATCACAAAGATACACATCAATTCCATCATGCATTACTACAAACCTCATATCCATATCTATATATACATATATATACATATCAAAATCTAATAAACTAAGCTGCCGAGATCCGTGGAAGGAGTGGTGGTCCGTACATTCTACCCCAACTCATGCATGTGCTTTTGAAAACGAAAAATCATTTTAAACTTAGAACCCTTGAGGGTTCTATTTCCCTCTATTCGGCCTTTAGAAGATTGCGAGTGCCATTGTTGTTAACCTAGGACTCTGATACCACTTTTGTAACACCCCGAATCCGCGGGACTTGGGATGCTATGGGTTGGGACCTCACAATGGGTCCCGACCCTTATTTGACAACAATTTCAACGGATCTTGCAACAAGACACAAATAAAGGCCAAAACCGAAATACATTTTTATGCAATGAAAAGAAAAACCCGAAAGAATACAACAAAGGACTTCAGCCGAAAATACAACCCCAAAAACTAAACGCCATACAACATACAATAAACATAATACTCACACTCGACTCCACCAAAAACCCAATCCTAAAATGTACGGAACCCCGGCTGCCCACTCTTCCGGATCTCTCGGCCGCAATCCTAACCTGCAAGGCAATCTACAACAGTCGGTATAAAACCGTTAGCTCATATTCGAAGCATTAGAATCAATGGGAAAGACACAAACACAAGTAAATCATCACAAACACACAACATTCTCAAATCACACAATTCCGGTTTATTATCTTTTATTATTAATCATATCCCGTTCTAATTCAACTTAGTTTTGTGACACGAGACCACCGTGGTCCCACCTCGGTCCCTAATTACCGGCATGGAACGGTACGGATGCCTCCGACTATCCAACTAGCACGGGCTAGTCGCCAAGAACCTCCTAGACTCTCGCAAGAGCTAGGCAGATGATGTCATTGCCTGTTATCATACACTTGAGCCAAAATAAAATAAGGTCGGTGGGTCACATATATTATCAGAGCAAAAGAGGAGGGGGCCGAATATAAACACTGTAAATATCCTTCTTCAACCTTCAAATATACTCAGAAGGGGAGAGATAGTGACGAGGTGCGAGGCAGAAGCAGGAGGCGGCGTGGGCTCTCCTCCGACGGATTTGGCGGGGAGACAGAGGCGACCTTTCCCCTTGGCGGCAGAGGCTGCTCCTCGGAGGCAGAGGAGAATAGAGAGAAGAAGGCGGCGGCGACAGTGGGGTTGCACAGGCTCCAATTAGGGCACTTCTCAAAGGGCTTCTGGGCTCCTCCTCCGGCGAGGTTCCAGGCAGTGGTTACGTGCTAGGAGCAAGGGCTGCGCACGCAGAGCAAGAGGTCCTCTTCAGTGACGAAGGTTGCAAGACTTCTCCGGCGGAGGCAGGGAAGCACAGGTGTGGCTCGAGGGAGATCGAAGGCTGAACCCTCTTCTGGGGTGTTGTTGTTGTCGCGGGATCTGATACCTGGTGGAGATCAGCGGCTAGCGTCATGGAGAAGACAATGAGAGTGGAGGCTGCAGCTCATGACAGAGGGCTCGAGAAATGGAGGAGAGGAAAGGCAGGTGGTGTTGCATAGGTCTCCGGTGATGAATTGATAGCTCTCCAACGACTTCGATTAGCGTCAGCGAGGGTGGGATGTGGTTCGGGCAGAGCAGAGCAAACAATGGGGTGCTGAGAGTCAAGGTTTTTGTTGTGTGAAGAGTGATAAGGAAGAGAGTAAAGATGGGGAGAGTTACAGATCAGAAAGAATAGGATAGCGAGGGGTCGAACTCTAAGGTCATCAGAGTTGAAATATGTATGTTAGAAAGAGTTAGCAGGATAGAGAAGGGGTAGTTGGGCAACTAGACTGTGAAAAAGAGCAAGGCACACCATCAGGCCAGGCGGAAGGGACAATTAAATAAGAAAAAAAAAAGAAAAGAAAAAGGATTACTATATAGACTTGATCAAACTTAATCTGAACGGGATTTCCGGATCGGGAAATTTTCCGAATTCTTCCGTAAAATAATAGTAATACGGTATCAAAAATATAAATATACTCGGGAAAATATATTTTACGTCATATAATACTTTTAAAAAAAATATTTTATCTAATAAAAATAAATATCGATAGAAGTCGGACAACTAAATATCGCAAATGCACCAAATAAAATGGGCGTTACATATATAAACTAATTTATTTTCAATCCGATTCTATAACAATTTTGTAGGAGGATGAATTAAAGAGAATTGGTAATAAGTCTAAACATGTCAAATTCATTCTTGATCTTATTAAGACAACAATATATTATTGTAGCAAATAGTTGTATAGTTGCACCAAGTAAACATGTGGATGTTTAAACTCAAGTATATAATAATTAAGCTTATAAGCAGTTGTTAGCATGGAATATTGTGATATTTTAGGCACGTTTTCTGAGTGTATTTGATTCATATTGATAGTCTTTGATTGAGCATTATTGCATTTGTGAGCTAGTTTGCCTATATTGTCGATATGGATGTCTACACAAGCTTTATGTTGATTATAGGTGATTGAGAGCCATTTCCGAACGGAATTGAGCAAAGAGGAAGTTGTTTGATGTGTCCATGGATTGAGGGCATTCTTAGGAGCAAAAAGGAGTTCAACTTGGAGAATGCACGAGGCTAGGGAAGAATCACGTTCTTGCCCTAAACCACGCTCTAAAATACGGCCGTATCACATTCCACGTTCAGTTCCACGGCCGTGGAACCATGGTCAGAAAACGTGGTTCATTCCAGAAGCTTTTACGGCCGTGGAGAAGATGGTTCAAAACCGTGTTGATTTCCACGCTATAAATTACGGTCGTGGAACCTTCCACGACCGTGATCTTGGCGATCTTTTTCGCCACATTTTAAGCCACGATCTTTCAGAAGATTGGGCCGGCCCGATATTTTATCTTGCCCTATAAAAAGACGGACGAAGGGAGATTCCGTCACCTTGGCTTAGACGTTTTTTCGACCTCCGCTTACACCGCACGACCTACGCTTCCGCATTTTCGGCAAGTGCTTGGATTTGCCCTAATTTCGCATTTTGGCGGAAGTGTGTTGAGAGATCTTGGCGCATTGCTATTGTGATTTCCGGATTGACGGAAGATCGAAGATTCGGAAGATTGTTCGTAAGAAGATTCCGCTTCTTACTTAGGTTTGATCTAGAAGACGGATTGACATCCCGTTCTTCCTTCTTATCTAAGATTGTGATTGTTTGTTCTATTCCGAATCCATTGACGATTATTGTTCTTGATTGTGAACTTGAGATTGATTTGGAAGTTATTGAAGGTTTTTGGAAGTTTTCATCTTTCCTTCTTTTAAATCTTGAATTTGATATCAATATGACTATTGTTGGCTAAAAACCCTTAACAATTCTAAGGTGAAGGGTTGATAGTTGTGGCTTAGATGATGATAGATCGATCGTAAACAGATTGGACCCTGAGAGTTAGAGAGAATCGCCGACGAACCTAATCCACGGTCTGTTCTTGAACTTCCACGGCCGTGGAACTCAAGAACCACCCGTAATTTTATGTTAAGTTACGAACCTGCTTTTACTTTAATCCAAAGTTAAAGATTTGCTTTAACTTAGTCTTGGCTTGCCTTTTCTAGGTGGTAGTGAAGCCTCAACAACCTCTACCTCGATTATGAGTGTAATAACCTTAATCGGTTTAGTTAGTCTTGTTCCTTGGATTACAAGTTTGGGTATTTGACATCAATTCTTACCTTTAGAACCTTTCTATACTGAAGCCTCAACAACCTTTATAGAGAGTGTCTTGTAGGTGAGTGATATAAGGTTTTTGGAACTTCACCGTACGATTACCTTACATTAGCATACCTTTGCATATCTCAAACTCTGTCTTTATATCATTAAGTATATCTTGAATCGATTGCCACAGCTGGATACTTGGATCTTTAGGATTGTTGTTTTCCCAATATTCGCAAAGCATCTCATATTTACTCGCTTGATAATCTGCAATTGAATTTGTTCCCACCCAAATCCCTGTGTTCGATACTCTGGAGTTCTTGCTTAACTATATCGATCCGTACACTACGGGTTCGCTGCTCGATTTCTAGTTTTATAAATTAAAGCTTATTTGCACAAACCTTTATGGGCGAACAAGTTTTTGGCGCCGTTGCCGGGGATTTGGTTTAGGCCGAATTCGGTTATCGGTTGTCAAGCTTGGGAGCTTTGCTCTTGTTATTTGATATCTTTTCGGTATGAGTTTTCGAGTTTTCAGGGTCACCAATGGCAGTTAAGGGCTATAAGGCTCCATACGATCCAATATGGGTAGCGAAGCAAACGGCTAGAGCAGACCATATGAATACTTGGTAGAGAAATACGCCTTCTATTGGTTTGATAGCGAAAGAGAACGTGAACAAACCATTAAATATGAATTTGCAAAATGGGAAAAGTTGCACTACCCAAAGAAGGTTAAGAAGAAACCTCCCAAAGATGTGGAAGACTCGAAGCTTGAAGAATTGATGAAGAAACTTGATATGTTCGAAGAAAAATTAAGAGCCTATGAGGAAGAACTCCAAGTTTCGAGCATTCCTCCTATTGAACCCGAAGTTCCTCTAGAACCTCTTGAAGTTCCCATTGAAGAAGAGGAAGAAGTGGTGAACCTTGGCCAAATTACTGAAACTGTGGCCAATGTTGAAGAAGATCCAGCTGAGTTGGGAGATATTTCATGTGTGGATCATCATCCCAACATGAAACTTGTCCCAAGCCTTGAAGAACTTAACAAGGTATATTCTCTTACTTCCTTTGAAATTCCTATTAAAATTTCTAATTTTTTCAGGAATGCACCGGAGAGTTGGAGGTCTCTTCCAAAAGAGCCTCCTAAGGTGAAGATGAAACCTCCATTAGAACTGTTGGAAGTAAATGCTCCTTGGACTACAAGGAGTAAATTTGGCAAGCACTTCAACGCCAATGCCAACAAGTGCTTTTTGTTCAAGTATGGGGTCATTCACATGACGAAGACCATACATCATCCCCAAGCTGGAGTTGGGGAAGCTAAGTGGATCCTCGAGAAACTAATTTCTCGATCTAGGAAAGGATGGGATGCAAGGCTGAATTATGTCCCATTAAAGCATAGGAAAGCTAGGAGGATTCCGGTGAGAATCAAACCGTACAAGCTTGTACGTGGGAGATCTTACCACTTGCCGGTGAAATTAGGAACCGGAGATTTTTTGGAAGAGCTCTATGATGGATTTGAAGAGCAATCCAAGATGTTCAAAGTGCATTGAGTCATCTATGGACATTGGTCTAGCTACGAACCTTAAACAAAGCGCTTCTTGGGAGGCAACCCAAGGTATTGCATTTTTTTTTTGTTTTCGATTCATAGTTTAGCTTAGGTTAGACGTTTTTCGCTTTGTTTTTTGCCTTCGATTCCTTCCGGTATGTTCGTGTTTTTGGATGTAGGAACGATGGAAAAGGAAAAGGGAAGGATAATGTTGAAGAAAAGTGACGAAATTTGGACTTTGGAGCTTTACAGAGAGTTCCACGGCCTAAACCACGGCCGTGACAGCTACAGTGACCGTAATTTCCAAAAGCCTTTGAAAAATCACCAAAACCACGGTTCCGTACAATTCCACGGCCGTGGAACACCCCGACAGACCGTGATTTTCAAAATTTTGCATGTGACTATATAAACCACATTCTTCACAAAAATCACTCCACAAAACCCTCTTCCACGACCTAAAAGCCGAATCCACGCCATTCCTCCCAATTCCTCGTTTCTTAATCGTTTTCAACGATTCTTCTTTCCAAATTGAAGCAAATTCAACCACCAACAAGATCCAAGCGACGAATCGAGCGGAAATTCACCAAGGAACGCACATTTCGGATTTGAAAATCCAAAACCTAGGTTTTTCCACTCTTCTTGTTCTTTGTCAATTTGGTTAATTTTTGTTAGAAATTTTAGGAAGAACTGATTGAAATTGGAAGGAATTAGACTAGGGCTGCCTGATTACTGAGATTGAGTGTTGAATTCTGAGATTTGCGAAAAACTGAGACGAACCACGGTTCCTAGAAGAACCACGGCCGTGGAAAGGTTAGAACAGATCGTGATTCTTGACAGTGATGGATTTCGTAAGGAGAGTTTTAGGGAGGATTAAGGAGAAAAAGAATGATCAGAACAAGAAGAGGAAGGGTAATCCCTCTTCTTCTTCATCCTCTAGGGCACCACAACCTTCCTCCCCTTCACCACCATAATCACCCTCATCACCATCACCTCTCCCACCTAGAGTACCGACCATTCACGATGATCACCTCCTAGCCCTAGAGCGGATTGAGAAGAGGGCCGTTATAGGGCCTAGATACTTATTGTTAGAGGATTTAGTTCCTCTTAACATCGTTGATTACCTTACTTGGCTCTTGGATAGAGCCGGACTTATTGTCTTCTCGGCTATCCGAGAAGATGCTTATGAGGAGGTTACGAGAGAGGTTGTGACGCCCTTCGAGCACAACCATGTTGATAGGACCGTTTCTTTCCGTCTTATGGAAAGAAACTATGAGTTTACCATCCGTGAGTTTGGAGCCTTCTTCGGGTTTCAGGAGACCTTTAATGGTCGCTTTCCTAGTGGTGTTTACGCCAAAGATTTTTGGGAGGAGGTAGAGATGATCTACGCCAGCGAGGACCGCTGGCAACCTGCTGACACCAAGGCTAAGTCGATGTAGCACTTAGCCTTGAAGATTGCTCACCATGTTCTTTCGGAGTGTCTCTTCCCTAGGACGGAGACGCCCCAAAAGATCAAGACGTATGAGCTCTTTTTGCTGTATTCTATGCTGTATGGGCGCCGAGCTGACTGTGCCACCCTCTTAGCTGCTACTATGAGCAAGCTTAAGAATAAGAGGAAGGGCAACATTGGATATGGTGGGATAGTTACCCACCTTGCTAGGAGTTTGGGAGTTGACTTTTCTGCGTGTACCCGTATACCGGCCGTTCCTTTAGGACTCCATGCCTTCATGACTAGGGGTCTCATCTTCCCCACACATAGAGGTCCGCCTTATGCGGCCATGCCTTGGGAGAGCAGGACTGGGAGAGACATTGAGTGGTTACCTGAGTACTCCATTATGGCAGGACGCCATAATTGGAAGGAGACGTTCGCAGCTATGCATGCGAACAGGATTGCAACCCCTCCGTATGTTCCACCACCACCAGTAGTTGAGGAGGAGATGAGAGATCAGTATGAGGGAGGAGGAGGAGCAGAGCAGGACTTTGGTACGTTTCCGGATCAGCCGGACGTAGCTTCTGATGTGTCGAGACGTTCTCCACGCCCAATTAGAGCATCTGGCTCTTCTTCTTGCCGCGCCAGCGTGAGCGAGAGACCCACCTGGATGGCGACTCCACTGGAGTGGTACAGCACGCAGCCAGGTTGGATGGGAGCACCTCCACCTTGGGCTTCACAGGCACCGCCTCCGCCAGCTCCTTCCGAGGCTCCAGCATGGTACAGCCAGCCTCCGGGTTGGTATGAGCAGCAGCCGCATGGGCCACTTCTCTTTCTGACAGATTCGGAGCATTAGAGGTCCGTACAGATGGCCTCGATCACATGATGAGAGACGTCTACCGCCAGCAGTTCGGGCGGCACTATGATCCTGACTTCTCTCCATTTCCACCACCACCGCCGCCACCGCAGTGACGACCTTGAGGACCGACAACTTTAGCCGCTCCACCGCCAGTTGTGAGTTTTTTTTCTTTCTTTCTTTTTCTTTATTTTTCTTTTGAACATTAGGTACAATGTTGTTCTAAGTATGGGGTGGGGTGTGACAAAAAGTTTGTAATAACTCTTACTCACTATGTTTGCTTCCATTCGAGACTATCATTGCATGTTCATTACATTGTTGCACGTTTCATTATTGCATTGCATGAAAAAGAACTTGAAAAACCCATAAAAATTGAAAAATTTTGAAAATTTTGTCCTTCTAAGGAATTGAGATGATTTCTATGATAATCGCTACTTGTGAATTGAGTTTGATGACAATTGAATGCTTAAACAAATAGTGAATCGAAAAGAAATTGAATGTGTTGATTTTACCTTCTTTTTGCAAGTTTCATAATGTGATGAATGCTACCTAAATCATGTTGAGAAATTGAAGTTGAAATCACATTATAAGTTCTTATACTTCTTGTTGAGATGATTAAGGCAATTCGATATTTTCTTTCTTCTTTCTTTGATCATTTAGCTCCTCATTGAAATATTTACCTCCTTTACCATCCGGGAATTTGGAGAAGTGAATGAAAAAAGGCATGTTTGATGTGGGAGGGCCATGAGAGCAATTATTTGCAATCAAAAGAATAGAAAGAAATTATAGGTTTGGGGAAGTCAATCATGACGATGAGTAACTCGGCACCATTCACATAGTCGGGTGTTTGTGTCTTGCCAAAGTCGGATTGAGCGATATTCCTAGCGGATTATGGTATGTGCGCTAAGGGTTTGAGGCATCTCATAAAAATTGAGAAACACCAATCTCCTAGGCTTCGGTTTTTGTGCACCTCTATCCATAACTCCAAAAGTAAAGTCGAAAAAATGAAAGGAAGAGAGCGAAGCTCTAAGTTGAAGGTGTGCGGAAACCGCAAGAGAAAAAGAAAAGAGTTGTTGTCCACTTTCCCGGATTCATGCACCACATTCCCTAAAAGTTTCCTTCCCTTTCCACATTCTAGACCTTTTCTTTGGAACTCCTTAAGATCAAAAGAATGTTATATGGCTTGGTGATCTAAATTGAAGTTTCTTATGATTGATTTTGATAATGTTTGAAGGTTATGATGTTTGTATGGAAGTTTAATTGATTCATGAGCTTTCTTAACCCTTTACTCTTTGATTAAGTGTATGAAAGTCTTATAAACGATTGAAGCAAGATTTGAGGATGATCTATTGTTTAGAAGGCACATTCATCCAAAAGAAGTATTGCTTCGAGAAGGTACACATATTTCATCCTAACTCTTGTTTTAAAGCTTTTGAAAGACCTTGCTTAGGGACAAGCAAGTTGCAAGTATGGGGTTATTTGTTAGCATGAAATATTGTGATATTTTAGGCACGTTTTCTGAGTGTATTTGATTCATATTGATAGTCTTTGATTGAGCATTATTGCATTTTTGAGCTAGTTTGCCTATATTGTCGATATGGATGTCTACACTGTAATAACCGGAAATTTTAGGTTTTCGGCAAATGGAAATTAACCAATTTCCGATACGACAATCATAATTAAATAAATAAATAAACTCTATAAAGCGAGTTTAAATGTTATAATTTTATGTGACCTTAAATCACATAAAATGATAACAAAATTAAGTAATAAAATAAATATATAAATAATAAAATAAAGATAATACAGAATTAATTCCGTATTATATACTTCCGTACCTAATTAGAATCCGAACGAGTAACGAATTCATTTTCCGTACTAATATGAAAACGGGCCGGATGTGGGCCACTGCGAGGCCCAATCAGCAGCCCACCTCTTAAATTTAACCTAACCCTAATTTTCCTAATCATCCTACTAATTAATCTCCTCCTAATCTAATACTTCTAACCTCCGCCGCTACCCATCTCTCGCTAATCTGCTGAAGATCGCAAACTGCAGCCCTTCTGCCTTCGCCGGAGACGACACCGGAGCCACCGCCACTCGCCCGCCTTCCCTGCTCGCCGGCGACCTCAACCCGGGTAAGTGTCGTCTCTCTCTTCCCCTGTTCGCTGATATTCCTTCCGCCTCCCTCGTTTTCTTCTGCTTCTGTTCGAGCCGAGGACCCTAAACCACCGCTTCTCTGCAGCCTTACCGCGCCACCCAGTCGGCCTCCTGCCGCCTCGGTCGACCGCCAGACGCCGCCATCCGCCGCATCGAGCTTCTCCGGTCGACAGTGAAGGTAAGGCCGCCTTCTTCCCTAGCCATTGCTGAACTTGTGTTGTAAGAGCTGAAACCGCCTCTCCCTCCGTTTCAGCAGCGCCGGAAACAAGTGAGTGGTGCACTGCGGGAGACGTCCGAACCAGGTCCAGACCGCCCAGTCGCGTCGTTCCGTCCCCAACAGCAGCCGGCTCGGACCAGCTACGGTCCGGCAGTGGTGAGCCTCTCCCCCTTCCCCTATTCTCCTCTCTTCTTCTGTCCGATGTCGTTCCGGTGTTAAACCTCGCTTGTTTGAAAAGGAAACTGCAGTGCTTAATACGAATAAGTGTAGGTATGTATGGTGTTAATCAGTAGAGTAGAGGTGAGTATACGTCATATTGTGCAGGTTAGTAGAATTGAATTCAGTGGCTGGATGTAAGTTGAGGGAAAGTGCTGAGAGTTAGAAGTATATATATATGTATATATATATATACATATATATATACACATATATATATATAGGTGTGTGTGTGTGGGTATATTATACGAGTGCAAGTTTGGAAGTTTCGAAATTATGTAGATATATACCGATTAGTTACAAAGTTATTCGGGTTAGAGATATGAATCGCGTAAGCTAAGCATACATAAACTTAGATAATTAAATATAAAAGAATGAGTCAAATTTCGGGTATACGGATTCATATGTTTTTACGAGTTAGTTGAGTTGGCGTTCTACTATTTTAGGAAGTTCGGAATTGGAATAGAGTAAAATCTATAAGTTTATATACGATGACCTAAGTAAGAAAGAAGAGTGAATTCGAGTACGGATATATGTATACTTATTTTAGATAAGAAATTAAAAGTTATATACTTATACCTTTGGATAGATATGCACGGCGTAAGAGTAAATATATATATATACATAAATACAGTTGTATAAGCTAGTGTAGGCGTATAGATAAATTTCGGATTAAACTTGAAAGTAGTAAGACTGAGAGCAAATTAGTCTGTTGCCGTAAGAGAGTTTTTCCGTAATTCCTTTGAGTGAGGTTGGACGTTTGAATGAGACTCTGATCCACATGCCTTCGTTGACAGGCGCTTGAGTTACCACGAGTACGGACTATCTGAGGAGTGTTAGAGTGTTTTGACTCAGGTTAGTCCTTGCGACTTACTTAGCCGGTTTCTGAGTGTTAGTTGAGTGATAGTAGTGGTGTGTGATATTGCTTGATTTAATAATAATAACTTGCTAGGACGACCGTTATTATTTTTACGTAAGGCCCAAGTGTATGTATAACGGGCCGTGACATCACTGCCCAGCTCTGACAGGAGACTGGGAGGTTCTCTATACCCAGACCATACAGGTACAAGGTGAGATGCATCGGATCCATTCCTGATGGTTACACAGGGGCGGAGGCGAGGTTT
Organism: Fagopyrum esculentum; assembly: GCA_033239045.1. NCBI lineage: Eukaryota > Viridiplantae > Streptophyta > Magnoliopsida > Caryophyllales > Polygonaceae > Fagopyrum > Fagopyrum esculentum. The sequence continues at coordinate 128,144,450 of BSUD01000006.1, read as the reverse complement.
GGGAATCCCTCGTGTCACAAAATAAGTATCATTAGAGTGAATGAGTATTTTAAAGAAAGATAATAAAACGGACTTGTTTGAAAGCATGTTGAGTGTTTATGTTTATCTGAGTGTGTTTGTGCTGTTATTATTCTGCTAATATTTAGATAACTAGCTAACGGTGATTGTTGTTGTTGTTTTAGATTTACCGCAGGTTAGATCAGCAGCTGAGTGATCCGGAAGTAGTGGTCAGCCGGGTCTCCGTACTCCTTAGAGTGGGGTTGGGGTTGTTTGTCTTTCCTTTCTTTTGGTTAAGACAGTTGTTCTTTTCTCTTGTTTAAGTACTGTAGGCTGCTAGACTTTGTTGCATTCATTACTCTAAAAACATGTTTTTATGAATTTCGGTTTCCTTATTTGTGTCTTGTTGCAAGGTCCTAGTAATGTTGTTGTCAAACTGAGGTCGGGACCCATTGTGAGGTCCTAACCAGTAATACTCCGAGTTCTGAAAATTCGGGGTGTTACAACATGGTATCAGAGCTCTAGGTTGGCAACAATGGCACTTGAAATCTTCTGAAAGACCGAATAAATTTTAAGCAGAACCCGAAAAGGGATCTGAGTTTTAAAAAGAAAATTTTTGGTTTTAAATGCATGCATAGTCTGGTTGGGAATAGAAAAGTACGGCTGACCACCACTACTACCGCGGATCTCAGTGTGCTTAGTTGGACTTTAGGTTACTGTAGTTGGACTTTTTGGACTTTCAGCTAGTAGTAATTATAGTTTTTATTCTTGTACAGATGGCACGTACTAGAGCTACGCTAGCTACTGGTCGAGGCAGAGGTCGTCCACCTCTCCCTCCAGCTGGACCAGGTAGGGGAGATAGGGCCCCTACAGTTAGAGGACGCGGCCGTGGAGGTAGACCCCCACTAGCCCGAGGCCGAGGTCGAGCTCCACGAGAGGATCCCCCAGCAGTGATCATGCCAGAGGCTGGGGTGGAGGAAGTAGCTGAGAGTGTTGGTCCTGAGGTCAGGAATGAGACCGTTGCTAGGTCTGGAGCACAGAGAACACGTTCGACAGAGTCAGGGCGTGTTTCCATTGGAGCGACTGAGTACAGAGAGTACCGAGCCTACGTTGAGCGTAGGGAGGAGGCTGCTAGGACAGAGAGACTTACCCAGATTCCACCAGTACCGGCTAGATCTGTCCAGGTGACACAGGAAGCGCCTCAGGTGCCAGCTGTACCTGAGAGGAGAGTTGTGGCTGGTAGAGCGCCTACTGGGACCAGAGCACCCAGGCCAGATGAGTGGTTGAAGGCTTTCAACTCTCAGAAGGTTCCCTCATATAATGGAGAGATAGGATTGGAGGTGGAGCACTGGATTGGGCAGGTAGAGACTGCTTTAGAGGCGATACGCTGCCCAGAGGATCGACAGGTAGACTTGGTGCAGACTTGCTTCACTGGAGATGCTCATTCTTGGTGGCGGACCATGCGTAGTCGAGTCACCACTTGGGAGCAGATGAGGAGCATTGTTAGAGACAGATACTGCCCTGTTTCGTTGAGGAGAGAGAGATTCCAGGACTTCATTGAGGCTGGATTTGAGGATGTTCCGATCGCTGCTGCCATCAAGAAGTTCCAGAAGGAACTGACACTGCTTGGACCAGCTGCACCTCCTGAGGAGCAGCATGTCTATCTCTTTTCCCGGAGATTGAGAGAGAGCACTCGGTCTTATCTGGCAGGATTTCGCTGTGAGACTTTGTCAGACTATCAGGATAGAGCATCTGCATATGAGAGAGACAGACCAGGGTCTAGGAGAGCTGCTCAGTCTGACAGACCGGATAAGCGGCAGAGGACAGGTTATGCCAGTGGTGGTTCAGGAGTAGCTGCTTTTGGACGGGGACAGACTCAGGGGCGATAGAGCCATACAGCTACTGGTCAGACTTCAGCTGGTAGCTTGCAGTGCCACAACTGCAATAGTTATGGACATATCCGATCGAACTGCACGAAGCCAGCAGTGACTTGCTTTCAGTGTGGCAAGGTTGGACATAGAGCTGCATTCTGCCGTCAGGGCAAGGCCCCATCTCAGCAGGGTTCTTCTCCTGCAGGCTTATCAGGGAGTGTACAGAGACCGCCACAGTACCGGACTCCGAGTCAGCAGCAGCAGTACAGAGCTCCTAGTCAGCAGCAGTCTTACAGAGCTCCAGGACACACACCACCACAGAGTTCTATGCAGGGATCAGGTCGGGGTAGAGGACGTGGTAGTGTGGCTGATACTAGAGGAGCTCAGGCACGAGTGTTTGAGTTGAGAGATGCTGATCAGCCAGATGCACCTACTGCCACAGGTACGATCCAGATTCATGACTTACCTGTACGAGTTTTATTTGATACGGGTGCTACCCACTCCTTCATATCTGATGCATGCGTAGATATGTTGTCCTTAGCTACTGTAGAGGGGATACCTTTTACGATAGGCTTACCTGATGGGAGTAAGGTAAGAGGGACTAGAGAGATCTTTGGATGTCCTGTTCGCATGGGAGATCGAGACTGGCTAGTTAATTTCCTAGTCATGCCCTTGGCTCATGAGGATGTCATTTTAGGGATAGACTGGATGAGGAAACACGGAGCAGTCTTAGACATTGGTAAGAGGACAGTGACCGTTGCCACGGAGGAGGGTCATAGAGTAATATTCCGAGGTTGGGACCTCGGAAAGTCAGGTACAGTTATCAGTGCAGTGAGAGCAGCGAGACTGATAGCTCAGGGTTGCGAAGCCTTCTGGTGTTATGCCATGAAGGAAAGCAAGAGCCTGACTATAGAGGAGATACCTGTTGCGTGCGAGTTTGCAGAGGTATTCAGTGATGACCTGCCAGGGCTACCCCCACAGAGGAGCGTTGATTTCAGCATCGACTTGGAGCCGGGCACGAGACCTATCTCGAAGGCCCCGTACCGTATGGCACCTATAGAGCTGCTTGAGCTGAAGAAGCAGTTAGAGGAGCTGGCAGAGAAGGGTTTTATACGCCCCAGTGTGTCTCCTTGGGGTGCGCCAGTGTTGTTTGTGAAGAAGAAGGACGGATCGATGAGGCTGTGCATAGACTACAGAGAGCTGAACAAAGTAACCATCAAGAACAAGTATCCATTGCCACGCATAGATGATCTGTTGGACCAGTTGCATGGAGCGTCCGTATTCTCGAGGATAGACTTGGGGTCAGGTTACCACCAGCTGAGGGTGAGAGATCAGGACATACCGAAGACGGCATTCCGGACTAGGTATGGTCATTATGAGTTCGTAGTGATGCCATTCGGGCTCACTAATGCACCAGCGGTGTTCATGGAGTTGATGAATGGGATATTCATTGACTTCTTAGACCAGTTCGTAGTGGTCTTCATTGACGACATCCTAGTCGACTCTAGGAGTCGAGAGGAGCATGCCGGACACTTGAGGACAGTACTGCAGATTCTACAGGATAGCCAGCTATACGCTAAGCTATCCAAGTGCGAGTTTTGGATGTCAGAGGTGGCTTTCTTAGGTCACGTGGTGACTGCTGAGGGTATTAAGGTCGATCCGGCGAAGATCGAGTCAGTGTCTTCCTGGCAACCTCCTAAGAATGTTAAGGAGGTTCGCAGCTTTTTGGGTTTAGCAGGTTACTACCGCCGGTTTGTGGAAGGGTTCTCTTTGATTGCCCGACCACTTACTTGTCTTCTGAGGAAGACCACTCGGTTTGTCTGGTCTGAGCCGTGTCAGCAGAGTTTTGAGGAGCTGAAGAGGAGATTGACGTCCGCTCCGATTTTAGCACAGCCTGAGGGTATTGATGACTTTGTGGTATACAGTGATGCATCCAAGCTGGGCTTGGGGTGTGTCTTGATGCAGAGGGGTAAGGTCATAGCCTATGCGTCTCGACAGCTGAAGACGTATGAGGAGAACTACCCCACACATGATCTAGAGTTGGCTGCAGTAGTCCATGCTCTTAAGATATGGCGTCACTATCTCTATGGGGCGACATGTCAGATCTTTACAGACCACAAGAGTCTGAAATACATATTCACTCAGAGAGAGTTGAATAACCGCCAGAGGCGGTGGTTAGAGTTGATCAAGGACTTCGACCTTGAGATCCTTTACCACCCCGGAAAGGCGAATGTGGTAGCTGATGCTTTGAGCCGGAAGACGCCTAGAGAGAGGGCGATAGCCCGGTTGACAGTACAGCCACAGTTGCAGAGGGACTTGGCTTGGTTGGAGATAGAGGTTCAGTTTCCCGATACCGATGGCCAGTTGTCTACCATGGAGTTACTTCCTGATCTGTTGGATGAGATCCGACAGAAGCAGGAGACTTGCCCCACTTTGATCCGGATCCGGGACAGGATGTCTCGAGATGAGGCCCCACAGTTTACTATTGGTGCAGATGGAGTGATGAGACGTCAGGATCGCGTGTGTGTACCGTCAGACAGTGAGTTGAGACAGAGGATACTAGGTGAGGCTCATGCTACCCCATACTCAGTACATCCTGGAGCGAGTAAGATGTACAAGGATGTGAGACGGTCCTTCTGGTGGGGCGGTTTGAGGCCCGATGTGACTCGATATGTAGCTCAGTGTGCGACCTGCCAGCAGGTCAAGATTGAGCACCGTAGGTCTGGAGGAGAGCTCCACCCACTTCCAGTACCACAGTGGAAGTGGGAGGACATATCTATGGATTTTGTCACTGGTTTGAGGCTCAGCAGAGGATTTGATGCTATTTGGGTAGTGGTAGATCGCCTGACGAAAACCGCACGTTTCATTCCGATTAAGGAAACGTGGCCGGTGAGTCGTCTGGCTGAGGAGTTCACCAGGCACATTGTGAGACTCCATGGAGTACCGAGGACCATCGTCTCTGACAGAGATGGACGTTTTACATCGAGATTTTGGCAGCAGGTACATACTGCTTTGGGGACGAGTCTGCACTTCACTACCGCCTATCACCCACAGACAGACGGGCAGTCTGAGAGGACCATTCAGACCTTAGAGGACATGCTTCGGGCGTGTGTACTTGATTGGGGACAGGTATGGCCAGATCATCTTCCACTGGTAGAGTTTTCGTATAACAATAGCCGGCACGCATCTATTGGGATGGCTCCTTATGAGGCTTTGTACGGGCGGAGATGTCGTACACCATTATGTTGGGATGAGCCCAGCAGAGTTGATGGAGTAGCTCCAGATCAGATACAGGATGACATCGCTCGGATTGCCCTAGTCCGAGAGCGGATGTTAGCAGCTCAGAGTCGTCAGAAGTCCTACGCCGACAAAAGGCGTCGACCTTTGGAGTTTAGGGTGGGTGCTCAGGTGTGGTTGAGAGTGTCACCCACGAGAGGAGTCAGGCGTTTCGGCATTAAGGGAAAGCTGAGTCCCCGATATGTTGGACTTTGGAGCTTTACAGAGAGTTCCACGGCCTAAACCACGGCCGTGACAGCTACAGTGACCGTAATTTCCAAAAGCCTTTGAAAAATCACCAAAACCACGGTTCCGTACAATTCCACGGCCGTGGAACACCCCGACAGACCGTGATTTTCAAAATTTTGCATGTGACTATATAAACCACATTCTTCACAAAAATCACTCCACAAAACCCTCTTCCACGACCTAAAAGCCGAATCCACGCCATTCCTCCCAATTCCTCGTTTCTTAATCGTTTTCAACGATTCTTCTTTCCAAATTGAAGCAAATTCAACCACCAACAAGATCCAAGCGACGAATCGAGCGGAAATTCACCAAGGAACGCACATTTCGGATTTGAAAATCCAAAACCTAGGTTTTTCCACTCTTCTTGTTCTTTGTCAATTTGGTTAATTTTTGTTAGAAATTTTAGGAAGAACTGATTGAAATTGGAAGGAATTAGACTAGGGCTGCCTGATTACTGAGATTGAGTGTTGAATTCTGAGATTTGCGAAAAACTGAGACGAACCACGGTTCCTAGAAGAACCACGGCCGTGGAAAGGTTAGAACAGATCGTGATTCTTGACAGTGATGGATTTCGTAAGGAGAGTTTTAGGGAGGATTAAGGAGAAAAAGAATGATCAGAACAAGAAGAGGAAGGGTAATCCCTCTTCTTCTTCATCCTCTAGGGCACCACAACCTTCCTCCCCTTCACCACCATAATCACCCTCATCACCATCACCTCTCCCACCTAGAGTACCGACCATTCACGATGATCACCTCCTAGCCCTAGAGCGGATTGAGAAGAGGGCCGTTATAGGGCCTAGATACTTATTGTTAGAGGATTTAGTTCCTCTTAACATCGTTGATTACCTTACTTGGCTCTTGGATAGAGCCGGACTTATTGTCTTCTCGGCTATCCGAGAAGATGCTTATGAGGAGGTTACGAGAGAGGTTGTGACGCCCTTCGAGCACAACCATGTTGATAGGACCGTTTCTTTCCGTCTTATGGAAAGAAACTATGAGTTTACCATCCGTGAGTTTGGAGCCTTCTTCGGGTTTCAGGAGACCTTTAATGGTCGCTTTCCTAGTGGTGTTTACGCCAAAGATTTTTGGGAGGAGGTAGAGATGATCTACGCCAGCGAGGACCGCTGGCAACCTGCTGACACCAAGGCTAAGTCGATGTAGCACTTAGCCTTGAAGATTGCTCACCATGTTCTTTCGGAGTGTCTCTTCCCTAGGACGGAGACGCCCCAAAAGATCAAGACGTATGAGCTCTTTTTGCTGTATTCTATGCTGTATGGGCGCCGAGCTGACTGTGCCACCCTCTTAGCTGCTACTATGAGCAAGCTTAAGAATAAGAGGAAGGGCAACATTGGATATGGTGGGATAGTTACCCACCTTGCTAGGAGTTTGGGAGTTGACTTTTCTGCGTGTACCCGTATACCGGCCGTTCCTTTAGGACTCCATGCCTTCATGACTAGGGGTCTCATCTTCCCCACACATAGAGGTCCGCCTTATGCGGCCATGCCTTGGGAGAGCAGGACTGGGAGAGACATTGAGTGGTTACCTGAGTACTCCATTATGGCAGGACGCCATAATTGGAAGGAGACGTTCGCAGCTATGCATGCGAACAGGATTGCAACCCCTCCGTATGTTCCACCACCACCAGTAGTTGAGGAGGAGATGAGAGATCAGTATGAGGGAGGAGGAGGAGCAGAGCAGGACTTTGGTACGTTTCCGGATCAGCCGGACGTAGCTTCTGATGTGTCGAGACGTTCTCCACGCCCAATTAGAGCATCTGGCTCTTCTTCTTGCCGCGCCAGCGTGAGCGAGAGACCCACCTGGATGGCGACTCCACTGGAGTGGTACAGCACGCAGCCAGGTTGGATGGGAGCACCTCCACCTTGGGCTTCACAGGCACCGCCTCCGCCAGCTCCTTCCGAGGCTCCAGCATGGTACAGCCAGCCTCCGGGTTGGTATGAGCAGCAGCCGCATGGGCCACTTCTCTTTCTGACAGATTCGGAGCATTAGAGGTCCGTACAGATGGCCTCGATCACATGATGAGAGACGTCTACCGCCAGCAGTTCGGGCGGCACTATGATCCTGACTTCTCTCCATTTCCACCACCACCGCCGCCACCGCAGTGACGACCTTGAGGACCGACAACTTTAGCCGCTCCACCGCCAGTTGTGAGTTTTTTTTCTTTCTTTCTTTTTCTTTATTTTTCTTTTGAACATTAGGTACAATGTTGTTCTAAGTATGGGGTGGGGTGTGACAAAAAGTTTGTAATAACTCTTACTCACTATGTTTGCTTCCATTCGAGACTATCATTGCATGTTCATTACATTGTTGCACGTTTCATTATTGCATTGCATGAAAAAGAACTTGAAAAACCCATAAAAATTGAAAAATTTTGAAAATTTTGTCCTTCTAAGGAATTGAGATGATTTCTATGATAATCGCTACTTGTGAATTGAGTTTGATGACAATTGCATGCTTAAACAAATAGTGAATCGAAAAGAAATTGAATGTGTTGATTTTACCTTCTTTTTGCAAGTTTCATAATGTGATGAATGCTACCTAAATCATGTTGAGAAATTGAAGTTGAAATCACATTATAAGTTCTTATACTTCTTGTTGAGATGATTAAGGCAATTCGATATTTTCTTTCTTCTTTCTTTGATCATTTAGCTCCTCATTGAAATATTTACCTCCTTTACCATCCGGGAATTTGGAGAAGTGAATGAAAAAAGGCATGTTTGATGTGGGAGGGCCATGAGAGCAATTATTTGCAATCAAAAAAATAGAAAGAAATTATAGGTTTGGGGAAGTCAATCATGACGATGAGTAACTCGGCACCATTCACATAGTCGGGTGTTTGTGTCTTGCCAAAGTCGGATTGAGCGATATTCCTAGCGGATTATGGTATGTGCGCTAAGGGTTTGAGGCATCTCATAAAAATTGAGAAACACCAATCTCCTAGGCTTCGGTTTTTGTGCACCTCTATCCATAACTCCAAAAGTAAAGTCGAAAAAATGAAAGGAAGAGAGCGAAGCTCTAAGTTGAAGGTGTGCGGAAACCGCAAGAGAAAAAGAAAAGAGTTGTTGTCCACTTTCCCGGATTCATGCACCACATTCCCTAAAAGTTTCCTTCCCTTTCCACATTCTAGACCTTTTCTTTGGAACTCCTTAAGATCAAAAGAATGTTATATGGCTTGGTGATCTAAATTGAAGTTTCTTATGATTGATTTTGATAATGTTTGAAGGTTATGATGTTTGTATGGAAGTTTAATTGATTCATGAGCTTTCTTAACCCTTTACTCTTTGATTAAGTGTATGAAAGTCTTATAAACGATTGAAGCAAGATTTGAGGATGATCTATTGTTTAGAAGGCACATTCATCCAAAAGAAGTATTGCTTCGAGAAGGTACACATATTTCATCCTAACTCTTGTTTTAAAGCTTTTGAAAGACCTTGCTTAGGGACAAGCAAGTTGCAAGTATGGGGTTATTTGTTAGCATGAAATATTGTGATATTTTAGGCACGTTTTCTGAGTGTATTTGATTCATATTGATAGTCTTTGATTGAGCATTATTGCATTTTTGAGCTAGTTTGCCTATATTGTCGATATGGATGTCTACACTGTAATAACCGGAAATTTTAGGTTTTCGGCAAATGGAAATTAACCAATTTCCGATACGACAATCATAATTAAATAAATAAATAAACTCTATAAAGCGAGTTTAAATGTTATAATTTTATGTGACCTTAAATCACATAAAATGATAACAAAATTAAGTAATAAAATAAATATATAAATAATAAAATAAAGATAATACAGAATTAATTCCGTATTATATACTTCCGTACCTAATTAGAATCCGAACGAGTAACGAATTCATTTTCCGTACTAATATGAAAACGGGCCGGATGTGGGCCACTGCGAGGCCCAATCAGCAGCCCACCTCTTAAATTTAACCTAACCCTAATTTTCCTAATCATCCTACTAATTAATCTCCTCCTAATCTAATACTTCTAACCTCCGCCGCTACCCATCTCTCGCTAATCTGCTGAAGATCGCAAACTGCAGCCCTTCTGCCTTCGCCGGAGACGACACCGGAGCCACCGCCACTCGCCCGCCTTCCCTGCTCGCCGGCGACCTCAACCCGGGTAAGTGTCGTCTCTCTCTTCCCCTGTTCGCTGATATTCCTTCCGCCTCCCTCGTTTTCTTCTGCTTCTGTTCGAGCCGAGGACCCTAAACCACCGCTTCTCTGCAGCCTTACCGCGCCACCCAGTCGGCCTCCTGCCGCCTCGGTCGACCGCCAGACGCCGCCATCCGCCGCATCGAGCTTCTCCGGTCGACAGTGAAGGTAAGGCCGCCTTCTTCCCTAGCCATTGTTGAACTTGTGTTGTAAGAGCTGAAACCGCCTCTCCCTCCGTTTCAGCAGCGCCGGAAACAAGTGAGTGGTGCACTGCGGGAGACGTCCGAACCAGGTCCAGACCGCCCAGTCGCGTCGTTCCGTCCCCAACAGCAGCCGGCTCGGACCAGCTACGGTCCGGCAGTGGTGAGCCTCTCCCCCTTCCCCTATTCTCCTCTCTTCTTTTGTCCGATGTCGTTCCGGTGTTAAACCTCGCTTGTTTGAAAAGGAAACTGCAGTGCTTAATACGAATAAGTGTAGGTATGTATGGTGTTAATCAGTAGAGTAGAGGTGAGTATACGTCATATTGTGCAGGTTAGTAGAATTGAATTCAGTGGCTGGATGTAAGTTGAGGGAAAGTGCTGAGAGTTAGAAGTATATATATATGTATATATATATATATATACATATATATATACACATATATATATATAGGTGTGTGTGTGTGGGTATATTATACGAGTGCAAGTTTGGAAGTTTCGAAATTATGTAGATATATACCGATTAGTTACAAAGTTATTCAGGTTAGAGATATGAATCGCGTAAGCTAAGCATACATAAACTTAGATAATTAAATATAAAAGAATGAGTCAAATTTCGGGTATACGGATTCATATGTTTTTACGAGTTAGTTGAGTTGGCGTTCTACTATTTTAGGAAGTTCGGAATTGGAATAGAGTAAAATCTATAAGTTTATATACGATGACCTTAGTAAGAAAGAAGAGTGAATTCGAGTACGGATATATGTATACTTATTTTAGATAAGAAATTAAAAGTTATATACTTATACCTTTGGATAGATATGCACGGCGTAAGAGTAAATATATATATATATACATAAATACAGTTGTATAAGCTAGTGTAGGCGTATAGATAAATTTCGGATTAAACTTGAAAGTAGTAAGACTGAGAGCAAATTAGTCTGTTGCCGTAAGAGAGTTTTTCCGTAATTCCTTTGAGTGAGGTTGGACGTTTGAATGAGACTCTGATCCACATGCCTTCGTTGACAGGCGCTTGAGTTACCACGAGTACGGACTATCTGAGGAGTGTTAGAGTGTTTTGACTCAGGTAAGTCCTTGCGACTTACTTAGCCGGTTTCTGAGTGTTAGTTGAGTGATAGTAGTGGTGTGTGATATTGCTTGATTTAATAATAATAACTTGCTAGGACGACCGTTATTATTTTTACGTAAGGCCCAAGTGTATGTATAACGGGCCGTGACATCACTGCCCAGCTCTGACAGGAGACTGGGAGGTTCTCTATACCCAGACCATACAGGTACAAGGTGAGATGCATCGGATCCATTCCTGATGGTTACACGGGGGCGGAGGCGAGGTTTGGGAATCCCTCGTGTCACAAAATAAGTATCATTAGAGTGAATGAGTATTTTAAAGAAAGATAATAAAACGGACTTGTTTGAAAGCATGTTGAGTGTTTATGTTTATCTGAGTGTGTTTGTGCTGCTATTATTCTGCTAATATTTAGATAACTAGCTAACGGTGATTGTTGTTGTTGTTTTAGATTTACCGCAGGTTAGATCAGCAGCTGAGTGATCCGGAAGTAGTGGTCAGCCGGGTCTCCGTACTCCTTAGAGTGGGGTTGGGGTTGTTTGTCTTTCCTTTCTTTTGGTTAAGACAGTTGTTCTTTTCTCTTGTTTAAGTACTGTAGGCTGCTAGACTTTGTTGCATTCATTACTCTAAAAACATGTTTTTATGAATTTCGGTTTCCTTATTTGTGTCTTGTTGCAAGGTCCTAGTAATGTTGTTGTCAAACTGAGGTCGGGACCCATTGTGAGGTCCTAACCAGTAATACTCCGAGTTCTGAGAATTCGGGGTGTTACATACACAAGCTTTATGTTGATTATAGGTGATTGAGAGCCATTTCCGAACGGAATTGAGCAAAGAGGAAGTTGTTTGATGTGTCCATGGATTGAGGGCATTCTTAGGAGCAAAAAGGAGTTCAACTTGGAGAATGCACGAGGCTAGGGAAGAATCACGTTCTTGCCCTAAAACCACGCTCTAAAATACGGCCGTATCACATTCCACGTTCAGTTCCACGGCCGTGGAACCATGGTCAGAAAACGTGGTTCATTCCAGAAGCTTTTACGGCCGTGGAGAAGATGGTTCAAAACCGTGTTGATTTCCACGCTCTAAATTACGGTCGTGGAACCTTCCACGACCGTGATCTTGGCGATCTTTTTCGCCACATTTTAAGCCACGATCTTTCAGAAGATTGGGCCGGCCCGATATTTTATCTTGCCCTATAAAAAGACGGACGAAGGGAGATTCCGTCACCTTGGCTTAGACGTTTTTTCGACCTCCGCTTACACCGCACGACCTACGCTTCCGCATTTTCAGCAAGTGCTTGGATTTGCCCTAATTTCGCATTTTGGCGGAAGTGTGTTGAGAGATCTTGGCGCATTGCTATTGTGATTTCCGGATTGACGGAAGATCGAAGATTCGGAAGATTGTTCGTAAGAAGATTCCGCTTCTTACTTAGGTTTGATCTAGAAGACGGATTGACATCCCGTTCTTCCTTCTTATCTAAGATTGTGATTGTTTGTTCTATTCCGAATCCATTGACGATTATTGTTCTTGATTGTGAACTTGAGATTGATTTGGAAGTTATTGAAGGTTTTTAGAAGTTTTCATCTTTCCTTCTTTTAAATCTTGAATTTGATATCAATATGACTATTGTTGGCTAAAAACCCTTAACAATTCTAAGGTGAAGGGTTGATAGTTGTGGCTTAGATGATGATAGATCGATCGTAAACAGATTGGACCCTGAGAGTTAGAGAGAATCGCCGACGAACCTAATCCACGGTCTGTTCTTGAACTTCCACGGCCGTGGAACTCAAGAACCACCCGTAATTTTATGTTAAGTTACGAACCTGCTTTTACTTTAATCCAAAGTTAAAGATTTGCTTTAACTTAGTCTTGTCTTGCCTTTTCTAGGTGGTAGTGAAGCCTCAACAACCTCTACCTCGATTTTGAGTGTAATAACCTTAATCGGTTTAGTTAGTCTTGTTCCTTGGATTACAAGTTTGGGTATTTAACATCAATTCTTACCTTTAGAACCTTTCTATACTGAAGCCTCAACAACCTTTATAGAGAGTGTCTTGTAGGTGAGTCATATATGGTTTTTGGAACTTCACCGTACGATTACCTTACATTAGCATACCTTTGCATATCTCAAACTCTGTCTTTATATTATTAAGTATATCTTGAATCGATTGCCACAGCTGGATACTTGGATCTTTAGGATTGTTGTTTTCCCAATATTCGCAAAGCATCTCATATTTACTCGCTTGATAATCTGCAATTGAATTTGTTCCCACCCAAATCCCTGTGTTCGATACTCTGGAATTCTTGCTTAACTATATCGATCCGTACACTGCGGGTTCGTTGCTTGATTTCTAGTTTTATAAATTAAAGCTTATTTGCACACACCTTTAGGGGCGAACAGCAGTCCGACAATAATATTTCTCCAAACCTACTATTATGCAGATCGTAAGTAAATAGTAACTAGTAACTGTTGAGATGTGTGAATTATTGTCCCACATCGATTATACTAAGTAATTGTGAACCTAACATATATGTATATATAAATCTAACGATACCTCTCCTATTGCCAATTTGTTTAATGATGAAAATGCGAAGGGTTATAGGTTGGTTTACTTCGGTTGTCTTTTCTAGTCTATCAACTTTTCGATACACTAGACGTTCGATGCGTTTTTTATCCTTTTGACGATATGTTGTTCTTTCTCGTCCACCGACTAAATACTATGTAAAGGTCAATGTTGACCATAAACAGCTTCAAAAACCATATTGTTTCATCGCCCACATATTAGGATGTAACCCACTAAAAAGACATGTATAACATAGTTCACCACATAATTCAATTAAACTTGCCTCGTCAAAATCAAAACAAGACGGCAGAATGACAACCATTGACGGAAACTCCTTGAATTGCTAATAATTTCCAACCCCAACAATATGCAACATAAGGGAAGACCTTGAGTGACAAGCTCCGGTAAACAAGTTGTAGAAAAGAAAGGAATGTTCTTCATTTTTCAACACAAACCATACCGTTAGCAAATGGCGAATGCATAAGCTTGTTTTAAGACTCGATCGAAATGTGATGCACGATAAGTTGATAAATATAAATGACCAAAAGCATTCTCGGTAAATTTCATTGTTTGTAACTGTCATCTCTTGCTGATATGCAATAAAGTCCGCTTTCATACACATGCATCATAGGTTTCTATCATGATAACGGTCGAGGAAGCAAGTGTTTAGTTGATGATAGTTCTCCATTGCTTTGATATAGATTCACATGCTAAAATTGATTCGAATGGTACGAGAATATCAACCTTTATTCTGCAGAAACATAAGCGATTTTTTTTTATCATTTTGAATATCTTGATATAACGAGACAATGATAAAGAAAAAGTAAAATAAAATTAGGGTGTCCAACACCTCAACTTTATATTTGACAGTTATAAAAATATATACACACATACGATATCTATATAATATGATTCTTTGTACTTTTCATATTTTATAAATTTTTTTGCTATTGCATTATTTAATTTTTCCTTATTATAATATTATTTTTCTAAATATATAATATCATATTATCTGAAATTAGACTATATATATAGTACATATTAATATTTTCATTATTATAAATGTAATCTTTTATAAAAGTAAAAATAAAGTTGTAAATAATGAGGTGGCATAACCTAAAGACGACATGTAGAATAATATGAGGTGACTTTGTGTAAAAATGTCATATCATAAAATTTAACTCGATTTAGTAGGGTGATGGTGAATTGGTGTTGACTTGTGACCTTTTATACTTATGTTATAATTTTAGATTTGGCTATATTTTTTCGAAAACGTTTGAGTTTAATAGAATTTATAATATGATTGTACAATTTTTTTTAACTATAATAAGATCGCAACGTCTACATTTTATTTGAAGAGCTATAAATAAAATATTAATTATTACAACTAAATAATGTGAAATTTAAAATAAAAAGATAATTAATTAAAAATATGAATTTCTTATAAATATATATGAATTTAGCTAGAGTTTATTTTTGCCAGTATTATGCTCTCCAACATCTTGTTTCTCCCTTAACAGAAACGCACAGCTAGCTTCTCTCTCGACTACAAATCACAGAGCTTCTAAACACAATTTTCTGTGTTTATCAATTCTTGTCAGCCTCTTACACTTGTTGTTAAGTGATTACTGCAACATTCTTGAGCTCTCTTCGCGGCTGATTTTCTTCTTCTCGATAATCAATACTATCATCTTTACAATAATATTGCTATCAACAGATAATGATGAGAAGTTGCTTGAAGATACCCCTCCATCGCCTCTCTTTGCTACAGCTGATCGCGGTGAGGAGGTTGAGCACGAGGATAGCGATATCAGCAGTGAAGAAGATCTTGATGGGTATGTTAAAGATGACGAAGACAATGGAGTGGATCATATCCAGCTCGAGTTTGGATGAGTAGATGACGACGACGAGGACTCCGGCAATCCCTAATGTGATTCTCACTGGAGAAGAAATCATCGTCAATATGCCGGAACCAGTCGTTTTGCCACCAACCGTCCAAGTCAAAACTCAGCCGGCACCTATTGAAATCAATACTTATGTGTTGGAAGTCATGCCTAAAACTGAGCCAAAACCTATTGAAATCAAACCGAAAATGCTTGATCCGAGCATGCCCAATGCAAGCCAATTTCCACTCTCTCCGGCTAAGCTGTCAGGTTTGTGCACTCTCAGTAAAATGCCTATAACTGAGACAATTCTTGGTATTAAAATACCCATTAGTACTAATTTAAAAGGTATTTTCAATATCTACAACTTTCTAATTTACACAAAGTCGAGATTCCAAGAGAAAGAGGGTGAAAATGACCCTACATTGCAGCAATTACGATACTTGTATTGATTGTTGGATAGGATCATGCATGGAGGCATGAAAGATGGTTATACAAAACATATGCACGTCCAACCAATACATATTTCATGCAACATACCATGCTCATTCATATATTATGCATGAATTTATTTATTAATCATGTGAAGGTCAACAAATCAACATTCAATCAAACATTGAAGGCATCTTTACACACATACATTGAATGGAGGCCAAGTTAGTTCAATGGTCTTATTCTCCTTTAATATGGACGTCCAAGATATGATTTAACCCTCTTTGATGTCTTGTACAAGTGAATAGAATAAGATCCAAGAGTCATCTTTGAATAAAAGGCCAAATGTGGCCATTTATGTGTTTGAATTTCCTAGAAAAACTCTTGAATTTCTTGCATTTCCTTTCGAAAAATCTTTGATATTTCTAGCACTTATTTAGAGAGTTTCTAGGCTGAATTTTATGGCTATAAAGCCTTGTATCCTCCCTTTGTAAGACAAGTCAAGTTAAATGAAGTAAGTTAGCCTTTTTGCTTTCAAAGTTGTTGTTTGCTTTAAAACAAAACCCGAATTCTAGGTGAGATGCTTAGTTTTCAAACATCTAGGTGAGATGCTTAGGTGATTCTAAGGTGAGAGGCCGAGGAGCGAAGGTTCGAACCCCAAAGTTAGATTCCGAGGGTAGTTCGTTCGAGTTGAGGGATTCCCAAGGTGAGAGGCCGAAGGAATTTGCTCTTCATATCCAAAAACACAAAATCCAAAAAGAGAGTTCCATTTCATCGATTCCAATCCGAGTGTGAACTTCTGCTGGTGGATCCTCATGTTCGAATCGAGTTCGATCACATCAAGAATGATGTGATTGAGATCGCCTCGAACACGAAGGACCGGCGGTACGATTTCACTTGACTCAAACGGTATGAACAAGATGAACATGGATGGATTGAAGGATTGAAATCCAGATATGATGAGCAAACTCCCTCCAAATCTCACTTCAGGAATACCTCAAATCGAACACCTCACCCTCGGAATCGCACTTCGGGTTTGACAAACCTTCGTTGTCTTTGCCTCTCACTAGGACAACTCCTTTAGCATCTCACCAAAGGTTGTGAAAACTACGCCTCTCACCTAGATTTCGGGATGAATTTGAGAAAACCAACAAAACGTTTTTAGAGAAAACTCTCTTTCATTCAACTTCAACTCTTACATATGAGATGGAAAAACCTTATTTATAGGCTGAAAAACTCAACCTAAATACAAGAAATTAAAAGCTTAACAATAAATTAAAACGAAAAATACGAAGAGTTGAGCGAGACTTGATTCATGATAATTTGGGCTTCTTTGATGGTGGGAATAGGAAGAATATTCTTTGAATAAAGGCTAATCGGGAAATACGAAGAGTTGAGCAGGACTTGATTCATGACAATTTGGGCTTCTTTGATGGTGGAAATGGGGAGAGTATTCTTTTGACTTTGAGGGCTGGAAATGATCTTTTTTGGACGAGCATTTCTTTTGCATATTCCCTTGCATGGCTCCATGCATGATCTTGGTCAAAAACCCACTCAAGTATAAACGCTGCTTCACCGTCGGGTCATTTTTACCCTCTTCCTCTTGGATTCTCGATTTCTCATAAACTATAAAGTTGTAGATCTTGAAAATACCTTCAAAAGTTATACTTATGGGTCTTCTAACTCCAAACGCAGCTCCAGACATAGACATTTTATACAGAGTGCGTAAATTTGATAGCTTAGCCGAATCAAGCGGAATATGACTTAACTTGACCACGCTCGGAGTGAGCATTTTTGGCTTCATGTTGGCGCTCTCGGGGATCACATCAATCCCGATGAGTTGCGAAGGAGGGCAGATAATTTTATTTAAGGAATTATGTCCTTTATCCAAGATGCAATTACTGATGATGAGATAACACATTAAATATAAGGATATATATATAATCCGATGATATTAGGGTCATGACGTTTTGCTAGAAGCTAACCATGATCGGTGTTTATACGATAAACGTATTGCTAATATTATTGGGTTCTATGAGGTCACACCATAACGAGCATGTGAACTGAATCAACTAAATGAGAGAATTACCATATAAGAATATATGGTGGAAAATGATATATTTTGTAGGAGTACAAAATATATTACGGAGTTGGTAATTAATAATAAATACGGGGTTATTTATATATTAATTACTAAAATATATTTTTATAATAAAGGAGGATTTTAATAGTTAAAAAGACCCAACCCTATTTTTGATATATACCGATCGATCGATTGGAGGCAAGTAAGTCAGTCGATACTCCCTACCTCATAACTCTCTCCCAAAAGCTTCATCCTTTGTTCTAATAATCGAAGGTTTAGGCAATCCTTGTTCTGTCTCGGGTGGACCAACTAGATGAGTAACACTTGATACTCTACATATCCTTGGAAGAGTTTCAAACATGCATCAAAAGGTATTCCTTTCCCTTTATCCGATCTATTATGCATGCGATCCTTGTTTAGATGTTTAGGAAATTGTTTATTGAAATTCCGCTTTTACACATCTAATATCCCAACCGTGGTATCAGAGCCTCTTGCATAAATTGATTAGATCAAATTAAAAAGATCATGTTTTTATGCATATATTGATTGTTTTATTTCAATTATAAAAGAGATTGTATGTATGGGTTAATTTGCATTATTAAGGTGTAAAATTGGGTGAAAAACACCCTTAATGTTTCTGAAAATTCAAAAAAAAGGGTGTTGTAATTCCAAAAATTCGAGCATATATGTGTGTTTTTGGGTTTAATTCATTGATCAGTTCATGCAATTGTTGCTTAGATATGAACAAACATGCGAAAATATAATTTTTACATGATTAAATTGATGAATTAAGGCAGCTGAAAGTTTTATGGAATTTTTTCTCATTAAAAGTTGTAATAGTTACAATTTTTTAGTGGGAGAAAAACGAGATTTTAATCGGGTGAAAACCACCAAAAAGTCCACCGGAAAACATGTTTCCAGCAAACACCGGTGGAAAACTGCCAGCAGCACCCCTTGCGCCGCCGCCAGGGCCGAACCCTCTAGGGTTTTGGTAAGTCCATGCGGCATGGGTTAAGTAATTTTAGGATTTTAGATTATTATTTTGTTAATTACCTAATTCTATTAGTTGGTTATCTAAATAATCATATTTGTTTTCAAAAGATATTATATATGCTATTCTATCTAGATAAATATAATTTATCAAGTTGGAAATAAATAAATTTAGTTTTGTTAAGATATGAGATATTTTTACTTAGTTAAATTATATCCTAAAATAAACATGATTTTTTAAATGTACCGGTGAAAATCTATAATTGTCACCTCAACTACGCACTTCGCATGCGTAGTTGATAAGGTCCTCAACTACGCATTTGGGAAGCGTAGTTGGAGTTCCAAAAAAAAATAAAATTATCAAGTACGCTTTTGGGGAGCGTAGTTGGAGTTCCCTAAAAAGAATTTTAAAATTTTTTGGAGAACTCCAACTACGCTCCCCACAAGCGTACTTGATATTTTTATTGTTTTTAGAACTCCAACTTTGCTCCCCAACAGCGTAGCTTGGGGACCCTAACAACAGCGTACTTGATAGTTAAATACGATATGCGTATCGTTATGGTTTTATTGTACACGATCTGTACATCGTTATGTATTTTTGTAATTTTCAACTTCTGCAAGAGTTATTTTAAATTCATTAAACAAGAAGACCAAAGTCCTAAGGAGCCCGAATGATGGAGAACCATGAAGATCCAAGAATGAAGAATTTTTTTAGGGGCCATACTAGGAACCATTTATTTAATGCGTTTTTGTATGCTTTAAATTCCCATTTGTATGCTTGGTTGTTTTTTTGCTATGTGTTCGCTTTAAAATAACAACCTTGCATGCTTAAAAACGTCCCTTGAAAGAATATTGAGAGTTGCCTTTCCATATCATAACCGATCCCTATCTAGGAATTTGTAGGATAGGTTCCGCCAAAGCGGGGTGTCCTTACTTTGACCTAGATACATTGAGGGTATGTTCATACTAAAGGGCATACTGCCTTGATATGGTTATCTCAACAAAAGACCAAAAGATAAAGTTTTGGATTTTGAGGCATATGAATAAGTTCACATGAGACGTGTTCCCATCAACCAAGAATTACAAGGAGTTATAATTAGTAAAAGAGTTTATTTACCTTGATTGTATGAGACTTAGGGCAGTTCCAAAGTACGCTAAGGTTCATATATGATAGAATCTTGGGATCATTTTTGCTCAGTAAGGGAATTGATAATATGAGTAGAAATGTGCAAAACCTTAATTGTTTATAATTTTTATAAGAGTTTATAGTTTTTGCAAAATCAATCACATCTAATATGCATTTTATTATTTATGTGTTTTTATAGTCCTCCATGTCAAACGATAACCTCAAATTTTATTTACACTCCATACTCGACAAAAAGAAATTGAACGAACAAAACTTCCTTGATTGAGAGAGAAATTTGAGAATTGTTTTCATGTCGGAGAACCAAGAGGATGTCTTGGAACATCCAATCCCTGAAATCACATTTGACTCATCTGATGCGGACCTTGTGACGTATGAGGCAACCATAGAAAAGTCATGCACTGTCACGTGTTCAATGTTTGGATGGAACCTTGGCTAACAACAGAGGTTTGAAGAAAGGGACACATATACAATCATTTCTAACCTCCAAGATCTCTTTAAAGAGCAGACTAGGCTTGAAAGTACTCGACCTTGACAACCATCCTGCACTGCAAATTAGAGAGAGGTAAACCAGTCGGACCACGTGTTTTCAAAATGATTGGCTTGTTTGACAAGACGACCCGACTAGGTAGCGCATTCAGCTTAGAGATAGCCACGAATATGATCCTGAACTCTCTCCATGATGGGTTCATGCATTTTAGATCGACGTATCATATGAATGCTATGAACAATACATTGAATGAGCTACATATCATGCTCAAGACTTCTGAGCAGAACATGATTGTTGACCCGACGAAGGAAGTCTTGATGGTCAGAAACAAGGGATTTAAAAAGGGGCCAAAAAAGCAGCAAAAGTGGAAGGGTAAGCAAGTTGCCCAACCCACGGTTTCACCCCCAAGGTGAAGAAGGTTGCGGAGCATGAGCGCTTCTACTGTAAGGCCAAGGGCATTGTAAGAGAAACTGCCCAAAATACTTGGAGGACAAGAAGCAAGAGAATGTCTCCACTTCAGGTATTCATGTTATTGAAAATTTTTCAACTAATTCTATTTCATGGGTATTAGATACCGGATGTGTTTCTCTCATTACTTCAAATGTGCAAATACTAAGAAATAGAAGGACACTACGAAAGGAAGAGGCAAATCTACGGGTCGGTAATGAAGCAAGAGTTGCTGATGTTTCCATTGGAAATTATTGCTTGTCTTTACCTTCTAGCTTAGAGATAGAACTTAATAATTGTTATTTTGTTCCACGCATTACTAATAACTTAATTTTAATTTCAGCTTTGAACCGTGAATGTTATACTTTTACCATTACTGATCACATGGTGAAGATTTATAGGAATGGTATTTATTATGGTCGCGCGAACATGAGTAGTAATGGACTACACATGCTAGACCTCAAAACTGAAATATATAACATTAATACAAAAAAAAAATGTTGATTGAAACAAACGAAGTAAATCTATGGCATTGTCGATTGGGTCACGTAAGCATAAAACGTATTTAGGAACTCTAAACAGTTGGACTACTTAAAATCATTTGATTTGGAATCATTTGAAATATGCGAGTCATGCCTAATGGGAAATATGACAAGGTCACCTTTCACTGGTAAGAGTAAAAGAACTTCTGGACTTCTAGCCATCATACATGCATATGTGTGTGAAATTATGAGTACAAAAGCTAGGTCTGGATATCGCTACTTCATTACATTTACTGATGATTTTAGTAGATATGAGTATATCTACTTAATGAGACATAAATCGGAATCCTTTGAAAAGTTCCAGGAATTCTATTATGAAGTAGAAAGAAAACAGACAAGAAGATAGAAGCACTTCGATCTGATCGAGGGGGCGAATATCTGAGCCACAAATTTGATCATCATTTGAGGAGTTGTGGAATTGTGACACAATTCACTCCCCCCGGGCGCTCCACAACTAAATGGTGTGTTTGAGAGGAGGAACAAAACTCTGTTAGACAATGTCCGTTCAATGATGAGTTTTGCGGATCTTCCATTATCCTTCTAAGAATATGTTCTCCAAACAGTTGCGTTCGTTCTAAACATGACTCCGTCACGTTCAATTTACAAGACACCATATGAGATATGGACGGGAAAGGTTCCTCACTTGTCATTTATGAGGGTCTGGGATGCGAAGCTTATGTGAAACGTTTACAATCTGATAAACTAGCACCAAAATCAGACAAATGTTACTTCTAGGATATCCCAAGGAAACCAAGGTGTATGATATCTACCATCCCATAGAGAAAAAAGTGTTTGTTGCTCGGGATAGTGTCTTTTTGGAAAATGAATTCCTTTCCAATAAGGCTAGTGGTTGGATCTTTAGAATTTGCATTCCTAATTATTCTTACATCTATATTCATTACTTTGATCATTGTTTTGCTTGCTTACAAGTTAGATTGCTTTTGCTGAGTTGTTCTCACTAATTCCCTGAGATCGACTCTGGAATATCAGCCCTTACTATGATTGACCCGTACACTGCGGGTTTGCTATCGTTTGGCATTATTCTCAGGTATATAAATTTAAAGCTTTTACGCACACACACATTTTGCAGCGAACAGGTTTTTGGCGCCGTTGCCGGGGAATTGGTCAAGACCAGTCCAGTGTACGGTTGTCTAACTTGGTAGCTTCTTGGTTTGCTACTGATCGTCTATCTGAGTATTCTTGCAGGATCTTTCTTTAGGTTTATGCGAAGGACAAGAACTAATAAGGAAATCATTCCTTACGATCCTGAGCTAGAGAAAACTTACAAAAAAGATTGAAAGAAGATAAAATGGCTGCTGCAAATAACGAAGGCGAAAGAGAACTTTGAGCTGAATTGAATGTAGCTAGAGAAGAAATAAGAGCACGAGATACTGCTCTAGTAAGAGAAAAAGCTGAGTTCCGAGCTCGAAAAGAACAATTTCAGGCCGACATGGCCGAGATGCGGGAGTCCCTTAGACGGATCGTCGAGGAGAAGGAGAGGGAGGCTAGAGTGTTAGCTAATCCTCCAGCTCCCATCGTTTTTCCGGATCTTGCTGATGTGTAGCCACCAGTTGTTGTACATCGACCTCCACTTGCACCTAACCCGCCTAGGGTTGAGAGAGTTGACCTGTTTGTAGCAATACCGCAAACACTTGGTCAATGGATGGATCTCGTTCAGCAAACGTGCCTTCCTCGCGTGATGGTTGATCCGGAGGATCAAGAATATGATTTCCGACCTCAAGTTATCACTATGATCCGACAAAGTCAATTTCGAAGATTAGAGTGAGAATCTCTACATTAACACTTGAAAATTTATGAGATTCTTATGGAGAATTTTAAACCCGCAAGGCTGAATAACAACAATTATAAACTGAGACCTTTCTATTTTTCTTTGAATGATAGAGTGCTTGGTTGGTACCAATCTATTCCATCCGGAAAGGTGAACACACGGGAAGAGATGACTTCGGAGTTCCTCACCAAGTTCTTTCCGCCATAAAAAACGGCGGAATTAAGAGGTAAAATTAATGATTTTATTATGAAAGATAATGAAAGTCTATATAAATGTTGGGAAAGGTTCAACGACCTTTTATTGGATTGCCCTCATCATGGAATTCCAAAATTGGAGATGCTGAAAATTTACTACAATGGTTTGGATGGAGAAACACAATTTAAACTCCAATCCCGTTCTGCTGGAACTTTCATGGATATGAGTGTTGATGATGCTTGGAAGTTTGTTGAGAAACAAGCTCAACTTGTTGAGAAATATTCTCA
Organism: Fagopyrum esculentum; assembly: GCA_033239045.1. Taxonomy (NCBI): domain Eukaryota; kingdom Viridiplantae; phylum Streptophyta; class Magnoliopsida; order Caryophyllales; family Polygonaceae; genus Fagopyrum; species Fagopyrum esculentum. The sequence continues at coordinate 128,120,756 of BSUD01000006.1, read as the reverse complement.
GCGGAGGCTCGATAATAGAAGTTAAAATTCCGGGACACAAGGGCTGAATCTTACCTCTTCAAATGTTGCTCAACTCACAACTCTCAACAACGAAGTTAAAGCTTTGAAGGAGCTTTTGAAGACACATACCCAAGAACCCAAGGAGCAAGACATGGCTATGTAGGGAGAGGAAATAATCAAGGAAATAGAAACAACAACAACTATAACAACAACAACCGGAATTTCAATGGCAATTGGAGATTAAATCAACACAATTCCGGTAAACTCTATTCTCATGCTCAAAATTCTCTAACCCCTCCTTCTTTTTCTACTCCTTTGAAAAGCCAGGAACCATCTTCGAGTGCACAACAACAACCCAAAAGCAAGTTGGAATAAATGATGGAGACAATGATGGGGAAGATGAATGGGATGGAAAGCCAATTTTTTGCGATGACCAAGACACAAAAAGCCTTGGAGAACCAAGTATTTAGCAAGGCTGGAGAAGTTCCTAGAGACCAAGGGAAACTTCCGGGGAGAACTGAAAATAATCTGAAGGGCCAAGTAGTGACAATCACCACAAGGAGTGGTGTGAAGACTACCGATCTTGTTCCAAGGATGGATGACAAAGGCAAATAGACCATGGAAGCTGAGATTCCAGCCGAAAAAAAAGAAGAAAAAGGTCGATGTCTATGTACCTCCTCAATCTTACAAACCTCTACTACCATTCCCGCAGTCTAGAGCGAGAGCACATCTAGACAAACATTTCGGTAAGTTTGTTGAACTCATGAGCAAACTGCATATTAACATACCTCTTTTTTATGCAATTTTAGGTATGCCCGTCTACGGAAAGTTCTTGAAGGAGATCCTCTCAAACAAGAGGAAGTTAGAGGATTTTAGTGAGGTGAAGATAACTTCCGAGTCATCAGAACTCATCAAAATCATGATAGAAAATATGCCACCCAAGTTGAGAGATCCAGGATTGTTATGCATTCCCATTGGCGTTGGAGAGGTCACATATGATGCTCTTTGCAATCTAGGAGCGAGTGTGAGCATTATCCCACTTGTACTGTGCGAGAAGGTTGGTTGAGGGGAACCTAAACCGGTGAAGATGACATTATACATGGCGGATCCATCTATCACTAGACCTGTTGGCATATTTGAGGATGTTCCCGTAAAGCTTGGTAAGTTTTACGTTTCAATTGATTTTGTAGTTTTGGATATTCCTGCAGATTACCCAATCCCAATCATACTTGAGAGGCCGTTTCTAGCAACGTCCGGTTGTTTGGTAGATGTGATAGCATGTATTATAGTCTATATTTTGGGGCTAGTTTAGACGTTTAAAAAATCTTCATAAATCTGCATGTATGGATGTATATTCTTTGATTATATTGTTGTTTTGTCTACCTTTGCGGGAATCGAGGTCTACACCTAATTTCGTTGTAATTATAGGTAAAATGACATGTTTTGGACTAAAATGGAGCTAAGGAAGCTAAGGAGTCATTGGAGATACATTTTGGAGCTTTAAGAAGATCTTAGAAAGCATGGAAATGATTTAGGAAATTTACTTTGGACCAGATTCGAGAGATTCTACATTCAGTTGAGATCTTTATTTTTGAGGAGCGTCCCGACCGAGGCGAACACCCTGTCGCCGGCGAGATCTTTATTTTTGGTTGAGATCTTTTATTTTTGGAAGGAGGATATCTTATATTTTTTGCTGGATTTCTAGAAGGAAGATATTATATTTGGCTGATTTATTTGAGAGATATGGATATATTTTTTAGGAAATTATCTTTTTAAGATATTATTATATTTGGAAGATAATTCTCCTATATAAAGGGTTGGATTTTCCACAAGTTAAACCATGCTTAGAGCATCCAATATTTGAAGGGTTTTCTGGAGTTTTGAAGGAAGAGTTGAAGGAAGAATTGAAGGATTGAAGTTCAAGGAAGGAAGGAATCATAGTTGGAGTTGGCTTTTGAAGGAGTTTGTAAGATCTTCTTAGATTGCTTTTGGTTTGTTGTCATTTCTGATTGTGATTTGAGGAACGCTTGTTTGTTGATTGTTTGATTCAGTTATTGAGACCTTTGTGTTAAGGTTTTCTTGTTTGAATAATGATTCCTTTCCTATAAATTTGATTATTGTTATCATGATGATTGTTGGCTAAGTTTCTTATGCAATTCTAGGGTGATTGGCTGAAAGTTGTGGGAAAGACGATGATAGAATGATCTTAATCCCAACAGGATCCTGAAAGCTCAAATCTTTACCTTAACCCTAGAACACCTCGCTCAGTCATTGAACATCTCGGCCGGGGTGGAATATAACTGAACGAGGTGACCTTTCCTGAACCTTATATGAGTTAAGAGTTCAAGCTTGTCAAATCCTATCCTTATTACACCTTTCCTGGTTCAACGCAAGCCTATGATGAGACTTACCCGGTGATTCCTTTGTGTGTGCCTTCATCCCATCTTTGAGAGTTAACTTGAGACTTACCCGGTAAAGGTTGATTCTATTCCCTTGGGTGGTGTGTTGGTTTGGGATAGTGAGTAGTGAGACTTACTCGGTGATCTATTCCCACCTTAGAAACACTTTCCCTTTGCAAACCTCAGCTTTCTCCGCATTATCTTTTGAGATCTTGAGTCGGAACCATAACTAGATGCTTTAATCCCTAGAATCCGCATTCCCTTTATCTGACTTTATATCATCTTTGATTGCTTTAATTTGTAGTTATTAGCAATATTTGACTACCTAATTTCGTGCTTTGTTTTACCATAGTCCCTGTGTTCGACCCGTGGAATTTTTGCTTTTATTACAATTGATCCGTACATTGCGGGTTCGTATATTTTTCAAGCATACTTCTTGGGTTATAAATTTTAAAGCTTGCACACACCTTTTCGAGCGAACAAGTTTTTGGCGCCGTTGCCGGGGACTTGGTATAGACCAAGCCGGTTTCGGTAGTTTTTTTGGGGCAATTGCCCTTGTTGCATTTGACTACTCTACTTGAGTGTTTTCGCAAGATCTTTCCTTAGGTTTGTGCGAAGAACTCGTGCTGGAAAGGAAATCGTTGCTTATGATCCCGAACCAGAAAAGACTTACAAGGGAAGATTAAAAGAAGCTAAGATGGCCAATCAACACGATCACAATGGAATCCCACCATGTATGAACATGTGCTTTCTCTCAGACGACGAGAGAACAGATACACATGATGGTCCTCGGATGGTGCAGCTGGACCCAACAAAGCTAACTTGGTCTGGAAGCGGCGGATGGCGTCAGCAATAGGCACGTCCTCAAAACCAGCCTCCACGAAATCCTACAACTTCTCCCTCCTCAATGAGGCAGTGCAAAACTGCTCCCTAATCATGCTCCTCATATGATCATAACTGGTGGATCTGGTCCGTACAGTCCTCCGCCACTAGTGCTCAAGGTCACGGAATAGAGACTGCACCAGCTCTATCCGTCTGTCCTCAGGGCATCTAATAGACTCTAAAGCGGAGTCTACTTGCCCTATTCACACCTCAGTTTGTAAACCAATCTCTTCTGAGAATTGTCGAACTCCTTGCTGATGAAATGCCTTCAACCAGGCATCTGGTCGAGGCCCTCGAATCTCCTCCACAGCCCGAACTAGCTCAGCAACACGTGCAGGTGAAGCTGGCACCTATGTCACTCCCTGAGATCTCTCAAAAGATCCCTCATGTACTGGTAAGTCTGGGGCCCGTCTACCAGCCCTGATGTTCTCCTCAAAACGTCGGAGGTACTTTGTGAACTCCGGTCCTCCCATAGAGACATGGTCAGCGTCATCAGAGTGAGCTCGGTGTGAATGATGTCTCATAGATCCACCACGCCTCGTCTCTGAAACAACGCTCTTTGCAACCTCCTCGTGTATCTCCTCCACCACTGGTGGATCAGCAGCGGGAACTGGTCCCTCACCTACCAAATCCGGAGGACGGGGTGGTCTACCACTACCTCTGCCTACAGTGGCAGTAGCTCTAGTCCGAGCCATCTACGGGTATGCACACCTAACTTATAAGGCTTTATATAGGCCATAAGTATATATATATATACTCAACACATACACATACATAAACCATAATACATATATACATAACTATATTGTAGAGATCCATAGCAGAAGTGGCGACTTCTCGTACATCAAACCCAAACCATATTTAAAACAAAAAACCTTTGAAAACGTCAGACCCCATATGGGTTCTGTTTATTTTACCTATCAGAACTCATTGCAGATAGCAAGTGCCATTGTTGTCAATCTAAGGCTTTGATACCAACTTTGTAACACCCCGAATCCGCGGGACTCGGAGTGCCACAATTGGCTAGGATCTCACAATGGATCCTGACCCTAGCCTGACAACAAGTTCACTGGACCTTACAACATGGCACTGACAGATATAAAAACAAATACATTAAATAATATAAACTATACACCCAAAAGTAAGACAACATAGCCGAGTACAAAACACAACCCCTCACACAGGAGGTAACAAAAGAGCATCCTCACGCAGGAGGAAAAAGATAAACAAACCCAAAAGTCCACAACAACCTATGTACGAGACGTCCTCGGCCTGCCACTCTACCCATCAGCAACGCCGGGCCGGGCCACCCACCGGACACCCGGATTCACCTTTTTGCCTTTGTGGAAAACTCCATTCATCTTGTATAAAAATCAAATATCCATTCATCTGTTCAAAAATTTGCATACAGAACTACAAGGCTAATGGAAGGCAAGCTTAGAAAGTTATACAGGAGGGGCAAACTTATGCTCAGTGGTGAAATGAGGGTTGTTTATAAAGCATTTCTCAAACTTTACCTCTCTTTCAGGAGTTGTTTTCGTTGTAACTTATGCTTGTTCGTATGCCCTCTGGAAATCGCCGATTAGACACCGAGTCTAATGGAGGGCAAGCTTAAGTTTGAGAAATAGCCGATTAAACGCTGAGGACACCTATGCTTAGAGTTGAAGTGAGGGTGTGCCCAACGGAGACAGACTGGGTGAGGGCCGAGAAGACGCCAATGGTGAGGCGAAGTGAGGAACCGAGGGTTTAGCATGAGAGAGAACGCGAGGCCGCCGTGTGAGTGAGGGGAAGGTGAAGCGAAGGGCTGCGAGAGACGCTAGGGTTTATTCATCCAAAATCAAATTTCCCAAAGGGCAAAGGATATTAATAGTGTATATATATATATATATACATATATATATATATATATATACATATATATATATATATATATATATATACATATATATATACATATATATATTTTAAAAAAACATAATTCGGGCCGGGCAAGCAGCCCGACCACGCTTCACATCATGTCCGGATCCGGCCCGGTTGTCCGGCCGGGCCGGGCTTTTCGTCCTGCTCGGGCTTTTCACTCTATCCATATCCGCCCGTTTTTACGGGCGGACGGGCCGACCCGGGGTGTATAAGGTCTAGTAATAAACCATTAGCTAAACATACACATATATAGAGTAATGCATAAGCACAATCACAAGTGAGTAAAGATAAACACATCAACATGCTTTCACACATTTACCCATTTTATCATCTCAATAATAATGGTCATTTACTCAAATTGTATATATAAGTATATATGAAACTATGTGACATGAGGACCGATACATCCTCGCCTCTGAGCCTGCTAGCCAGCTGTTCAAGTATCGGTCACACAATCCGTGTACCCTTTGGGAGTGGATTGTGCCCTTCTTGTAAAGTCACTCTGGCCTGACATCAGAGAACCACCCAGACTCCACGACAGGATGAAAGGGAAAGGTTATCACAGCCACGCATAAGGGGCAATCAATAAAACATAGGTCAGTATAACGATCTCTCATGTTATCATAGCAACATACAAACCACACACCACTCATGCAAACACCCAATATAAGGATGGCAGCTAAGTAAGTCCTACGGACTTACCTCAAGCTTGATCACAACTCAACCACGATCACCTCTACACTAGAGGGAGAACACAACCTATAAATAGGCATAAAGAGATATATGAATCTCTTATCAACACAAGGGTCACACCTACACCCAAAGGGATCCAAATGATCAACCTCAACCTCATTCATAGCCTAAAGAACCTCGAAATCCATACAAGACATAAGCCGATCATAACCTCAACCAAACTCAACCTCACACATCTAGCATGATCCTATGCACTCACACTAGGAAAGGAGGGAACAAAGACACCATAACGAAGGCCTAGAAGCACACACACACACTTGCGGAACCAAGAGAAGACCTTGCTGATACACGTGTGTGTAGGGGCGGCTCACTAGTGGCGCAAGGGCGGATCACTGGTCGGCGCAGGGGCGGTTGTAAGGTGGCGCAGGGGCGGCTGGTTTGCAGAAGACACCTTCTTAGCCCTTTCTTCACTTCTTCCTTCGATTCTTTACTCTTCTTCACTCCAACAACAACATACATATATATACATCAACACAAGCCAAAACATGGTTGAATCAAGATCCAAACCTAAGGAATCTATACTAAACTAAAGAAAGGGTGGAAAGGATGAGGAAAAGAAGAAAGGAAGAGGAGAAGCCATAAAACTCACCAAACTAAGCTCTCTAGAAGGCCAAACACAGCAACACCATAACCTCAAGCTGGCTTAACAAGGCACATTAGCAACATAATTCAAAACCACAAGTAAAGCCAAGCACAAGGCTCACAGACTCACAAAAGCTCAAAGAAAATCAAAGGTGAACCAAGAGAGAATAGAGGAGGAGAAATGTACGCAAGAGAGAGAGAGAGAGGTCTGAGAATCGTAGGGGCGGTTCTAGGCTCACGTAGGGGCAGTCCAGACTAATTCCTGGCCCTCTACTCACACTCTCAGTGTTCGCTCCAAACGGTGTGTGCAAGCTTTAAATTTATAACCCTAGATGTAAGCTTAAAACAAGGATGCGAACCCGCAGTGTACGGGTCAATCGTAGTAAAAAGCAAGAAATTTCAGGGGTCGATCACAGGGACTTAGTGAAACAAAGCAGGAATAGGTTGTCAATTCAACTACTGACCACAAAAGCGATTAAAACAATCAAAGATGATAAAAAGTCAATTAAGGAAATATGCAATTCTAGGGATTAAAGCATCTAGTTGTGGTTCCAACTCAAGATCTAAAGATAAAGCGGACAAAGCTGAGATTTTTGCATAGGGAAGTTGTTACTAAAGTGGAATAGATCACCGGGTAAGTCTCACTACTCACTAATCCAAAACCGTAACTCCTATTACCGGGTAAGTCTCAAGGAATTAAGGAAAAGAACTACAACCTCAAACTAACACTCCAACTAAGGGAATAGAATGAACCTTTACCGGGTAAGTCTCAGGTTAACTCACAAAGATGGGATGGAAGCACACTCAAACCCCAATAAAGGATAAACCTTTACTACCTACTCTTGTGATCTTTGGTAAACAAGGAATTACCGGGTAAGTCTCATCCTAGGCTTGCATTGAACCAGGAAAGGTGTAATAAGAATAGGATTTGGCAAACTCTAACACTTAACTCTCAGTTTCGGATCAGATAAGTCACCTCGGTCAGAAGAATTCCACCCCGGCCGAGATGTTCATCGACTGAGCGAGATGCTTTAGTGTTAAGGATAAAGACTCGAGCTTTCAGGGTCCTACTGTGATTAAGATTATTCTATCATTGTTTTTCCCACAACCTTCACCCAATCACCCTAGAATCACACAAGGAAATTAGTCACTCATCATCATGAAAGCAATAATCAAATATATGGGAAGAAAGAGAATAATTGAACAAGAAAACCTTAAGAGAAAGGCTTCAATAACTGAATCAATTATCAAACAACAAGCGTTCCTTGGATCAAAATCCAATAAGACAAATCAACAATGAAGGGAATCTAAGGGAATCTTACAAAAACCCTTTACAAAGCTATAAAAGCTATCAACTTCCTTCCTTCAATCTTCCTTCAACCTTCAAAAAGGTTCTTCAAATCTCCTAACCCTAGTGGGATAAAACGGTTGTCTTGCGCGATGTGCAGCCCTAAACAGTATTCCGGGCGATAGCGGATTTTTGCGGGCCGATGATCCGAAGATGGTTGAATTGTGGAAAATTCAACCCTTTATATAGGAGAATTATCTTCCAAAGATAAGATATCTTAAAAAGATAATTTCCTAATAAAAATATATCTTATCTCCAAAATAGATCTCCTAAATATATGATCTTCCTTCCAGAAATCAGCCCAAAAATATAAGATCTCTCCTTCCAAAAATAAAAGATCTCAGCCAAGAATAAAATATATCTCTCCGCGTCCAAGGTGTTCGCCTCGGTCGAGCAGCTCCTCTGGATCACCTCGGTCGAGATGACATTGTAGTTGACCGAGGTGAATCTTAGCTGAATGTGAAATCTCTCAAATCTTGTCCAAAGTAGATCTTTAATCCATTTCCATGCTTCCTGGATTCTCCCTTAAGCTCCAAAATGTAGCTCCAATGACTCCTTAGCTCCTTTTGCTCCATTTTGATGCAAAATGTGCCATTTTACCTACGATTACAACGAAACTTGGTGTAGACCTCGATTCCCGCAAAGGTAGATGAAACGATAATATAATCACATAATATACATCCAAACATGCAGATTATTGAAGATAAAACGTCTAAACAGGTTCCAAAATATAGACTATAATTCATGCTATCACTCAGCATCTCAGAAACTAGGCTCTTACATCTCACCCCCTAAAAACAAGTTTCGTCTCGAAACTCTCAAGATCCCAAATCCTCTCGGGCCCATAAGCTGAGGTATAACTCACTCTCCCTATCGGAGGTATCACATCTCCGCTGAGAAGGTCATAACCTATAACAGATCTATAACCATAACGCAACCCAAAGGTGTAGAGGAATCACATCTCTCGCCATACCACATCACAAGGAATAGAAGAAGCACATCTCTAGCCAAACATAAACATGTATATGTCGCATGGAGGAATCACATCTCCATTGAAACTATGTCCATCAAGGTAGCATGGAGGAAAAAACCATCTCTAACTAAATCCTAATCAACTCAGATAGGATGGAGGAAAGAACCATCTCCAGCTATAACATGTATCACGCTAGCATAGCAAGATTAAAATAGATCATAACACATATCATGGCTAGCATGGAAGAAGCTCAACAAAGCATATAAGCACATAAGCATATACTTACCAAGATAATACTAAGATCTACTCATCAACTCTAGGTGCATCTATCTCGGCATAAAACTCTGGATAGTTCCTCTGGATACTATCCTCAGTCTCCCATGTAGCCTCCTCAGGTCCACGCCTAGACCACTGTATCCTCATCATAGGAATGTCCTTCGAACGCAGGCGTCTCACACCTCGCTATAAGACTGCAATAGGATGCTCAACAAAGGTGTGGTCTGACTCCGCCACTAAATCATCATAACTCACAATGTGCCTCGGATCTGGTATGTACTCTCTTAGCTGAGACCCATAAAACACTGGGTGAAAACCCTCGAACCGCGGAGGCAAAGCTAATCTGTAGGCCGCTCTCCCAACTCTATCCAGTATCTCAAAAGGATCAACATATCGGGGACTGAACTTCCCCTTTATGCCAAAATGTCTGACGCCACGCGTCGGAGATACTCTCAACCAGACATGAGCTCCTACCTTGAAATCTAGAGGCCGACGCCTCTTGTTTGCATATGACTTCTGGCGACTCTGTGCACCCAGCATTCTCTCTCTAATCAGCGCTACTCGAGCCATATCATCCTGAATCTACTCTGGCGCTATCCCACTGATACTGCTAGGCTCATCCCAGCATAAAGGTGTGCGACACCTACGTCCATACAATGCCTCATAAGGAGCCATTCCAATAGATGCATGACAACTGTTGTTGTATGAGAACTCAACGAGTGGGAGGTACTCAGACCATGCTTGTCCCCAATCCAACACTCAAGCTCGCAGCATATCCAACAAAGTCTAGATGGTCCTCTTAGACTGACCATCGGTCTAGGGGTGAAACGCAGTCGTGAAGTGTAGACTCGTCCCCAAAGCAGACTGAATTTGCTGCCAAAACCTCAAGGTAAACCGTCCATCTCAATCAGAGACGATCGTCCTCGGTACACCATGGAGTCTCACTATTTGTCTAGTGTACTCCTCAACCAATCTGCTCAGTAGCCACGTCTCTCTAATAGGTATGAAACGTGCCGTCTTCGTCAGTCTATCAACCACAACCCAGATAGCATCAAAACTCCTACTGGGCCTCAAACCCGTCACAAAGTCCATGGAGACATCCTCCCACTTCCATTGCGGTACTAGTAGTGGGTGGAGCTCACCTCCAGGTCTGAAATGCTCTATCTTGACCTGTTGACAGGTCGCACACTAAGCCAAAAATCTGGCTACATCGGGCTTCAACCCTCCCCACCAGTAGGTACGTCTCACATCATGGTACATCTTACTCGTACCCGAATGTACAGAGTAAGGTGTACAATGAGCCTTTGTAAAATCCTCTGTCTCAACTCTGTATCGGCAGGAACACAGATGCGATCATGTCGCCTTATCACTCCATCAGCTCCGATAGAAAACTAGGGTGCCTCTCTACGAGACATCCTCTCTCTAATCCTCGTCAAGGTCGGGCAGGTCCCCTGCTTCTGTTTGATCTTATTCAACAGCCTAGGTAATACCTCTAATGCATAGAACTGGGCATCCTCATCAGAAAACTGGATGTCCATCTCTAGACAAGTTAGATCCCTCTGAAGCTGAGATTGTACTGTCAATCTCGCAATCGCCTTATCTCGAGGCGTCTTCCTACTCAAGGCGTCAACCATAACATTCGCCTTTCCAGGATGATACAAAATCTCAAGATCAAAGTCCTTGATCAACTCAAGCCATTGACGCTGGCGGTTATTCAACTCCACTGCGTGAAAATATACTTCAACTCTTATGGTCTGTGAAGATCTGACATGTAGCACCATATAGGTAATGTCTCCAAATCTTCAAAGCATGAACTACCGCATGTAACTCTAGATCATGAGTCGGGTAGTTCTCCTCATACGTCTTCAGCTGTCGAGATGCATATGCAATCACTCTGCCTCTCTGCATCAATACACATCCCAAGCCTAGCTTGGATGCATCACTCTAGACCACAAAATCATCGGAACCCTCTAGCTGTGCCAGGATAGGAGCAGAAGTCAAACGCCTCTTCAACTCTTCAAAACATTGGGCACACTGGTCAGTCCATACAATTCTGGTAGTCTTCCTCAGAAGACTCGTCAGTGGACGGGCAATCACAAAAAATTCCTCCACAAAGCGTCTGTAATAACCGGCTAGGCCAAGAAAGCTACGCACTTCCTTGACGTTCGTCGGTGTCGTCCATGTAGCAACAAACTCAATCTTCGCCGGGTCAACCATAATCCCGTCGGCGGAGACGATATATCCAAGAAAAACAACCTCAAACATCCAAAACTATCACTTAGAGAGAGCTTGGCATAAAGCTCTCTATCCCTCAAAATCTGCAATACTATCCTCAAATGACCGGCATGCTCCTCTATGCTACGAGAGTATACCAGAATGTCATCAATAAAGACCACTACAAACTGATCCAAAAAGTCGGTGAAAATACGGTTCATCAACTCCATGAAGACCGCTGGGGCATTCGTCAGCCCGAATGGCATCACTACAAACTCGTAGTGTCCATAACGGGTACGAAATGCCGTCCTGTGTATATCCACTCCCTTACCCTCAACTGGTGATATCCCGAGCGCAAATCAATCTGGGAGAAAACTGTAGCTCCCTAAAGCTGATCAAGTAGATCATCAATACGAGGCAATGGATACATGTTCTTGATGGTCACCTTGTTCAGCTCTCTGTAATCAATACATAACCTCAAAGATCCGTCCTTCTTCCGCATGAAGAGGACAGGTGCACCCCATCGTGAAACGCTAGGGCGTATGAAGCCCTTCTCAGCCAACTCTTCGAGTTGCTTCTTCAGCTCCAACATCTCGACAGGTGCCATACGATATGGGGCCTTCGAGATGGGTCTCGTACCAGGCTCCAACTCTATACTGAAATCCACACTCCTCTGAGGCAGCAAGCTCGACGGCTCAGCAAATACATCTGCAAACTTGCAGACCACTAGAATGTCCTCCAAAGCTGGACTCTCTCCATCCTTCATGGCATAGCACTAGAAGGCATCACATCCTTGTGCAATCAACCTAGCTGCTCGTACGGCGATGATGACAGAACCCGTCTTCCCAAGGTCCCAACCCCGGAAGACCTCAATCTGACTAACCTCGGTAGAGACTGTAACAGTTTGTCTACCAACATCCAAAACCGCATGATGTCTACACATCCAATCCATACCTAATATGACTTCTTCATGCATCAATGGCATGACTAAGAAGTCAACAAGTAAAACACGAGTCCCTAAATGAAGGGGACAACTACGTATCTCACGGGTACCTTTGACCCGACTACCATCAGGTAACCCTATAGTAAAGGGTATACCCTCTATGGTATCTAAACTCAGACGCTCAACACATGTATCAGAAATAAAGGAATGCGTAACACCTGTATATAACAAAACTCTAATAGGTAAACCATGAAGCAGAATGGTACCTGTAGAAGCCGGTGCAGGTGGATCCTCTGCATTCCTCAACTCAAAAGCTCGCCCTTGGGCTCCTCTAGCATCGCTAGTGCCAACATCTCTGCCTCTACCCCTACTCGGTTCTGGAGCAGAACCTTGAGTAGATGGAAGCTCTGGGACTCTTTGCTGTCCCTGCGTCTATTGCTGAGGTGTCCTCTGACCACCTCTTGCTACATTGGAAGGGGAAGAACCTTGTTGAGATGAAACTCCACCCTGCCTACAAAAGGCAGCTTTGTGGACTGGTCTACCACAACTAAAGCAAGTCACAACTGGTGTGGGACAATCTGGCCTCAAATGAGCAGGGCCACCACAGTTGTAAGACTGTCGTCCCTTATCTGCAGTCGGTGCAGACGAGGGGTAACTCTGTCATCTCTCGTCTTGTCTAGAACCAGAAGCTCCTTCAACTCCACTTGTCTGCCCAGTGCGCTGCCTCTTCTCAGACCGTCCGGTCTTAGAAGCTCTCCTTTGACTGGCTTGCTCCTTCTCGTAAGCAGAAGCCCGGTCTTGGTAATCAGCTAGGTACTCGCAATGGAATCCCACCATGTATGAACATGTGCTCTCTCTCAGACGAGGAGAGAACATATACACATGCAGGTTCTCAAATGGTACAGCTGGACCCAACAAAGCTAACTCGGTCTGGAAGCAGCGGATGGCGTCAGCAATAGGCACATCCTCAAAACCAGCCTCCCCGAAATCCTACAGCTTCTCCCTCCTCAGTGAGGCAGTGCAGACCTGCTCCCTAATCATGCTCCTCATATGATCATAACTGGTGGATCTGGTCCGTACAGTCCTCCACCACTAGTGTTCAAGGTCACGGAATAGAGACTGCACCAGCTCTATCCGTCTGTCATCAGGGCACCTGATAGATTCTAAAGCGGAGTCTACTTGCCCTATCCACACCTCAATTTGTAAACCAATCTCTCCTGAGAAGTGTGGCACTCCCTACTGATGAAATGCCTTCAACCAGGTATCTGGTTGAGGCCCTAGAATCTCCTCCACAACCCGAACTAGCTCAGCAACACGTGCAGGTGAAGCTGGCACTTGTGTCGCTCCCTGATATCTCTCAAAAGATCCCTCATGTACTGGTAAGTCTAAGGCCCGTCTACCAGCCCTGATGTCCTCCTCAAAATATCGGAGGTACTCTCTGAACTCCGGTCCTCCCATAGAGACATGGTCAGCGTCATCAGACTGAGCTCGGTGTGTATGATGTCTCCAAGATCCACCACTCCTCGTCTCTCTGGCAACGCTCTCTGCAACCTCCTCGTGTATCTCCTCCACCACTTGTGGATCAACAGCGGGAACTAGTCCCTCACCTACCAAACCCGGAGGACGGGGTATGCACACCTAACTTATACGGCTCTAGTCCGAGCCATCTGGGGGTATGCACACCTAACTTATACGGCTCTATATAGGCCATAAGTATATATATATATATATATATATATATATATATATATATATATATATATATATATATATACTCAACACATACACATACATAAACCATAATACATATATACATAACTATACTGTAGAGATCCATAACAGAAGTGGCGACTTCTCGTACATCGAACCTAAACCATATTTAAAACAAAAAACCTTTGAAAGCGTCAGACCCCATGTGGGTTTTGTTTATTTTACCTATCAGAACTCATTGTAGATAGCAAGTGCCATTGTTGTCAATCTAAGGCTTTGATACCAACTCTGTAACACCCCAAATCCGCGGGACTCGGAGTGCCACAATTGGCTAGGATCTCACAATAGATCCTGACCCTAGCCTGACAACAAGTTCACTGGACCTTACAACATGGCACTGACAGATATAAAAACAAATACATAAAACGATATAAACTATACACCCAAAAGTAAGACAACATAGCCGAGTACAAAACACAACCCCTCACACAGGAGGTAACAAAAGAGCATCCTCACGCAGGAGGGAAAAGATAAACAAACCCAAAAGCCCACAATAACCTATGTACGAGACGTCCTCGGTCTGCCACTCTACTAGATCACCCAACATCATACCTATCTTGTGGGACATCTACAACATTGTAATAAATAGAGCTGATACTCTCCAGGTTCGGGACGGATCTGGACCGGGCTTCTTCTTAAATTTTATCCGGACGTCCGGGCCGGATCCGGGCTAAGCCCGGGTCCCGAGCTTAAAGGCATGTCCATACCCATCATCAACGCCGGGCCGGGCCGGGCCGCCCACCGGACACCCGGATTCACCTTTTTTCCTTTGTGGAAAACTCCATTCATCTTGTATAAAAATCAAATATCCATTCATCTGTTCAAAAATTCACATACAAAACTACAAGGCTAATGGAAGGCAAGCTTAGAAAGTTATACAAGAGGGGCAAACTTATGCTCAGTGGTGAAATGAGGGTTGTTTATAAAGCATTTCTCAAACTTTACCTCTCTTTTAGGAGTTGTTTTCGTTGTAACTTATGCTTGTTCGTATGCCCTCTGGAAATCGCCGATTAGACACCGAGTCTAATGGAGGGCAAGCTTAAGTTTGAGAAATAGCCGATTAAACACCGAGGACACCTATCCTTAGAGGTGAAGTGAGGGTTTGCCCAACGGAGAGAGACTAGGTGAGGGCCGAGAAGACGCCAATGGTGAGGCGAAGTGAGGAACCGAGGGTTTAGCATGAGAGAGAACGCGAGGCCGCCGTGTGAGTGAGGGGAAGGTGAAGCGAGGGGCTGCAAGAGACGCTAGGGTTTATTCATCCAAAATCAGATTTCCCAAAGGGCAAAGGATATTAACATTATATATATATTTTTAAAAAAACATAATTTGGGCCGGGCAAGCAGCCCAACCGGGCTTCACATCATGTCCGGATCCAGCCCGGTTGTCCGGTCGGGCCGTGCTTTACGGCCTGCTCGGGCTTTTCACTCTATCCATATCCGCCCGTTTTTACGGGCGGACGGGCCGACCCGGGGTGTATAAGGTCTAGTAATAAACCATTAGCTAACCATACACATATATAGAGTAATGCATAAGCACAATCACAAGTGAGTAAAGATAAACACATCAACATGCTTTCACACATTTAACCATTTTATCATCTCAATAATAATGGTCATTTACTCAAATTGTATATATAAGTATATATGAAACTATGTGACATGAGGACCGATACATCCTCGCCTCTGAGCCTGCTAGCCAATTGTTCAAGTATCGGTCACACAATCCGTGTACCCTATGGGAGTGGATTGTGTCCTTCTTGTAAAGTCAGTCTGGCCTGACATCAAAGAACCACCCAGACTCCACAACAGGATGAAAGGGAAAGGTGATCACAACCACGCATAAGGGGCAATCAATAAAACATAGGTCAGTATAACGATATCTCATGTTATCATAGCAACGTACAAAGCACACACCACTCATGCAAACACCCAATATAAGGATGGCAGCTAAGTAAGTCCTACGGACTTGCCTCAACCTCGATCACAACTCAACCACGATCACCTCTACACTAGAGGGAGAACACAACTTATAAACAGGTATAAAGACCCCGAATCCGCAGGACTCGGAGTGCCACAATTGGCAAGGATCTCACAATGGATCCTGACCCTAGCCTAACAACAAGTTCACTGGACCTTACAACATGGCACTGACAGATATAAAAACAAATACATAAAACGATATAAACTATACACCCAAAAGTAAGACAACATAGCCGATTACAAAACACAACCCCTCACACAGGAGGTAACAAAAGAGCATCCTCACGCAGGAGGGAAAGGACAAACAAACCCAAAAGCCCACAACATCCTATGTACGAGACGTCCTCGGCCTGCCACTCTACTAGATCACCCAGGAGCATGCCTATCCTGTGGGACATCTACAACATGGTAATAAACTATTAGCTAACCTTACACATATATAGAGTAATGCATAAGCACAATCACAAGTAAGTAAAGATAAACACATCAACATGCTTTCACACATTTACCCATTTTATCATCTCAATAATAATGGTCGTTTACTCAAATCGATATATAAGTATATATGAAACTATGTGACACGAGGACCGATACATCCTCGCCTCTGAGCCTGCTACCCAGTTGCACAAGTATCGGTCACACATTCCGTGTACCTTGTGGGAGTGGATTGTGCCCTTCCTGTAAAGTCAGTTTGGCCTGACATCAGAGAACCTCCCAGACTCCACGGCGGGATGAAAGGGAAAGGTTATCACAACCACGCATACGGGGCAATCAACAAAACATAGGTCAGTATAACGATATCTCATGCTATCATAGTAACATAAAAAGCACACACCACTCATGCAGACACCCAATATAAGGATGACAGCTAAGTAAGTCCTACGGACTTACCTCAACCTCGATCACAACTGAACCACGATCACCTCTACACTGGAGGGACAACACAACCTATAAACATGTATAAAGAGATATATCCATCTCTTATCAACACAAGGGTCACACCTACACCCAAAGGGATCCAAAGGATCAACTTCATTCATAGCCTAAAGAACCTCAAAAGCCATACAAGGCATAAGCCGATCATAACCTCAACCAAACTCAACCTCAAACATCTAGCATGATCCTATGCACTCACACTAGGAAAAGAGGGAACAAAGGCAGCCTAAGGAAGGCCTAGAAGCACACACACACACACACACCTACAAAACCAAGAGAAGACCTTGTTGATGTAGGTGGGCACAGGGCCGGCTCATTGGTGGTGCAGGGGTGGATCACTGGCCGGCGCAAGGGCGGCTGTAAGGGGGCACAGAGGCGGCTGGTGTGCAGAAGACACCTTCTTAGCCATGTCTTCACTTCTTCCTTCGATTCTTTACTCTTTTTCACTCCAACAACAACATACATATACAACATACATATATATTTACATCAACACAAGCCAAAACATGGCTGAATCAAGATCCAAACCTAAGGAATCTATAATAAACTAAAGAAAGGGAGGAAAGGATGAAGAAAAGAAGAAAAGAAGAGAAGAAGCCATAAAACTCACCAAACTAAGCTCTCTAGAAGACCAAACACAGCAGCACCATAACCTCAAGCTGGCTCAAGAAGGCACAATAGCAACATCATCCAAAACCACAAGTAAAGCCAAGCACAAGGCTCATAAACTCACAAAAGCTTAAAAAAGATCAAAGGTGAACCAAGAGAGAAGAGAGGAGAAGAAATGTACACAATAGAGAGAGAGAGAGGTCTGAGAATGGTAAACCCTCATCAAGTGGTAAGAGATGAAGTATATAAAGGAGGTAAAAGGGTAAAGCACGGGTCAAAGGGTCAAAAAGACAGCTGCAGCACACAGAGCCGCGGGGCGGACCCTGTGAGCCGCAGGGGCGGCCCAAACAAACCGCAGGGGCAGTTCCAGGCTCATGCAGGGGCAGTCCAGGCTAATTCCTGGCCCTCTACTCACACTCTCAGCTACTCAACAACTAGGCTCTTACATGGAGAGCGAGTCTCCGTATCAGCATTTGCAAAACTATGAGATTCTGATGGAGACCTTGAGACCTTCAAGACTGGAGAACAACAACTATAAGTTGAGGCCTTTCTATTTCTCTTTAAAAGACAAGGCGCTGGCTTGGTATCAATCGATTCCGGCCGGAAAAATCAACACTTGGGAAGAGATGACGACGAACTTTCTTACTAAGTTCTTTCCTTCCTCTAAGACCGCTGAAATGAGGGGAAAAACCAATGCTTTTATTATGAAGGACAAGGACAATTTTTCCAAGTCATGGGAGAGATTCAAGGATATTCTATTGGATTGCCCACATCATGGGATTCCAAAGATCGAGTTGTTGGAAATTTATTTCAAGGGGTTGGATGGAGCTACTCAATTCAATCTCCAACTACTTTCAACCGGCACATTCATGGATATGCCTATAGATGAAGCTTGGGATTTTATTGAAAAGCAAGCTTTAAATATGGAGAAGTACTCCCATCAAGGAACTGAAAATGGAGCAAGGAGAGTTAGCTTCCAGGACACATCATCAAACGGAGCTCAACTCAAGGGCCGCGGAACAACTATCAAGGGCCGCGGAACAAGGGAGGATATCAAGGGAGAAACAACTATCAAGGGCCGCGGAACAATAATTACAACAACAATAGAAACTCCAACAACAACAATTGGAGATCTAATCAAAAAAATCCGGGTAACCCTTATTCTCATGCTAATAATGCTTTTAACCCCCCCTCTTCTTCTTCTACTCCATTGAGAAGCCAGGAGCCTTGATCGAGTTCGTCCCAAAAAGCCTTAGAGCAACAATTCTTTAACATGGCGAATGAAGCGCCGAGAGATCCAGGGAAGCTACCAGCAAGGACAGGGAGCAACCCTAAGGGACAGATTATGGCAATAACGACATGAAGTGGACTGAAAACTGAAGATCTAGTACCTCGGTCGAGCCACGACCAGACGAACACTTCGGTCGAGGTGCCAACCGAGGTGGAGCACCAGAAAGCGAAAGATAAATCTGAAGTTTATGTTCCACCTCCTGCTTATAAACCACCACTTCCATTCCCTCAGTCAAGGGCGAAGTCCCAGCTGAGAAGGGACAACCACCGACCCGCAACCCAAGTTTGGGGAAGTCCCAGCTGAGAAGGGAAAATATAAGGAGAAGGAGAAGGAAGATGTCTATCTCCCAACTCCAGCTTACAAACCTCCTCTACCATTCTCACAATCTAGAGCAAGAGCGCGTCTAGACAAACAATTCGGTAAGTTCATTGAACTAATGAGCAAACTGCATATTAACATACCTTTCATTGATGCAATTATAGGTATGCCCGCTTACGGAAAGTTCTTGAAAGAGCTCCTCTCTAACAAGAGGAAGCTAGAAGACTTTGGAGAAGTCAAGATGAGTTCGGAATCTTCGGAGCTTATCAAAACGACGACAGAAAAGATGCCCCCAAAGCTGAGAGATCCGGGGTCATTTTGCATTCCAATTGGAGTGGGAGAAGTCACATATGACGCTTTTTATGACTTAGGAGAAAGCGTCAGCATCATCCCGCTTGCTTTGTGTAGGAAGGTCGGTTTAGGTGAACCTAAAGCGGTGAAGATGACGTTATACATTACGGATCGATCCATAACTCGTCCCGTCAGTATCATTGAAGACGTCCCAGTCAAGCTCGGTAAGGTTTATATTCCAATAGACTTTGTTGTGCTTGACATTCCTGCAAATTTTCCGGTTCTGATCATACTCGGAAGACCGTTTCTTGCAACATCCGGTTGTATGGTGGATTGCAAGAATGCTAGCTAGCCTTCGACATAGGAGAAGAGAAGGTTGAGTTTGTTCTCTCAACTTTGGTACAAGAGCCAGCTCTTGGAGAGGATATGTTCAACATCTATGACGAAGAAGCGTCTAGAGAGGAAGTTTGCTCGATCCTATTCAAAGATCCATTGCAAAAGGTCATAACCATGAGCATCATGGAAAAAGGAGAGGAAGAGGATTGCAATGCTGAGTTTGAAGCCTTGGAAGAGCTAAAGGAAGTACAAGAGGAAGAGTTTGAAAAACTATACGATGACTCAGAAAACGTGAGAAACCACGGTTAGTCGTGCTATTCCACGGCCGTGGTTTCACAAAAACTAGCCGTAAACTGCTATTTCAAGAGCAACAGAGAGTTCCATGCCCAAAACCACGGCCATGGAAGTAACAGTGGTGCCGTAACTTTGGGAATTTCTGAGAACAATTATGTTCTTTCCACAAATGCTCTTAAGTCTCCTTCAATCACTCCTACACCCTTAGAAACTTCTGAGGAAGCGTCAGACACACCTCAAGACTCATCAAAGGCATCAATAGCTATGGAATTGAAGCCACTTCCCACACATCTTCGGTATGCATTTCTTGGAACTAATTCTACTTTTCCCGTTATTGTTAGTTCCGATTTAAATGAAGATGATCATGAGAAAATAATGGATGTTCTAAAAAACATAAGAAAGCCTTAGGTTATACCATAGAGGATCTTGTAGGAATTAAACCATCATTATGTATGCACAAGGTTCTAATGGAAGAAGATTTAAGCCTTCGCGACAACCTCAAAGACGGTTAAATCCGATCATGAAGGAGGTTGTCAAGAAGGAAATTCTTAAGTTACTTGATGCAGGTATCATCTATCCTATCTCCGATAGCAAGTGGGTGAGCCCCGTTCAAGTTGTCGCGAAGAAAGGAGGAATGACGGTTATTACCAACAAGAACAATGAGATCATTCCTACAAGAACTGTGACGGGATGGAGGATGTGCATTGACTACCGCAAGCTGAACAATGCAACTAGGAAGGATCACTTCCCGCTACCATTCACAGATCAAATGCTTGAGAGGTTAGCACAACACTCCTATTTTTGTTATCTTGACGGTTATAGTGGTTTCTTCCATATTCCGATCCATCCGGATGATCAAGAGAAGACCACATTCACGTGCCCGTGGGGTACGTTTGCATATAGGAGGATGCCATTCGGGCTTTGCAACGCCAGCCACCTTTCAAAGGTGTATGATGGCCATCTTCTCCGAGTATATTGAGGAAATCATGGAGGTTTTTATGGACAATTTTTCTGTTTATGGTTCCTCATTTGACAATTTTCTTTCTAACCTTTCTCTTGTGTTGCAAAGGTGTGAAGACACTAACCTAGTTCTTAATTGGGAGAAGTGTCAATTCATGGTTAAGGAAGGCATTGTACTAGGACACTTGATCTCTAATAGAGGGATCAAAGTAAACAAGGGTAAGATAGAGACCATAGAGAAACTTCCTCCTCCATCTTCAATGAAGGGGATAAGAAGTTTTTCAGGACATGCTGGATTTTATAGACGATTCATCAAGGACTTTTCTAAGATATCTAAACCGCTAACTAATCTATTGATGAAGGATGAAGTTTATGATTTTTTGCAGGATTGTTTAGATGCTTTCTATAAGATCCTGGAAGCTCTCATCTTAGCCCCGATTATCCAACCTCCGGACTAGAATCTCCCATTCGAGGTTATGTGTGACGCAAGTGATGTAGCTGTTGGAGCGGTGCTGGGGCAAAAGAAGGAGACCTTTGTACCCATGCATGCCAATAGACTTGTAGCTCCTCAATATGTGCCGGATGAGGTCCCAACTGAGGATGATGATGAGGAGATGGGAGGAGGAGATGACCATGATGCAGGAGGCGCTGAGCATGACTTTGGTACATTCCCGGATCAGCCGACTGACTTCCCGGAGCCTCCTAGGCGATCTCCCCGCCCTTCTAGACCTTTTGGTTCTTCTTCTTCAAGCAGGGCTAGTGTGAGTGAGAGGCTGACGTGGATGGAGACTCCACCCGCTTGGTATGGAGAGCAACCGTCATGGATTGGAGCTCCTCCTCCATGGTATGATCATCCACCGGTGGCACCGACTCCTCCTCAGGACGCTCCTGCATGGTATGGCCAGCCGCCAGCTTGGTACTCGCAGTTACCGGAGTGGGCGACCGATCTTTCGAGGAGAGTGGGAGATCTAGAGATCCATCAGCAGGCCCATGACGTAGAGCGCCAAGAGAACGCCCGTATCTTGAGGGATGTCTACCGCCAGCAGTTTGGGCGGAACTTCAGCTCGGACTTCTATCCATTCCCGCCGCCGTCTTCCCAGTGATGATGATGAGATGACCCACCAGTTAGAGCCGCTTCACTACCATTAGTGAGTTCCTTTTGCTTTTCTTTTCTTTTCTTTATTTATTTTTGAACATTGAGGACAATGTGTATTTCAAGTATGGGGTGAGGTGTGACTATCGTTTGTAATAACTCTACTCACTTTGCTTTGCTTATGTCTATGAACACTTGCATGTTTCCTTTCATTGTCACACGTTTCATTATTACATTGCATGAAAAAGGCTTTGAAAAAAAACCCATAATAATTTGAAAAAATTTGGAAAGATTTTGTGCTTCTAAGATTAGAGATGATTTCTATGATGAAATTACTTGTGGAATGAATTTTTGATGACAATTGTATGCTTGAATTAAATTATGAATTGTGAAGAGATTGAGTATGTTGTTTATCCTTTCTTGCAAGTTTCATAATGTGAAAGTTTCTATCTAAATCATATTGAGAAACGAAGGTTGAAATCACAATATAAGTTCCTATACTTCTTTATGAGATGATTAAGGCACCTCAATTTTCTTACTTCTTTCTTTGATCATTTAGCCCCTCAATGAAAATAATTGCCTCCTTTACCTATCCGGGATTTAAGAAGAGTTGATTTTGGCATGTTTGATGTGGGAGGGCCATGAAAGCAATTGTTTGAATTCAAAGTGTAGGAAAGTATAGGTTTGGGGAAGTCAATCATGACGATGAGTAACTCGGCACCATTCACATAGCCGGGTGTTTGTGTCTTGCCAAAGTCGGATTGAGCGATATTCCTAACGGATTGTGGTATGTGCATCAAGGGTTTGAGGCATCTCGAAATTGAGAAACGTCAATCTCCTAGGCTTCGATTTTTTTGCACCACTGTCCATAACTCCAAAAGTAAAGTCGAAAAATTATGTGCAAAAAGTCTAGAGCAAAGCTCTAAGTTGGTGGTTAGTTCAAATGGTGAAAAGAAAAGAGTTTGTGTTGTTCCTTCTTCCCGGATTCATACACCACATTCCTTTACAAGTTTCCCACCTTTTCCTTATTCTTGGCCTTACTTGAAAGTCCTTGAGATCACAAGAGTGTTATTTGACTTGGTGATCAAAATTGAAGTTTCACATGATTTTGACAATGCTTGAAGGTTATGATGTTTGTCTTGAAATTTAGGCAATTTATGAAGTTCCTTCACTTTGCATATTTTGGTTTATGTGTATGAACGTTTTCAAGGATGAATGAAGCAAGATTTGAGGATGATCTGTTGATTTGAAGAACATTACCAAAAAGATTATTTGTTTTGTTTTGCATTCATATTTCATTCTACCTTATGTTCTAAACTTTTGAAAACCTTGCTTGGGGACAAGCAAGCGAGAAGTATGGGGTATTTTGTTAGTATGAAATATGACTATAATATAGGCACTTGTTTTAGTTGTTTTTCCCTCTTTTATGTGTACATAGATATGAGTTTGAGGCATTTGTGAGCTCATTCACTCACTTTGTCGATATAGAGATCTACACTAGCTTTGTTTTGTTTATAGGTGAATAATGGCTTGGATTGGAGCAAAATGTGGAAGGAAAGGAGTATTTGATCATGGTTGATGGCAAAGAGATGCTTTGGAGAAGCTAAGGAAGGAGCATGAGCGAAGAAAATCACGAAATAAAGGCTTTCACAAGAATTTGGATTTCCACGCCCTAAATTACGGCCGTGGATTTGGCATTGGATCGTGGAAAGTGAGATTGGAGCACAACAAAAAGTTACATGGTTTAGCACTAGTTCACGACGTTTGCACTCAATTCATGTATTTTGTCGAGATAGACGTCTACATGGACTTTTGCTTGCTTTGTAGGTATTTTGGGAGATTTAGGAGCTTATTCGATACATTTGAGGATCATTCTTCGAGATGACATACCTTCGGACTCATTGGGAAGCAAGCTAGGAGCTAAGGAGGACACATGGGACCTTGTTGGTGCATGCCATGCACCAAATTGTGGCTTGATGATCCATAGAATGAAAAAGCACCAAAACCACGGCCACTAGGACTTCCACGGGTGTGGAAATGGGCCGTGGTTTTCCCCAGACAGTTGTGACAACTGTCCCACGATCTTCATGGCCGACTCTTGCAATTTGTTGAGGATATAAGGTGGTCCTGCAGGCTGTTAGGGACAGACCCCATCACTCCATTATCTCCCACACTCTCAACAACACATATTCTCTCATTGGAAGATTGGATTGGAGCTACTCTTTGAGGAGAAGAAAAGGTTCCATTGGAGAAGAAGAGAAGAACACACCATTCTTAGTTTTTCATAGTTTTGAGTGAGTTTTGTAAAGACGATTTGCACGGTTTTGTAAGGAATGAGATTGAACCTTCTTAAGAAGGGTTGTAAGTCTTTCTTATCATACATTCAGCTTGGTTTTCTTTGTTCTATTTGTTCATCTCTATTTCACTTCATTTACTTGCTATGGAAGCCATGGATGTATGCTTGTTGAGTTTGATTGTTGAAATGCATGTTGTTGGCTAGATAGATGTGATTCTAGGGTAAGGAAATGAGGGTTATGGCTTGGACTATGATAGGATGGACTTAGATGTACCTTAGGATGATTCGTTTGCTTGAACCGAGCTACTGTTGGAAACCACGGTTCGTTCTTGCCAGTCCACGACCGTGGAAAGGGATGAACAACCCGTAATTCTGACTAACTCGTTTGATTTGATGAATCCAAGTGCTAGAGTGTTAGATTGTTGAAATCCTAGTGTTTGTTGAGCTAAATCTATCCTAGGGTGACCTAGTGTTAGTAACTAAGTGTTAGAAGAGACCTACCCGGTGATTCGTGCTCTTAGATACCGAAGATGACGAACTTTAGGTAGTAGTGAGCCTCACAAGCTGCTATTGGACTGAGTGTGCTAGGATAGGTGTTTAGGACTTGCCTTCCCGAGACTTACCCGGTAAGGAGAGGTTAGATCCCTAGAATACCATCCGGTTTGAGTAGATATCCCTTCCTTAGGCTCCTAGAGACTTACCTAGTGATAGGACCTTAGGTGCGAGATTAGTGGATCATGAGACCTACCCGGTAATTGACCCTATTTGAGAAACATTCCTTCCCAAAATACTGTAGTTTATCCAAGGTTGATTAGAAGCTTGAGTCCTATGCCATAACCGGAAATTCCAACCCCTAGAATCCGCTTTTCTCTCTTTGATCTCATATCTCGTGTTTGTCTTGCTTGTTTGTGTTTATGTGTTAGATTGTTAGTTTGTTTTGCATTCTTATATCGTTGTGATTCTTGATTGATCACCACACAAAATCAAACCCAAAAATATTGAGATTGTCATTTATTTGTTTCTTTCTCTTTTCTTAGCCTAGATCAACACTATCCTTAGTCACTAATCGATTCAATTTCACCTCAGTCTTTGTGTTCGACCTCGGAATACTATCCCCACTACAAAACATCTCGTACACTGCGGGTTCACTAGGAGTTAGGAGAAATATATCAAGTATAAATTTAAGACTTTTGCGTGTCACGTTCTTAGCGTAATAGTGTACTTTCGGGATATTTTAGAGTTTACATTGGAGGACGGATTGACATCCCGTTCTTCGGTGTTTCTCTAGATCATTGTGAGGATTTCTATTCCTTCTTTTACTGAATTCATAAACATACTACTTTTGTTATTCGGATTCGAGATTAACTTTGATTTGTTATTGAGTTTTCAAAGGTTTTCATATTTCTTTCTTCTTAAATTGATTTTTGATATCATGATGATGGTTATTGGCTAAAACCCTTTAGCAATTCTAAGGTAAAGAGTTGATAGTTGTGGCTTAGATGATGACAAATCGATCGTAACATGATTGGACCCTGAGAGTGTGAGAAACCTCGTCGACACCCTAAACCACGGTATGTTCTTGAGTTCCACAGCCGTGGAATCTCAAGATCCAACCGTGATTTTCTCTGTTTTACGACCTTTGCTTTTGCTTTGATCCAAAGTTAAAGATTAGCTTTAACCTAGCCTTGGCTTGCCTTTTGTAGGTAATAGTGAGACTCAACATCCTCTATTTCGGTTTCGAGTGTCACAACCTTAACAGTTTTAGTTTATCTTTGATTCCTTGGGTTTGGGCATGGGTATTTGAGATTAATTCTTACCTTTAGATGCTTTCTATACTGCAGTCTCAACAACCTTTATAGAGAGTGTTCTTGGGTGAGTTATATAGGGTTTTGGAACTTCACCGTACATAACCTTACATTAGTTATGCCTATGCAATCTCGACTATGTCCTTATATCTATAGTATATCTTGAATCGATTGCCACAATTAGACACCTAGATCTTTAGGGTTGCTGTTTTCCCTAATATTAGCAAAGCTTTTATACTTTTACTTGCTCGATTATTCGGAACTAAACTTGACTCACCAAATCCCTGAGTTTGATACTTTGGAATACTTGCTTAACTACGCCGATCCGTACACTGCGGGTTCGCTTTGCTTGATTTCAGTTTTATAAATTTTAAGACTTTGATGCACACACATTTGAGTGAACACTTATTATGCTTTACTTGGCTTTATATGTTTATTTGCCATTACATGCATACATACATGTTTTTGTTTGAGAAAAACATCGAAAACTAGTTTGAAAAAAAAAATTTTATGACCTCGACCGGGATGTTCTTGACTGGACGAGGTGAACACCTCGGATGACATCAGAACACCTCGACAGAGGTGGGTTCTTAACTGAGAGTTTTTCGAAACGTTTTGTGCTTCTTCTCTGGATATGACCTCAAGTTGCAAAATGCTTTGTATACCGTTGATGATGAGTGTTAGGTAATATAGGTTTCTCCCTTTGTAGGGTTTGAGTGTGCCTTTATCCCACCTTTGAGAGTTAACCTGAGACTTACCCGGTGATGGTTAGGTTTGTACCCTTAGGTGAGTGATGTTGGTTTGAGAGATAGTACATTTCCTCAATTCCTTGAGACTTATCCGGTGATAGGAGCTTTGGTTTGGGAAAGTGGGTAATGAGACTTACCCGGTGATCTATCTCATAGTAGCAACACCTTCCCTCAGCAAATACTTGTCTTTTCTATGATCTTTAGAATCTGCATTCCCTCATCTTGATACAAATACTTGTCTTTTCTTTTGATCAATATTATTACATGCTTCTAACGTTAGATTGCTTTGTTGTGATTCTTCTCACCGATTCCCTGAGATCGACTCCGGAATATAAGACCTTAGTATGATTGATCCATACACTGCGGGTTCGCTTATCGTTAGGTTTATTATTTGGATTATAAATTTAAAGCTTAGTTTACACACACCTTTTGGAGTGAACAAGTTTTTGGCGCCGTTGCCGGGGAATTGGTCAAGACCAATCCAGTATACGGTTGTCCAACTTGGAAGCTTCTTGATTTACTATTGATCTTTCTATTGAGTTTTCTTGCAAGACCTTTCCTTAGGTTTATGCAAAGAACTAGAACTGGTAAAAAAATTGTTCCTTACGATCCTGAACCAGAAAAGATTTACAAGAAAAGGTTGAAAGAAGCTAAGAGGATGGCCGCTGCCAATAATGAAGGTGCAGAAAATCTTCGAGTTGAGTTGGCCAATGCTCGAGAACTGTTAAGACTCCAAGAAGAAGCCCTCACGAGGGCACAAGCCGAAACAATTGCTCAAAACGAGCGATTTCAGGTCGAGATGAATGGACTAAGAGAGTTAGTTCAACAACAAAATGCAGATGTTAGGGTTGTGATTAACCCACCTCCACCAGCACCCGCTTATGTACCACCACCATCGCCTGCACCAAGGGTGGATCTAGTTGATCCATTTGTGGACATTCCATAAACATTTGGTCAACGTATGGATCCCGTTCAGCAAACACACCGTCCAGGTGTCAACCTAGGGGATCCAGCTAACAAGGATCATGAGTTTAGACCTCAAGTCATCAAAATGATTTAGCAGAATTATTTTGGATGAATGGAGAGAAAATCACCACACCAATATTTGCAAAACTATGATATTTTGATGGAAACTTTAAGACCCTCTAGATGTGATAATAATGACTATAAACTGCATGTTTTCTTTTTACCTTTGAAGGATAAAGCACTTGCATGGTACCATTCAATTCCAACCAGAAGTGTGAACACATGGGAGGAGATGACCGCAGAGTTTCTCACCAAATTCTTCCCGCTATCAAAGACGTCGGAGTTGAGGGCCCAAATAAATGCATTTTTGATGAGGAATGGTGAAAGTATCTTCAAGTCATGGGAAAGGTTTAAAGACCTTTTGTTGGATTGCCCGTCTCATGGGATTCCAAAGATTGATTTGCTAGTGATCTATTTCAAGGGTTTGGATGTTGAAGTGCAATTCAAACTACAATCAATCTCAACTGGGACGTCCATGGACAAACTAGTTGATGAAGCGTGTGATTTTGTTGAGAAACAAACTCTCACTATGGAGAAATACTCCCACCGGAGTATTGAGACGGGAGGTCAAAATTCTAGACCTTATGAGCTAAATCTCACCTCTTCAAATGTGGAACAAATCAACGCCCTCAACAATGAAATGAAGGCTTTGAAGGATCTCATAAAGGCGAAAACCCAACAAACCAAGGAGCAAGATGTTGGGTATGTTTGAAGTGGAAACTACTGTTCGCCACTTAGCGTGCGTGCAAATAAGCTTTATATTTATAAAACTAAAATCAAGCAAGCGAACCCACAGTGTACGGATCGGCGTAGATTAGCAAGTATTCCAGAGTATCGAACTCAGGGATTTGGGGGGAACAAATTCAGTTGTCAAGCAAGTAAAAGGGTAAAGCTTTGCAGATATATAGGGAAAACAGCAACCCTAAAGATCCAGGTGTCTAATTGTGACAATCGATTCAAGATATACTAAAGAACTAAGGACAGAGTTAAGAGTTGCAAAGGTATGCTAAGGTAAAGCAATGTACGGTGAAGTTCCAAGGCTTTATATGACTTATCTAAAGACACTCTCTATAAAGGTTCTTGAGGCTTCAGTATAGACAGGATCTATGGACAAGAATTAATCTCAAATACCCAAACTTGTAACCCAAGGATCAAGACTAACTAAACCGATTAAGGTTGTGACACTCGAAATCGAAGTAGAGGTTGGTGAGGCTTCACTACTACCTAGAAAAGGGCAAGCTAAGACTAGATTAAAGCTAATCTTTAACCTTGGATCAAGGTAAAAGCAAAGTTCATAAACTGGTATAAATTACAGGTAGATCTTGAGTTCCACGGCCGTGGAAGCTCAAGAACTGACCGTGATCTTGGTTCGTCGACAAAATCTTTCTAACTCTCAGGGTCCAATCTGTTTACGATCGATATATCATCATCTAAGCCATAACTATTAACCCTTCACCTTAGAATTACTAAAGGGTTTTAGCCAATAACTGTCATTATAATATCAAAATCAAGTTTAAGAAGAATGAAAGATGAAAACCTTCAGAAACCTTCAATAAATCTCAAATCCACACACAAAAGGAATAATGTATATCGGATTCGGAAACAAACACAAACCAATAACAATTCTTGATAAGAACGAAGAATAGGATGTCAATCCGTCTTCTAATCAAACCTAAGGACAAAAGGCATAACTTCCGCCACAAGCAACTCCCAAATGTTCAAACCCTCGCGAATCATGTTTTCAAGCGCAAATCTCGGACGTCCAATGCAGCCCTAAGCACGTCTGTCAAATTCTCTCCTCTCCGGCCTTTTTATAAGAAAGGATAAAATAACCGTTCGGCCCATGTGCGTAAATGATGTGGCAATAATTAATTCGACAAAAGATCGCCTAAATCAAGGTCTCATGGAGTTCCACGACCGTGGTTTAGAGCGTGGAAGTGCAAATTGCTTGTGGTTTCCTTTGTGTCGTGCCATTCCTCATCCTAGCGTCTCCTTTGACTTCTTGGATGTGTCCTTAATCCTTGGATGTGCTCAAATCTTCTCCTATCTCTCTCAAATGGTTCGGTTTTAGCTCTTATCTACCTAAAATCAACACAAAGCTAATGTAGACCTCCATATCGAAAATATAGATAAACTAGCTAACAAATGCTTCAATTCCTTGTCAATGAACACTATAATGGATGAAAAACAGTTAGAAAAAGTGTCTAGAATATCGCAATATTTCATGCTAACAACTACCAAGGGAATAGGAACAACACCTACAACAACTACAACAACAACCGGAACTACAACAATTGGAGATCCAATCAAAGCAATACCGATAATCCTTATTCCCACTCTGAAAATGCTCTAACACCACCTTCTTCTTCTTCTTCTACTCAATTGAAGAGGCAGGAACCATCATAAAGCTCGAGTTAACCACCAAGTTCTAAATTGGAAGCTATGATCGAGGCGCTGGCAGGAATGATGAGTTGAATAGAGAGCGCGGTTACTTTGATTTCTACGGCACAAAAAGCCTTGGAAAATCAATTATTTAGAAAGGCCGGAGAAGTTCCTAGGGATCAACGTAAACTTCCAGGACGTTTAGAAAACAATCCGAAAGGCCAAATCATGGCGATTATGACAAGGAGTGGCGTGAAGACCGCTGACCCACAACCTCAATCGAATGAAGCTGTGAGGCAGCACATCTCGACCGAGGTGAAACCTGGGCCAACCGAGGAGAAAGAAGAAATTTATGTACCACCTCTTGCGTACAAGCCGCCACTGCCATTCCCGCAGTCTAAAGCGAGAGCGCGTGTAGAAAAGCACTTCGGTAAATTTCTAGACCTTATGAGTAAGCTCCATATTAACATACCTTTCATTAATGTTATTCTAGGTATGCCCGCATACGGGAAGTTCTTAAAAGAAATCCTCTCTAACAAGAGGAAGCTAGAAGACTTTGGTGAAGTGAAGATTTCTTCAAGGTCATCGGAACTTATCAAGATCATGAGGGAGAAGATGCCACCCAAACTAAGAGACCCGGGATTGTGCATCCCCATTGGAGTTAGAAATGTCACATATGATGCATTATGTGACCGAGGAGCAAGTGTGAGCATCATTCCACTTGCATTGTGTAAAAAGGTTGGCTTAGGGGAACCTAAACCAGTTAA
Source organism: Fagopyrum esculentum (assembly GCA_033239045.1). NCBI lineage: Eukaryota > Viridiplantae > Streptophyta > Magnoliopsida > Caryophyllales > Polygonaceae > Fagopyrum > Fagopyrum esculentum. The sequence continues at coordinate 128,089,564 of BSUD01000006.1, read as the reverse complement.
GATGACACCCTACATGGCGGATCGATCCATCACTCGACCCGTAGGAGTGTTGGAAGACATTCTAGTAAGACTAGGTAAATTCTACATTCCCATAGACTTTGTGGTATTGGATATTCCTGCAGATTATCCAATTCCTGTTATATTTGGGAGACCGTTTCTTGCAACATGCGGTTGCTACGTGGATTGCAAGAATGCCGAGTTGTCAACATCGGAGAAGAACATATTGAATTCGTACTGTCATCCTTGATGTAAGTGAATGGACCGGAGGAGGGTATCTATAACATCTATGATGAAGAGGAGTCACGTGAATTGGTTAGCTCTATCCTTATTAAAGATCCTCTTGAAAGAGTTCTAAGTTTTAGTATGATAGAGAAAGGTGTAGATGTTTCATGTGATGCAGATATATATAACTTGGAAACCTTGGAGGAAGATCCGTCAGCTGTGTTCGAGAAATTTGAAGAAGAGCCAACAAACTGCCTCGACAGAGGGCAAGTTATTTCGACCGAGACAACTTTTGGACTGACCGAGGTAGAGGCAACATGGTATCACCTCGGACCGGACCTCGGTCGAAATACATTTGAAGGAAACGAGGTGATTACTCCTTCAACATCGAGTAATGCAAGCATTTGCCTTGACTCTTCTGATGCATTGCAAGACAAGGATAAGAAGGCGAAACCATCACTCCACATGATGATAGCTAAAGTTGCAAAAATCTACAAGGAACAAACGAAGAATTGGCACAAAAAGCACATCACCCAAAGAGGAATCAAAGAAGGAGAAACCGTTCTTCTTTACGATTATTATTCTCGTTATCCCCCAAATAAACTAAAGTCAAAATGGATGGGACCTTTTATTATAAAGAATGTTCTATCTTATGGTCTAGTTAAAGTATGGGGTGAACATTGTGGGACCTTTCAAGTCGACGGTCGTCGGCTGAAGAAGGATAAACCAGGACCACCGGTCAAGGAGATTCCATCCATGAATCTCAAGTGAATATACAGAGATAGGTCCAACTAGTGACCTTAAAACAAGCGCTTCTTGGGAGGCAACCCAAGGTATTGCTTTCTTTCTTGCTTTCTTGTTTAAATTGGTGTAGTTTGCGTTTTTGTGTCCATGATAAGAGGAGCTAGGTATCACCCAAGGAATAAAATGCAAGAGAAGCATATGGACGGAGTTACAGTTCGAGAATATGGGAAAGTTACATATTCTAGGGACCATCTCGGACACCATCGGTTCATCTCGACCGAAATACTTTTCTAGCAACTTAGATGAAGGCAACAGGGAATGGCCTCGGTCGACCACCTCGGTCACTGACAACCATCTCGACCGAGATGCCGTTTAAATTTTCAGAAGGGTATAAAAGGGGAAACGGATTTCTCTTTCTTCCGCACTTCTCCCTCCCGACGCCGTCTCGACCGAGCCATGCCCTAATCCTCAAAAATCTCGTTTATAACCCGCTTTCAACGATTCTTTGATCTAAACTGACGGGAACAGCGCTACAACAACTTCTCCAGCATCACTCTCCACTTCAAGCTTCCGAAATCTGCTCAAATTGGGTAATATCGTCCGAAACCCTTCTTTTTGTATTTTGGAAGATTTTGCTCGAAATTGGGAATTGTTTGTTGTGTTTTGTGTTGAGAATAACTAGAGAACCCCCCTAGGAAGCCTTTGGTAGTGATTTTGGAGGCAGAAACTTACAGAATTTTGAGTTCGATCGAAGTACTGTTCCCCTCAGTTGAAACCCAGTCATCTCGGCCGAGATCCCCTCAAGAACAACTTGAGATTAAACCCTAATTCAGAAAAAAAATATTTCATTCACTAAGACTGTTAGCGATCCGAGACCATCCTGATGATAGAAACCACTCACCTTCCCTTCCAGCACCACCACATGTACCGATCATTCTAGGTCGGTTCCAAAAAGACTATGACCGTATTTGCTCCTGATCGATCATCTCCCCCCCACTACGTCAACATTGAGGACTTCAATTGCCTCCATGTCATCGAGGATCTGTAGAGGATGATATCTGTTGTTGGCCTAGACCAGTTCATGGCCATCCGCACACCAGCCTATATCGATCCGACTCTCGAGTTTCTCAATTCCGTTACTCATGTGCTGGAGCACAAAGGAGTCAAGTTCAGATTAATGAACAAGGGTTATGCAGTTACAATAGAAAACTTTGGGGCACTCTTTGGTTTCCCTAAGCCGGCTGTTACAGATTTCCCCTCCAGGAGAGAGGCGAGTGCCTTCTGGAATGGGATCGCCCACGTCACCTCGAGTGCTGACTATTGGTATCCGGGTGACTCCAAGGAGAAGCTCATCTACCATGTCTCCTTCCAGATTGCTCACAGGATTTTGAGCCAGATGTTGCTGGCCTAGACAGAGACTCTTCAGAAGATCCGACATGGTGAGCTTCTTACTCTTTTCTATATGACTACAGATGGCGTCCCGGACTTCGCCACCATGCTGGTAGAGAAACTTGACAGGGTCAAGAATAAGAAGAAAGGTGATATCTGCTTTGGAGGATTGGTGACGTACATTGCAGGGGCGATGGACCTTGATCTTTTTGCATGCACTCTAGCAACTAAGGCCAAACCTTTAGGGTTGCACGAGTTCATCACCCAACATATTTTGATCCCTCGAGTTCGTGGTCCACCATACGTGGCCATGCCTTGGGAGACCAAACATCCGCAGGGGATTCCTTGGTCTCCACAGTTCACCATTAACAACCCGACCAACTGGTCCCAGATCTGGAGGTCGTTTGTGTGGGACACAGAGATCGATGCAAAGTTCAGGACGGATAACGATGAGGAGGATACTAAAGTACCCATGGACATTGTTGGTCCGTCTGCTCCAGTGATCGAGTTGGTGAATGATGATGATGAGGAGACAGAGGATGATCACCCTACACCGGAGACTCCCGCTCCGGAGATGCCAAAACTCCGACAATGCCACCGTAGATGCCGCGATCCCGAAGCCCATCGCAGGATCGACGCTCTTACCAGTCACATGGAGGAGTCTTTCTGTATTATACATACAGATATGGGAGGGCGACTCGATAGGCAAACGACTGAGTTGAGCACCATGCGGTGGGAGATGCAGTGGAGCCACCACTACTAGCGCCGAATGATGGAGCTGCAGTTCCAGCACCTCATGGGTCATCCTTTCGATCCATCCCTGTATCCATTCCAGCCACCTCTGATAGCATGCAATATAGTCTATATTTTGGGATTGGTTTGGACGTTTTATCATCATTTATTTGCATGCATGACTGTATATTCTCGAGGATTATATCATTTTGTTTACCTTTGCTAGAATCGAGATCTACACGTAGTTTTGTTATACTTGTAGGGAAAAGGGCACGTTATGGATCAATATGGAGCCAAAGGCATTAAGGATTCATTGAAGTTGCATTTTGGAGCATTGATGAGCCACAAGGAAGGCAAAGGAACCATGAAAGTTGGACGGAAACGAGATATTGGACCAGTTATGGAGATTTGCATGTAACTGAAGTTCATCTCGGTTGAGTACGTGATCATCTCGACCGAGATAGCTTGTTGGGCCTGGATCGAGACGGCCGGCCCATAGCCCATGAGATCTTCTATTTTTGGCCGATATTTTTACTATAAGATTGAAGATATTTTCTGAATGGAAGTATGCTTGGTTAGGTGATTATTTTTGGGATTGAAGATATTCCAAGGGAGAAGGAAGTTTGAAGGAAGATACTTTGGAGTAAAAGTTGAAGGCTTTGAAGGAAGTTGTAAGATTTTCTTAGGGAACCTTGATTGTTGTCTTTTGATTTCATTGAGGAACATAGTTTGTTGATTGTTTGGATTGATTGTTTGTTTGAGTTGATTATTGAGACCTTTTTGTTAAGGTTTTCTTGTTTGCTTATTGTTTCTCTTATTACATATTTTCTTAATATTCTCATGATGATTGTTGGCTAAGTTCCCTTGCGATTCTAGGATGATTGGCTAAGGTTGTGGTATAGACGATGAAAGAGTGAACCTTTACCTTAGTAGACCGTGCTGAACCTCACCTCGGTTGGTTCATAGAACATCTTGACCAAGATCGATAAGAACTGAGCGAGACGTGTGACCTGATCTGATCTATGCCGATTTTAGGTTTTAGTTTGCCAACTCCTATCGTTGTTGCACCTTTCCTGGTTTATACGCAAGTCTAGGATGAGACTTACCCGGTGATTCCTTTGCTTGTATACCTACGATGATAATGAGTGTTAGGTAATAAAGGCTTATCCTTTATTAGGGTTTGAGTGTGCCTTCATCCTACCTTTGTGAGTTAACTTGAGACTTACCCGGTAAAGGTTAGTTCTATCCCCTTAGGTGTTGTGTTGATTTGAGATTGTAGTTCCCTTCCTTAGTTCCTTGAGACTTACCCGGTGATAGGATCTTTGGTTTTGGATAGTGAGTAGTGAGACTTACCCAATGATCTATTCCCACCTTAAAAATAACTTCCCTTGCAAACCTCAGCTTGTTCCACGTTATCCTTAGAAATCTTGAGTCAAAACCACAATTGGATGATTTGACCTCTAAAATTTGCATTCCTTTATCTGATTTATACATCATCGTTGTTTTATTGCTTTCCTCTTGATTGATAACCTCATATTTACCATGCTTGATTTCACCATAGTCCTTGTGTTTGATGTTCGCTCCAAACGGTGTGTGCAAGCTTTAAATTTATATCCCAAGAAATATGCTTAAAACAAGGATGCGAACCCGTAGTGTACGGATCAATTATAGTAAAAGCAAGAATTCCGGGATGTCTATCTCAGGGACTTAGGTGAAACAAAGCAAGTATAGGTAGTCAATGCAACTAATAACCACAAAAGCGATTAAAGCAATCAAAGAGATGATAATAAGGTCAATTAAAGGAAATATGCAAATTCTAGGGATTAAAGCGTCTGGTTGTGGTTCCAACTCAAGATCTCAAGTTAAGCGGACAAAGCTGAGATTTTGCAAAGGGAAGGTGTTTCTACAGTGGAATAGATCACCGGGTAAGTCTCACTACTCACTAACTCCAAACCAAAAGCTCCTATTACCGGGTAAGTCTCAAGGTACTAAGCAAAGGAATTATAATCTTAAACCAACACACTAACTAAGGGAATAGAATCAACCTTTACCGGGTAAGTCTCAGACTAACTCACAAAGATGGGATGAAGGCACACTCAAACCCCAATAAAGGATAAAACTTTATTACCTACACTTATGATCTTGGGTAAACAAACTAAGGAATTACCGGGTAAGTCTCATCCTAGGCTTGCATTGAACCAGGAAAGGTGTAATAAGAATAGGATTTGGCAAACTCTAACACTTAAATCTCAGTTATGTATCAGAAAAGGTAACCTCGCTCAGTCAAGTTCCACCCCGGCCGAGATGTTCATCGACTGAACGAGGTACTTTAGGGTTAAGGTTAAAGACTCGAACTTTCAGGGTCCTGCTGGGATTAAGATTATTCTATCATTGTCTTTCCCGCAACTTTCAGCCAATGTTCGCCACTTAGCGTGCGTGCAAATAAGTCTTAAATTTATAAAACTAGAAATAAAGCAAGCGAACCCGCAGTGTACGGATCGACGTAGTTAAGCAAGAATTCGAGAGTATCGAACACAGGCATTTGGGGAGTTAAATCCAATTATAAAGTTATCAAGCAAGTAAATGTATGAGCTTTTCAAATATTGGGAAAACAACAATCCTAAAGATCCAGAAATCCAGTCGTGGCAATCGATTCAAGATATATTGAAGTTATAAGGACAGAGTTGAGGTATGCAAAGGTATACGAATGTAAGGCAATGTACGGTGAAGTTCCAAGACCTTATATGACCCACCTAAAGGCACTCTCTATAAAGGTTGTTGAGGCTTCAGTATAGAAAGGTTCTAAAGGTAAGAATTAATGTCAAATACCCAAACTTGTAACCCAAGGATCAAGACTAACTAAACCGATTAAGGTTGTGACACTCGAAATCGAGGTAGAGGTTGTTGAGGCTTCACTACCACCTAGAAAAGGCAAGCCAAGACTAAGTTAAAGCAAATCTTTAACTTTGGATCAAAGTAAAAGCAAGGTTCGTAACTGACACAAAATTACGGGTAGTTCTTGAGTTCCACGGCCGTGGAAGCTCAAGAACAAACCGTGGATTAGGTTCGTCGGCGATTCTCTCTAACTCTCAAGGTCCAATCTGTTTACGATCGATCTATCATCATCTAAGCCACAACTATCAACCCTTCACCTTAGAATTGCTAAAGGGTTTTAGCCAACAACAGTCATTATGATATCAAATTCAAGATTTAAAACAATAAAAGATGAAAACTTTCGAAAACCTTCTATAACCTTCAAATCAATCTGAAATCGACAACAAAAGTAATAATGTATAACAGATTCGGAATAACACAAACCAATCACAAGCCTTGATGAGAACGAAGAGCAGGATGTCAATCCGTCTTCTAATCAAACCTAAGGACAAAGTGTAACTTCCAAATCTTAAAGCCTTTGCAAAACTCTCTTGCAAAATGGCAATCTCCGCACGTCCCAAAATGAAACCCTAGGCACGTGCAACTCTGTAAGCGAAGGTCTAAACCCTAAGCGGAGGTGTAAGCAGAGGTGTAGCGATGGTGACAGAATCTCCTTCCTTCCGTCCTTTTATAGGCCTAAATAAAATGTGTCTTCGGCCCATGTGCGTAGAAGATCGTGGCTTAAAATATTGCGTAAAAGATCGTCAAGATCACGGTCGAGGAAGGTTCCACGCCCGTAATTTAGAGCGTGGAACTTGATCACGGTTCTTCAAATCTTCCACGGCCGTGTAACTTGCTGGAATGCTCCACGCTTGTGTTGCCAAAGTTCCACGGCCGTGGTTTAGAGCGTGGACTTCAGTACGGCCGTATTTTAGAGCGTGGAACACAGGTTGCACGTGATTCTTCTTTGTTTTGTGTCATTCTTCATCTTAGCATCTTCCTTAGCTCCTATGTGGTGTCCTCAATCCTTGGACATGCTCAATCTATCTTCATTCTCTCTCAATCCGTTCAGAATTAACTCTTAATCGCCTACAATCAACACAAAGCTTATGTAGACCTCTATATCGACAATATAGACAAACTAGCTTACAATTGCTTCAATGCTTTATCAATGAACACAAATATGGATGAAATACATCTAGAAAACGTTCCTAAAATATCACAATATTTCATGCTAACAGCTAATCACCCTATAATCGCACAAGGAAATTAGGCACTCATCATCATGAAAGCAATAATCAAATATATGAGAACGGAATGTATATTTGAACACAAAAACCTTAAGAAAAAGGCTTCAATAACTGAATCAAATATCAAACAAATCAGCGTTCTTTGGAATTACAAATTCAACAAAGACAACAAACCAAAGGGAATCTAAGAAAGTCTTACAAATCTCCTCAAAAGCTATCACAAGCTATGAACTTCCTTCTTTCAATCTTCCTTCAAACTTCCAAAAATCCTTCCTAACTGCAGCTTCTTCAATCTCCAAGTATGCGACTATGGTATATCGGATGCCTAATTTGTGGAAAATCCAACCCTTTATATAGGAGAGTTATCTTCCAAATATAATAATATCTTAAAAAGATAATATCATAATAAAATATATCTTATCTCTAAAATAGGTCTCCCAAATATATGATCTTCCTTCCAGAAATCCAGCCCAAAAATATAAGATCTCTGCTTCCAAAAATATAAGATCTCTGCTTCCAAAAATAAAAGATCTCAGCCAAAGAAAATATATCTCGCCGGCGCCAGGGTGTTCGCCTCGGTTGGGGCGCTCCTCAAGATCACCTCGGTCGAGGTGACACTGTAGCTGACCGAGGTGAATCTCAGCTGAATGTGAAATCTCTTAAATCTAGTCCAAAGTAAATCTTCTTTGTTAATTCCTTGCTTCCTGAGTTCTCTTTTAAGCTCCTGAATGTAGCTCTTATGACTCCTTTGCTCCTTAGCTCCATTTTGATCCGAAATGTGCCATTTTACCTACGATTACAACGAAACTTGGTGTAGACCTCGATTCCCATAAAGGTAGATATAACGACAATATAATCACATAATATACATTCAAACATGCAGATTATTGAAGATAAAACGTCTAAACAAGTACTAAAATATGGACTATAATACATGCTATCAAAATACACCATACTTGTCTCTTGCTTGTCCCCAAACAAGTTCCAAATCTTAAGTACAAGATAGAATGGATTATAAGTCATAAAGATCAATGAAAAGTATTTCAAAACATTTTTGGTGGTGTGCTCCACTCATAGATCACTCTAAGAGAATGCTTCATGGTGTTTATAATCAAAACATGGTCAAAAAATTTTATAAATATAAGAAAGTTGTTCATCTTTGCATAAAATCATAGAATGCATAATAAATCATAATTATCGAAATTAATCATGTATAATCTAGTTTAAACCACCAAGTCAATCAACAAGCTCGAGGTCTCAAGGGCTTTTCAAGAGAAGGTCAAGAAACGTGTGAGGGTAGGATGTATATAGGGAATGTGGTGCTAGAATCCGGGAAAAAGGAATCTTCACTTCACTTGCTTTTGAACTTCAACATCTTTCACCAATAAGCTTTGCTTATTTACTTTTTTTTTACTTTTTTGGGATGCATTGACAGAGGTGAACAATAACTGAAGCCTATGAGATCAACAATCATCAATTTCTCGAGATGCTTCAAACTCTTGATGCACATACCATGACCCGTTAGGAATATCGCTCAATCCGACTTTGGCAAGACACAAACACCCGGCTATGTGAATGATGCCGAGTTACTCATCATCATGATTGACTTCCCCAAACCTATTTGTTTCTTTCTAAACTTCAAGCCAACATCTCAACTTTTCTTTCACTTGTTTTTCAGTTGCTTGCTTCCAAATTCCCGGATAGGTAAAGGGAGGCAAATATATATATGAGGGGCTAAGCAAGATCAAGAAGAGGAAGAGAAGTGAACGAATTGCCTTAATCATCCCAGGAAGAAAGTGATAGAACTCATCATGTGGTGTCAACCTTCAAATTCATCATAATTTTGATAAAAATAAAGTATTAAACATGCCAAAAATTTTAAACAAAGCATTTAGCAACTTAAACATATCATAAAACCTTTCAAACATATAATGATTTCAAAACCAATCTGCAAACAAAATCATCACTGAGGTCATATCCAGAAAAGAAGCACAAAAATCGTTTCGAAAACTGTTTCAGTTAAACCGCCTCGGTCGAGATGTTCTAGGTCAACCGAGATACTTGACCTCGTTTGGCAAGAGTCACCCCGGTCGAGGTCATAAAATTTTTTTTCTTAACCAGTTTTCAACGTTATTCTCAATCAAATAACCTGTATGCATGCATGTAATCTCAAATAAGCACGTAGAGCATAAAGAAAATCATAAATGAAAAGTCATACAAGTCATACACATAGTGTCAAATAAGATACATCCAAATACCCCATGCTTGTGACACAATGTCCCAATGGGTCAAAATAAGTCTAGAAAACAGAGTACTCACCGGACATAAGCTGAGTTGCATAATAAATAAAGAAAAGAAATCCTTGCTAGCTCTAATCCTGATTTGCCGGTGGTGGTGGTGGATACGGGACGAAAGGATGCTGGGATGCATCAAAGGGGAGCCCATGGTATGTTGGAACTGTATCTCCATCATACGGCGCTGGTAGTGCTGGCTCTCCCTCATCTCCAACATATCCACTGATAAGGCGGCGTAAGAGTCAATCATCTGGTCCGTCAGCTCGTCAATCCGTCGGTGAGCTACGGGATCCCTCTGTCTAAGGACTCTGCGCCTAGCAGGATGTGATGGTGGTGCAGCTGCCTCCTCCTCTGTAGCCTCGTCGTCTAAGTCGACAACTAGCACACTGGGACCGGCTGTATCTGTCCCTGTCTCCATGGCAGCACTGCCATCATCATCCTCATCCTCCTCCTACACCTGAGCTGCTACCGCGTCCCTAGCATCCTCAATGTAAGGTATCCATGCGGTAGACCAATATTGAGGGTCGTAGACTGAGAACTGGGCTGACCACCTGATACCCTAAGGGGTAGTCTGCTCTCAAGGCATCGCCACATATGGTGTAGTGAGTCCACGAAAAACTAGAATCCTCCTCGTGATCATCTCCTGGAGTCCTAGCGGCTTTGTAGCCGCCACCAATGTACATGCACTCAAATCTAGATCCATGACCGTCGCTATATGAGTCACTAGGACGCCACAACAGATATCTCCCTTCCCCTTAGCTTTGATCCGGTGCAGATCCTCAGCTAGCATGGCCCCAAAATCAGGCACTCCCCCAGTCTTTATACAAAATAGACTCAGAAGCTCCCCCTGTCTAATCTTCTGGGACATCTCAGTACGCGCTAGAAGGGTCTAACTGAAGATCCGGTGGGCTAGTCGGAAGGCAAGGTGGATGATAATACGCTCCCTGGAGTCTCCAGGTCTCCACCTATCAACATGCTCTACAATATGGGCTATCTGCCCCCAAAACTGTCGACCCACGGCTCGAGAAGGGAAGTCGGGAACTGTAGGGGTCGGGAAGCCAAAAATATCTCTCCACTGGTCCATAGGAACGATGTAGCTCCGGTTCAGCAACCGGTACTTGATGGCTCTCTCCTCAGGCAAGTGAGTAACAGAACTCACAAACTCTAATGTAGGCTCGAGGTAGGCTGGAGTTCTAATCTCCATGAACTGCTCCAGTCCCACCATGGAAACCATCCTCCTCAAATCATCAGCCACATGGAGACAATCAAAAGCAGCAATGTCTAAGAAACGTTGCGCAATCACAGGACGTGCGCATATGCGGTCAAAGTCAGTCCGGTGACGCTCGTGGATCACCGGAATAGAAGGTCGAGAAGAAGAAGAAGGTGAGGATCCATCCCTCAGAACTAGCTGGCGATCAGATCTGGAACTCATTTTTCTCTCATTGATAGGATCACCTCGGTTGCTTTGACAGGTCTCAAGAACACCTCGGCCGAGGCAAGGTCAACTGGACCGAGGCGAGAAGCTGTTCGATTTCACTCTCTGAATTTCAGTTCTTTTCCCCCAATTTCACTACCAATTGCTTCCTATGGGGTACTTATTTCCTTCTCAGCACAAAAATGTGGCAACCAAAGCCGCAAATCTCCAAAATCAGTGAAAAGAGAAAGAGTTAGGGTTTTCGACTTTTTACCCCTGATTCAATCGATTCGAGATGTTTTTGTTGCGGTTTCTTGCTTGCAATCTATTCCTCTTGTCTTTCCTTGCGAGATCGGAGTAAGAATCGTAGAAAACGATCGAGAAACAAAGAAAACGAGATGAGGATGCGCCGTGGTCGAGGGGTAGATGGGAGGGAAAGAGAGAGAAACTATTCCCCTTTTATACCCCTCGCCGATTCTGCTATCACCTCGGTCGATGTGCTCCCGACTGGACCGAGGTGGATCTTTGTCAGCCCTAGTCGCCTCGGTTGCTCAAGAATCATCTCGGTCGAGGTGTTGTGACAACAACCGAGATGTGTCTCAGTCAAACTCCGTCTTCTCAATTTCTTGAACTTTTGTCCTTCCAGTGTTGCTCATGGGTTGTAATCCTTCCTTAGAAAGTACCTGGTTTCTGTCTAGGACACAAAAAACAAAATAAAGCGAAGAAGAAGCAAACTATCTAAAGCTAGACTAGGAAAGGGAAAAGAAATCAATACCTTGGGTTGCCTCCCAAGATGCGCTTGATTTAAGGTCGCTAGCTAGACCGTACGGCATCCCTAACAAGATATAGTGGTGCAATCTCCTCAACCTGACTTCCGGTTGGTATTTCTTACGTCTATGACCATTGACTTTGAAGCTTCCACTTGTTTCTCCCCAGATCTCAACTGGACCATAATGGAAAACATGTTTTACAACGTAAGGTCCTGTCCATCTAGATTTCAACTTACCTGGAAAGAGGCGAAGGCGGGAGTTGAAGAGTAGAACTAAATCTCCTTCTTTGAACTCCTTAGGAATGATACGCTTGTCATGCCATTTCTTTGTCCTTTCCTTGAAGATCTTGGCATTCTCATAAGCGTTTAAACGCAACTCTTCCAGCTCAGTGATGTCCAATAGCCGCTTCTCACCGGCTTCCTTGATATCAAAATTCAACCATTTGATTGCCCAAGACGCCTTGTGTTCTAGCTCAACGGGCAAATGGCAAGACTTCCCATATACCAAATTATAAAGGGTGGTACCAATGGGAGTCTTGAATGCTGTCCTATAAGCCCAAAGAGCATCGTCCAACTTCATGGACCAATCCTTCTTCATCCTAGAGACGGTCTTCTCCAAGTTTGCTTTGATTTCTCTATTCGAGATCTCGACCTGTCCACTAGTTTGAGGGTGATAAGGGGTTGCTACCTTGTGGGTTACCCCGTACTTCGATAGAAGTGCCTTAAACTTCCGGTTGATGAAATGTGTCCCTCCATCGCTGATAATGATACGTGGAGTCCCAAAACATGGAAATATAGTCCGATTGAAGAACTTCATAGCCACCATGGCGTCATTAGTGGGGGAGGCAATGGCTTCCACCCATCTAGAGACGTAATCGACAGCTAGGAGAATGTAGAGGTTTCCTCCGGATGATGGGAAAGGTCCCATGAAATCAACTCCCCATACATCAAAAATCTCAACTTCCTGGATGTTGTTGAGTGGCATCTTGTTCCTTCTAGATAAGTTCCCTGTTCTTTGGCATGCATCACAAGAAACAACAAACGTTTGCACATCCTTAAATAATGTAGGCCAAAAGAAACCGGAACGTAATACCTTAGCGCACGTTTTGTGAGCGCTAGCGTGCCCACCACAAGGAAGCGAGTGACAATGCCGTATGAGACTAGTAACTTCATCTTCCGGAATGCATCTTCGAAGCATCCCGTCCGGACCTCTCTTAAACAGTAGAGGTTCATCCCAATAGTAGTGGCGTACATCTTTAAAGAACTTCTTCCTTTGAGCGAACGTCAATCCGGGTGGTATTTCCTGGCAAACAAGATAATTAACAATGTCAGCATACCAAGGTTCTTTATTATCAGAAGCTTGGTGGAGAAAGTGCTCCACCAACTGTGAATGAGTTTGAGAAAAGGGAGTAAGAAGTTTGTTATTCTCAGTTGACGGCATCTCGCTTGCGACCTCGGTCGAGGTCCTGAGTGGGTGACCGATATGTTCTTCAGTTAAGAACACCTCACTTGGTCCAGAAAGTGCCTCGGTCGAGGTACTGGAACTGGGACCGAAATTGGAGATTCTCTTCTCCTGGATTAGTTTTTCAATCTTTGCTCCCGGATCTTCTTCCAGTGCCTTTAAGCTCCGTATACCTGCATCACAAGAAGCATCTATACCTTCCTCCATTAAACTAAAACTAATAACTCTTTCAAGAGGATCATTAATAAGGATAGAGCTCACCAATTCTCTTGATTCTTCTTCATCATAGATGTTGAAGATATCATCCTCCAACGGCTCTCCTTTCATTGCAGCAAGCAATGCAAACTCCACTTGATCTCCGCCAATGTTGAATTTTAACTTGGCGTTCTTACAATCCACATTGCAACCCGAAGTTGCTAGAAATTGTCTTCCGAAAATGATAGGAATGGGATAATATACGGGTATATCAAGCACAACAAAGTCTATAGGTAAGTAGAAGTTACCTAACTTAACCGGAACATCTTCCAAAATGCCCACGGGATGGGTAATGGAGCGGTCCGCCATGTATAATCTTATCTTCACCGGCTTGGGCTCTCCAAGTCCGATCTTCACACATAGCTCCAGCGGGATGATGCTCACACTGGCTCCTAGATCACACAACACCTCACAAGTCACATCCCCAACTTGAATGGGAATGCAAAATGAGCCGGGATCTCTTAACTTAGGTGGCATCTTCTCCTTCATAATTTGAATGAGCTCCGAGGATTTATATGTCATCCTTACTTCACCAAAATCTTCCAGTTTCCTCTTTCTTGATAGAATCTCTTTTAAGAACTTCCCATAGACTAGCATCCCTAGAATAGCATCAAGGAAAGGGATGTTAATATGTAATTTATTCATCAAGTCAAGGAACTTACCAAAGTTCTTGTCTAGATGTGCTCTAGCCCTTGAATGGGGGAATGGAAGTGGTGGTTTATATGCAGGAGGTGGGACATAAACTTCAGTTTTGTCCGTCGCTTTCTGGGACTCCACCTCGGGTGGCACCTCGACCAAAGTGTTCCTCGTCTGTACCTGGACCGAGGTGTTCTTCGTCTGCACTGGCATCGACCGAGGCACTGGATCTGTAGTTTTCAATCCACTTCTCGTCGTTATTGCCATGATTTGTCCCTTGGGGTTGTTCTCTGTCTTTGATGGGAGCTTCCCTGGATCTCTTGGCGCCTCATTCGCCTTATTAAAGAATTGTTGCTCTATGGGTTTTTGTGCCTTCGAAAATGAAGTCATGGATGTCTCCATAGCGTTGAGCTTGATCAAGATGGCCTCCAGCACTACATCTTTCTTTTTTGGCTGGGACGAACTTGATCCAGGATCCTGGCTCTTCAATGGAGTAGAAGAAGAAGAAGAGGGATTAAAAGAATTATTAGAATTGGAATTAGAATAATGGTTACCCAGATTTTCATTGTTGGATCTCCAATTGTTGATGTTGGAGCCTCTATTATTGTTGTAGTTGTTGTTCCGGGAACCATGATTGTTGTTCCTTGAGCCTTGATATCCTCCCTCCTCCTTTTTGGTGTGAGAAACCAAAAGGTCCTTCAATTGCTTCACATCATTCTTGAGGAGGATAAGTTGATTATCATTTGATGGAGCTTCCTAGAAATTAACTCTCTTAACTCCATTTCAGCTCCTTGGTGGGAGTATTTCTCCATATGCAAAGCTTGTTTCTCAATGAACTCCCAAACTTCATCAACCAGCATGTCCATGAATGTGCCGGCGGATAGTAGTTGAAGGTTGAATTGGGTAGCTCCATCCAATCCCTTGAAATATATCTCCATCAACTCTATCTTTGGAATCCCATGATGTGGGCAATCCAAAAGAACATCTTTAAACCTCTCCCATGACTTGGACAAACTCTCCTTGTCCTTCATGATGAATGCATTGATCTTCCCTCTCATTTCAACGGTTTTGGAGGGGGGAAAGAATTTTGTTAAGAACTCCGTCGTCATCTCCTCCCAAGTGTTGATCTTTCCGGGAGGAAGAGACTGATACCAAGTAAGTGCCCTGTCCTTCAAAGAAAAGTAAAAAGGCCTTAGCTTGTAATTATTATTTTCCAGCCTTGAAGGTCTCAAGGCCTCCATCAAAATCTCATAGTTTTGCAAATCTTGATGTGGAGACTCCCTCTCTAAACCTCCAAACTGGCATTGGCGGATCATGGATAGAACTTGCGGTCGAAGTACATAATCATGCTCCGCTGGATCACCTAGGTTGACTTCTGGACGCCTCACTTGTTGGTTTGGGTCCATCCTCTATCCTAGGGTATGTGGAATACCTGCAAAAAGAACATCTCGGACAGGCATCTGAGGTGGAAGTATCTCGGCCGCGGCAACTGGAGCGGGGTCCTTCCTCGGTCGAGGGTCTGGTCGATGCAGAATCTGGGCTCGTAGCTCAGCCATATCTGCTCCAATCTCTGCAGTTCTGGTGCGAGTTTGCTCCCTCTCGCGCTGCAGTTCTTCCCTATTGAGGCGCAGTTGTTCCATCAACTCCTTTAATTCGGCCTCAGGTCCGATTGTCTTGATTGGCCATTTTCGCTTCTTTCAAGCGTCTTTTGTATGTCTTTTCTGGTTCGGGATCGTAAGGAACGATTTCCTTCCAGGTACGGGTTCTTCGCATAAACCTAAGAAGAAGAACTTGTGAAAGTCACTCAAGTAGAGTGGTTAGTAGCAACAGGGGCAATTGCCCCGAAAGACAACCGCAACCGGCTCGGTCTAGACAAAGTCCCCGGCAACGGCGCCAAAAACTTGTTCGCTCCAAACGGTGTGTGCAAGCTTTAAATTTATATCCCAAGAAATATGCATAAAACAAGGATGCGAACCCGCAGTGTACGGATCAATTATAGTAAAAGCAAGAATTCCGGGGTGTTGATCTCATGGACTTAGGTGAAACAAAGCAAGTATAGGTAGCCAATGCAACTAATAACCACAAAAGCGATTAAAGCAATCAAAGAGATGATAATAAGGTCAATTAAAGGAAATATGCAAATTCTAGGGATTAAAGCGTCTGGTTGTGGTTCCAACTCAAGATCTCAAGATAAGCAGACAAAGCTGAGATTTTGCAAATGGAAGGTGTTTCTAAAGTGGAATAGATCACCGGGTAAGTCTCACTACTCACTAACTTCAAACCAAAAGCTCCTATTACCGGGTAAGTCTCAAGGTACTATGGAAAGGAATTATAATCTCAAACCAACACACCAACTAAAGGAATATAATCAACCTTTACCGGGTAAGTCTCAAGCTAGCTCACAAAGATGGGATGAAGGCACACTCAAAACCCAATAAAGGATAAACCTTTATTACCTACACTTATGATCTTGGGTAAACAAACTAAGAAATTACCGGGTAAGTCTCATCCTAGGCTTGCATTGAACCAGGAAAGATGTAATAAGAATAGGATTTGGTAAACTCTAACACTTAACTCTCAGTTACGTATCTGAAAAGGTCACCTCGGTCAGTCAAGTTCCCCCCGGCCGAGATGTTCATCGACTGAACGAGGTACTCTAGGGTTAAGGTTAAAGACTCGAACTTTCAGGGTCCTGCTGGGATTAAGATTATTCTATCATTGTCTTTCCCACAACTTTCAGCCAATCACCCTAGAATCGCACAAGGAAATTAGCCACTCATCATCATGAAAGCAATAATCAAATATATGAGAAGGGAATGAATATTTGAACACAAAAACTTAAGAAAAAGGCTTCAATAACTGAATCAAATATCAAACAAATCAGAGTTCCTTGGAATCACAAATTTAACAAAGACAACAAACCAAAGGGAATCTAAGAAAGTCTTACAAATCCCCTCAAACGCTATCACAAGTTATGAACTTCCTTGCTTCAATCTTCCTTCAAACTTCCAAAAATCCTTCCTAACTACAGCTTCTTCAATCTCCAAGTATGCGACTATGGTATATCGGATGCCTAATTTGTGGAAAATTCAACCCTTTTATATAGGAGAATTATCTTCCAAAGATAATAATATCTTAAAAAGATAATATCCTAATAAAATATATCTTATCTCTAAAATAGATCTCCCAAATATATGATCTTCCTTCCAGAAATCCAGCCCAAAAATATAAGATCTCTCCTTCCAAAAATAAAAGATCTCAGCCAAATATAATATATTTCGCCGGCGCCAGGGTGTTCGCCTCGGTCAGGGCGCTCCTCAAGATCACATCGGTCGAGGTGACACTGTAGCTGACCGAGGTGAATCTCAGCTGAATGTGAAATCTCTTAAATCTGGTCCAAAGTAAATCTTCTTTATTAATTTCTTGCTTTCTGAGTTCTCTTTTAAGCTTCTGATTGTAGCTCCTATGACTCCTTTGCACCTTAGCTCCTTAGCTCCATTTTGATCCAAAATGTGCCATTTTGCCTACGATTACAACGAAACTTGGTGTAGACCTCGATTCCCATAAAGGTAGATGAAACGACAATATAATCACATAATATACATTTAAACATGCTGATTATTGAAGATAAAATGTCTAAACAAGTCCCAAAATATAGACTATAATACATGTTGTCATTTGACCCTGGAGTATTGGCCATATTACAATTGATCCGTACACTGCGAGTTCACATATTGTTCAGGCTTTTATTTTAGGTTATAAATTTAAATTTAATTCGTTCACTAATTCACACACGTCTGAGAGCGAAAAAGTTTTTGGCGCCATTGCCGGGACTTGGTCAAGACCAAGTTCGGTATTTGGTTGTCTTTTAGGGCTGCTGCCTAACGAGGATATTTTCTTAGGTTGTTTATATCCTATCAAAGTAATTTTCGAACTCAATGCTAAAGCAAGTATAGTGATTAAGTAAGGGTCAAATCCAAGAGAGATAGAGAGTAAATAAAGCACCAAAGCGATTAAACTATCAATTATATGTAACCAAGTTGGGGGGGGATTGTGATTGTTAAAGTGACAAATAGGCAAAGCAAATAAGAAGTTGATTTCAATGACTTTAATAAAACGTTGAACTTGATAATTATCCGCTTCAAAATAAGATATGGTTGATCATTGTTTTCATGAAGTTCATTCCAAGGTTTGTTCTCATCTCGATCGTATTTAAATACCGGTTCAACCAGCCCCGGTATTACTTACTGTTAATCCTAACTCATAAACCTACAGAATCAGATTTTAACAATAACGTTCAAATAAAGATAGAGAAACACATGAATTAGAAACAACCCGTTACTAAAATCATGTGGTTATGCTCTACTCACGAATTACACTTGCAACCCGCTTATGTAAACGTGTTTGCTATTAGAATGATGACCTAAACCCGGAACCACAATTCCTAGAACATTGGATAAGACCCAAGTACCTAGATGAGCAGGCTAGATAGAGGGTGATATACAATCAAGAAGTTAAGCACAAGAACATAATACAAATCATTATGGAATAACAACTTCAATTATAAAACTTACAACTAGATCTATGTCGAGAGCTTCCACTGTCAAGCACAACTAAAGGTGCTTAGCCTTTCATAGAAAACAAAATAAAACAAAGAAAATAAAATTGTTTTTGATGTGATGAGGTGAAATTTGAGATATTCTAATACTATCCTAGCATCTCTAGTTATACTAATTAGGACACTAAATTGCGGTAAATAGTCAGCCTAAACCGTCACTTTAAATGCCATAAAGTGAGAGTCTAAACAACCAAACTTATTATAACTGTTGCATAACCGTGGGGGCGGATCTGGGAGCCAAGGGGGCGATTTAGTGCAAAACGCTCCATCTTCAAATGAGCCACGGGGGCAACATGGCAGGGCCGTAGGGGTGGGTATTTAATGCTTTGGAAGGTCTGATTGATGATCTTCTTGACGTTTCTGGTGTCAAACCACGGGGGCAGCCCAGTGTCGCCGCAGGAAAGGCCGAGTATCGCCGCGGGGGCGGCACAGTGTCGCCGCGAGGGCGGGGACAGGGAGCCTCTAGAATCAGTGTTGCCGCGGGGGCGGGATCGTGTCACTATGTGTATCGTGACAGGGTTCCTATGGAATCAGTGTCATCGCGGGTGCTGTTACAGGATTCCTCTGGACTAAGTGTCGATGCGGGGCGGCATTGTGTTGCCGTGGGTGCGGTTTTTTCAACAGAGACTTTGTTTTGGACTTATCTTTGCTTCCGTTCTTCTTTCAACTGTTGCTAAATCTTTGGATTTCTTCATTCCTTAGTTCTTCAGCTGGATTTACGCAGTTGACAACAAAATTCAACCATTTGACTCTAAAACATACTTAAACTACCTTAATAAGATAGTGATGCCATCACTTATCAATGCCCTTGTTGATACTGATTGCTTTTTGAGTGATTTTGCAGGATCTTTCTTTAGGTTTATGCGAAGAACTCGTGCTGGGAAAGAAATTGTTCCTTACGATCATGAACCCTAAAAGACATACAAAATAAGATTGAAAGAACCTAAAATAGTTGAACAAGATAATCAAGATCTTGAGGCTGAATTGAAAGACGCATTAGAACAACTTCGGCTAAGTAATGAAGCTTTGCAAAGAGAGACAGAAGAAGCTCATGCAAGAACAGAAGAGACCCGAGCTGAGATGGCCAAACTACAAGCTCACATTCTACCTCGACCGAATGTCGTGGACGAACCGAGGCCAAACCCTAACCTACCTTCACCGGTCGAGATACCACCACAACCACCTCGTTGCCAGCTAGGGTTGACCGAGGAAACTTTTTCGTTGGAGAACTGTAAACCCTAGGTCAAAGAATGGACCCGAATCAACAAGTGTAGCGTCCGGGCATTAACCTAGGAGATCCAGCTGAGCATGACAATGAGTTTCGTCTTAAAGTCATCTCAATGATTCCACAATGTCAATTTGGAGGCATGGAAAGATAATCTCCATGAAGAACCGGTAGGTGAAATAATTAAGTTAAAAGATACTCTAGAAGGGGGGTTGAATAGAGTATGGGAACTTTTCACAAAGCAAATCTCAAGGCCATGAAACTCTTTTCAAGGGTCTTGACTTCGTGCTCCTGCAAAACAAAGTTAGTCACAATAGCGAGATATAGTTCGGAATGTAAAAGATTGACACGAGGATATGTTTACGAAGTTCGGCTCTAAATAGCCTACTCTCTGTCCCAGGGTATAGCCTTAGGTTCTAACTATCTATTATCAGCTTCAAAGAGTCCTAAATACAAACTAGAAGAAATCCCCTTCTTCTCTCAATGTAGCCAACGCTACGATCTAGCTCCAACTCTAAACCTAGCTATAATAGCCTAGTTCCTTCGCAGAGTAACACACACTCTAGTATAACACTATTTAGATCTTCCAATGGAGCTCTTGTGTTTTATCTCTCTTTAAGGGGATAAAGCTTCTGCGTAAATGAAAGAAAGAAAAACAACGAATCAAATGAAGATGTTTACGTTGCTTGAAGACGTAAAGATGTTTCCGTATATTCTTGTGTATTTTCTTCTTCAATCATCATCTTCATTTATACTCTTATGTGGAAAGGTCTTCTAGCCATTTGGAAAGATGACCGTTTGTAGATGAATCTTCTTCTCCATGAAGATCGCTTCCTGTTTGGAGATGAGGTAGACGTTACGGATCTTCAACTCCTTAGAACACGTCGATTCCTCAGCTCCTTGATCTTCTCGTTTTCTGTTGAGAAGAAATCTTGATGCTTTTTGTTTTTAAAAATTCTTCTGAAAAGATTCTCTAATATTTGGTTGAAATCTTCGGTTGTAAAAAGATCTTCCCAGATATCTTGCTGTTGAGCAAATCGGTCCTGAAAAATCTTCTTTGCATTCTGAATCTTTGTTTCGTGCAACTATCAAACTTCAAGGCCGTCCCTTTGTATCACAGTATCTTCCTTGTGTCCTTGAATAATATTTCAAGGCCCTTGACGTTCATATCAAGGCCCTTGAAATCTTCGATAAGTCCTGTATTGAATTCAAACCAACCAAGCATCTAGAGAATATAATCAATACATTCCTAGTGTATCAAACTATTACATTTGTGTTATATCTTCCATCATCAACACTTGTAAAACATTATAAACAAGGTGGAGTTTTCAATCTCCCCCTTGATGGAAGACAACACAAATGTTTTATTGTACCTGCATTTGTTAGTTTAGCAATGCATATGAAAATCAAACTAAAATGCAGAATGCAAAATATCGAATGTCGGATCATGCATTTCTCCCCCTTTTTCTTTCAACAAGGGAGGAAAACAACCAAAGTACAAGAGTTAAAAACGATTATAGAACTCCAAGAGTATTTTCAGAAAAACCACATAGAGAACTTTTTAAAGCTAGTCATGAAAATAAGAGAACTTCAATTTTCCTTGTACCATCTGGAGGAACTTCCTTTCCCATAATGTTCCTTTAAACACATATCCCACCATCGATCCTTAGCATCGGTAAGTTCACGTTCTTTGAGAGATAAATCTGTTCCCTTTCTGCAGAATTTTTGTCATATTTCTTGACCACACCAAACTCTTCAATAGTTAGAATGTCTGGATCTTCTGATGAAGGTTGACGAATGAGTTTTGTAATAGCTAGGATTTTTGAATTCTAATTAATGTTGATTAACTTAATCCGTGATAGTAATTGACATATAACTCGCGAAGCTTTCGTAAGTGTTGAGTATAAGTCCCACCGTTATGCTCCTGGCGTAATTTTGGGCTTATGGTGAAATTTTCACTTTTTCCCCCGGGTAATTATTTTTACCCTCCGGCATTATTTGGAGCATTTGGGAGCTCCATTTAATAAAAATGCAGTTGAGAGAAATGATCCGGACATCGGACATGTCCTATATATGAAATAACATGGAAAGGCAAAACGGCCAATACATTCGCTATTTTGTTTCTTAACGGCAAAGAAAGACGGCTTAGGAATACACGTTTTCCGAGGCAATTGTAGAATAATTATCCCTACAATATTCAAGATTTATTGTTCCAATTTCGAGAAGTTTGGAGAAGGGGGTTCAACCCGCCATTGGATCAGTTAAAGAATAATTATCAACTTCGTTAAAGGATAATTATCGACTTCACTGTAAATAGCGGAAAATCGTTTATTAATTCATTTCCTTTCACGTTTCCTCGTAAAAGCTCTGATTTCTCTCAAACTTCAAGCTCAGATCTATTCTCCGTTTCTAATCCGATTTTAATTCCGTTTGAGTTTCGGGATTCCTCTCTTCATTCTGTTCATATCGGTACCGAGTTTCTGCATTTCCGAGCTGATGAAGACCTGGTCGAGCATATGTGTCCCCAGGACGGTTCCGTCGCTCAGATTCCGGTAAATTTGATGTTGTACATGCGTAACCTGCGTCGTTGTGATTCCGAATCTTCTTTCGGATCGTCAATCGAGTTAGTAACGAATAAGTTATGAATTTATTCGTTTTCCGTACTGCGATTTGGCCTAAATTGACCTTACGCTTTTCAAAATGGATAATTAGAAATTCTATTATGATCATTATAATATTCTGGTGTTATGGGTTGTTTGTTTGATGAAATCTGATGACAGGTGGGTTTAGAAATGGCTTGCGGGCAAAACGTTATTCTGGTGAAATTTAATTAATTAGTTAAAGGTTAATTAATTAAATGAGGATTAAATTTGAGATTGGGGAATACTGAGTAGATGCATGCTAGGTGTGAGAATGAGTTGAGGATCATGATGATGTTATGAATATCGGTTATGGCTTTAAGGTTTAGTATGTGTACAAGTATGATGAGATGTTATGTTGAGGATATGCCTTACGCATTTATGAATGTGTTGAGGATATGAGGTTTAGCTTTGAGATATAGGTTGGCTATGGTTAGTGAGACGAGTCTCCTAACCTTTGCAGTATGGGATTGTGTGTGCCTTGCTATTGTAGGCGTTGATTAATTCCCCAAGGGGAAGCTGTGACGTGGTACACGTTACGAGTATATCAGGTAAGTCCATAGGACTTACTTAGCGTGCAGTTGTGGATTGTATGATTGTGATGGTTGTGTGTGTTCATATGATTGTGCATTTATAACCTAAACCGGACTAGGATGACCATTTATTACATTTATTTGGCCCAAGTGTATTATAACGGGCGGTAACCACCGGTCTCCGCCTGCTAGTTAGGAGGAGGTGCTTGGAAGCCATTAACACGGGGAGGACGAGTGACGATCACCCCCAATGCAAACCCCTGTGTTAACGGGGAAAGGGACGAGGTTCTTTAGGTTCCTCGTGTTACAAAAGAAGTTGAATTAGTAATGGAATAACGTAATGAAAGATAATAAATGAATGTGTGTGGCATTGCATGTATGAGATGTTGATGTGTGGTTGTGCTATTACCTTCATGCTTTTCATTGTTGTAGCTAACGGTTTCATGCCGTCTTGTAGATGATCTACAGGTTAGGAAGACTGCAGGGTGAGACAGATGGTGTGGCCAGCCAAGGACTTCTGTACATTAGGATGCGCGGGATATAGGATCTTTTGTATCAGATGTTGTGGTTTGATGTTTTGTACTCGGCTCTGAGTTTGTAAACTCTTTTGATGTATCATATACAGCTTTTATGTATTTGGTTTTAATATACCTGTGCCTTGTTGTAAGATCCAGTGAACTTGTTGTCAGGCTAGGGTCAGGATCCATTGTGAGATCCTAGCCCAATGTGACACTCCAAGTCCCGTGGATTTGGGGTGTTACAGAGTTGGTATCAGAGCCTTAGGTTGACAACAATCGCACTTGCTATCTGCAATAAAGGTAGAGTGGATAAAAAAACAGAACCCACATGGGGCTGACTTTTTACAGGATTTTTGTTTTAAAGCGAGTATAGATGTTTTGGGATAGCATGTACAGAAGTCGTCATCCATCTGAGGATCTCGACAGTGTAGATATATATATAGATATCTTTTATGTGTTGATGTGTATGAATGTAATAATGAGTATTATATATATATATATATATAGCCTTATAAGTTAGGAGCGTATATTCTACAGATGGCTCAGACTAGAGCAGTATCTGTAGTGGGACGAGATAGGGGTACACGCCCTCTTCCTCAAGTAGCATCAAGTCAGGGACCAGTATCCGCTACTGTGTTGCCTATGGCAGAGAACGAGTTTGAAGAGGCTGATCATGTCTTCATGAGTAGATTCGAGTTTCAAGAGTATATGCAGCAAGTATATGAGGTGGTGATAGCGGGTAGATCTACACCGGATTTACCAACATCTGTGAGATCGACTAAAGCTTCTGGATTAGAGAAGAAACAACGGGTTGAATTAGTGAAAGATGAGGTTGGATATCCGGGTTGCAAACCGAGCCCGACTTGTGGACATTTGAGTACTTCTTGTTCACATGGACTTCTGGTGAAACGAGGACTTGTTACAATTGTGGGAAGCCTGGACATGTACGACCACAATGTCCAAGATCGCCAGTGACTTGCTTTACCTGTGGTAGACAGGGTCATAGAGTTGTTTTCTGTAAGCAAACTGGAGTGGCATCGCGACAAGGTTTTATTTCTACTAGTGTAATGGGAGGTGGTCAGAAAACACCTCAATAGTAGACGCGGGGGCAGCAGGGAGTCCCAGATCATTCTCCTACTCAGCAATCCGTTCCCAGGCTGAGTAGAGGTAAGAGCCATGGTAGGAGTACCACGAATACTAGAAGAGCTCAAGGTAGAGCCTTTGAGCTGGGCAGTGCAGAGGAGCCACCCGTACTAGTGGCACGGATGAGACGTATATGTCTCAACTGTGGTTATCCAGATCATGTGCGCTTTGAGTGCCCCATGGCACCGATAACTTGCTTTACTTGTGGTGAAGTAGGCCATCTGGCCCCTTTTTGTCAGCAAGGTAGTGTTTCTTCTCATCAAGACCTTCCTCTTTCCGATGTAAAAAGAGTGGAAGTGGAGGCTATGGCGATGACCTCATTGATGCCTGAGGAGCATAGGTCTGAGATTGAGTAATGATATGCAGTAGAGCTTCGGGCGTTAGCTGTTACAGGTACCATTCTTGTTAATGGTTTACCTGGTGGAGTTTTATTGTTGTGAGTGCTATGCACCTCATGTCTTTCGATGCATGTGTTAATAGTTAAATGTGGATACAGTAGAAGATAGATCTTCCTTTATAGAATTACGAGTTACGGGTCATAGGTACCCGCGAGATATGTTGTTGATCCCTTTGTTCAGGGACTTGTGTATGGCTTGAAGACTTCTTTGTCATGCCTTAGGTGCATGAGAAGGTCTTTATGTGTGTGGTGGACGAATAGATATCATGTTGGTTTAGATAGTAGTAGGAGGACTATCATAGTCTCTACTGAGATCGACTAAGTAGAGGTTTTCCGAGGTTACGACCTTTGAGGAGGTGAGTTGTCTTTAGTGTCGTATGAGCAGCGAGGTTGATAACACTAGAGGGTGATGTTTTTTTTAATGTTGTGGTATGAAGGAAAGAGATAGTTCCACGCTGAAGAGTATTCCAGTGGTATATGATCTTATAAACGTGTTACTGAACCGTTTAACCTATCGCCTCAGCGGAATGAGGACTTTGATATTGTGTTGAAGTATGGTACGAGACTGGTTGGGAGAAGGCCTATGAGGTATATGGCTTGTTGAGTTGTTAGAAATTGAAGAAGCAATTTGAAGAGTGGTTTAAGACGGGCTCCGTTCGCCCTAGCACGTTCATTGCTATGTATGGACGACTTGTTGGATCAACTAAGAGAAGCAATTGTGTTTTTAAGATTTCTATATGCTTAGGATATCATCAGCTAAGGATGAGAGAGCAGTGTGGGCATAGGACAACATTCCATACCCGTTATGGATATTATGAGTTGTAGTGTTGTCATCTGAGTTGAGGAACGTCCTAGTAGTCGTTATAGGAGTTGATGAATAGTGTCTTCATCTACTTCCTTAATCAGTTGGTGGTAGACCTTATTGATGACGTTTGATGTACTCTCACAACGGAGAGGAACGTACCGGTTATTTAAGGACGGTTTTGCAAAATCCGAGGGATAGAAGCCAGTGTGTTATGCTCGCTAAATGTGAATTGAGATGCCAGAAGTGACCTTCAAGGTCATGTTGTTCCGCCAGTAGGATCATGATTGATGTGACGAGGAGTAAGTATGATGTCTTATGGATGATACTGATGAACGTTAAGGGAATGAGTAGTTCTCGGCCCAGCCGATTGCTACCAACGCTTTGAGGAAGGATTCTATGTGATTGTGCATCCATTTACGAGTCTTCCGAGGAAGACCACCATAATTGTGTGGTTGAAGTTATATGTCGAAGCTCTGAAGAGTAGAGGAAGCATTTGCCTCTTCTTCTATTCGGTGATAATCAGAAGATTTTGGGAATGACGTGACTACGGTGTTGAGAACGTATGAGGAGAATTGCCGACTCATGATTTCGAGTTAGTGGTGGTAGTTCAAGTTCCAAAATTTGGAGACAATACCTGTGTGACATTTCGTGTCAGAGTTTCACAAATCATAGGAGGTTGAAGCATATTTTTATGCAATAAAGGTTGAATAACTGCCAGCGTCGATGGTTTAAGTTAATCAAGGACGCTGACCTTGAGATTTGTACCATTCTGGCAAGGAGAATGTGGTCATTGATGCCTTGAATAAGAAGACGCCTCGAGAGAAGGCGATTGTTGGAATTGCTGTACAGTCTCGGTTTCAAAATGATCTAGCTTGGTTAGAGTTGGACCTACCACTTTTGATAAGGACGTTAGTTTCATGTTTAGGGATTTTACCTGGTTTGTTGGATGAGGTCCAACAAAAACAGGGGACTTGCCTGACCCTGAGGGAACTTGATGGAAGGATGCCTCATGGCGAGGCACCACAATTCTTTAATGGAACAGAAGGAGTATGAGGCGCCGCAACTGCGTCAGTATAACCGCTTATGCGGAGTCGAATGGAGAATATTACAGTACACTCATAATACACCTTCTTTAGTACATCCATGTACGAATAAGAGGTACCACGAAGTAGTAAATCAGATTAAAGTGTTACTAACCTGAAGATGAGCTCATCCACTACCAGTGTTGTAGTGGAAGTGAGAGGAGTGGACTTGTGATGGGATTGAGACCCAGTAAGAATTTTGGTGTTATCTAGATTATTAGTAACAGATTTACGAAGGCGACACGTTCCATCTCTACAGAGAGACGTGGCCAGTGAATGAAGTAACAAAGGAGTACACTAGATAGATGGTTGGAATCCATAAGTGTACCGAGGACGATCGACTATGATTGTAGTAGACGGTTTACTTTGAGGTTTTGATAGCAGATTCAGACTGCTTGGGGAACGCGTCCATATATCATGATTGAGTTTTACCTCAAACAGACGGTCAGTCTGAGAGAACCCTCCAGACCGTAGAGGACATGTTGTGAGCTTGTGGGATGGATTGGGAACAGGGACGATCTGTTTATCTCCCACTTATTGAGTTCTTATACCACCACCGTTGGTATGCATCTATAGGGATGTCCCCTATGAGGCGTTGTGTAGACATAGGTGTCATACACCTTTATGCTGGGAGGAGCCTAGCAGTACAGTGGGATAGCGCCAGAACAGATTGAGGATGATATGACTCGAGTAACGCTGATCAGAGAGAGGATGCTGGCTGCACACAGTCGCCAAAAGTTGTATGCAGATAGGAGGCGTCGACCTCTAGAGTTCATGGTAGGAGCTCATGTCTGGTTGAGAGTAACTCTGACGCGAGGCGTCAGACGTGATGGCATAAAGGGGAAGCTGAGTCTCCGATATGTCAGTCCTTTCGAGATACTAGATAAAGTTGGGAGAGTAGTGCACAGATTGGTTTTGCCCCCGAAGTGGGAGGGTGTTCACCCTATGTTTCATGTGTCTCAGCTGAGGGAGTACATACCAGACCTGAGGCACATTGTGAGTTATGATGATCTAGTGGTTGAGCCAGACCACACTTTTGTAGAACAAAATTTTGTAGTTCTAGAAAGAGAGGTGTGAGATGCCTGCATTCGAAGGATATTCCTATGATAAGGATACAGTGGTCGAGACGAGGACCGGAGGAGGCTACCTGGGAGACAGAGGATAGTGTCCAAAGGAACTATCCAGAGTTCTATGCGGAGTTAGAGGCGCCTGTAGGATCCACGAGTAGATCTTAGTGCCTTTTTGGTGAGTGCTTATATGCTATGTGCTTAGGTGATATGATGTGTTTTCGTGCTAGCTTTGATATGTGCATCTGATTTGTTAGATCTTGTTGCTAGCACGATATAGGTATAGCTGAAAATGGTTCTTTCCTCCATGTTATTGTAATATGTTTAGGATTAGTTGGAGATGGTTCTTTCCTCCATGCTATTATTGATGGAAATAGTGTGAGTGGAGACGGTTTTCCTCCACATAGTTGTGTTACGAGTACGATTGGCTGGAGACGGCATCCTCCATGCCTTGTGACGTGGTTAGTAGTTGGCTAGAGATGATTTATCCTCTATGCCTTTGGATAGCGTTATGATCTTGTTGCTGGAGTTGGTGATTCCTCCATGTTGTGTTTTGAGGTTATAGAGTGTTATAGGTTGACACGTTTGAACGGGGATGTGATACCTCCGACAGAGAGAGTGTCTATACCTCGGCGTATGGGTCCGAGAGGATGTGGGAATTGTTCAAGTTTCGGGACGAAACTTTTTCTTAAGGGGTGCGTGATGTAATAGCTAGGATTTTCGAATTCTAATTAATGTTGATTAAGTTAATCCGTGATAGTAATTGACATATAACTCGCGAAGATTTCGTAAGTGTTGATTATAAGTCCCACCGTTATGTTCCTGGCGTAATTTTGGGCTTATGGTGAAATTTTCACTTTTCCCCCGGGTAATTATTTTTACCCTCCGGTATTATTTTGAGCATTTGGAAGCTCCAATTAATAAA
The DNA here is from genome assembly GCA_033239045.1 of Fagopyrum esculentum. NCBI lineage: Eukaryota > Viridiplantae > Streptophyta > Magnoliopsida > Caryophyllales > Polygonaceae > Fagopyrum > Fagopyrum esculentum. Next base: position 128,060,571 of record BSUD01000006.1, on the reverse strand, counting down.
AATGTAGTTGAGAGAAATGATCCGGACATCGGACATGTCCTAGATATGAAATCACATGGAAAGGCAAAACGGCCAAAAGAGTTGCTATGTCGTTTCTTAACGGCTAAGAAAGACGGCTTAGGAATACACATTTTCCGAGGCAATTGTGGAATAATTATCCCTACAATATTCAATATTTATTGTTCCAATTTCGAGAAGTTTGGAGAAGGAGGTTTAACCCGCCATTGGATCGGTTAAAGGATAATTATCAACTTCGCTAAAGGATAATTATCAACTTCACTACTATAAATAACAGAAAATCGTTTATTAATTCATTTCCTTTCACGTTTCCTCGTAAAAGCTCTGATTTCTCTCAAACTTCAAACTCATATCTACTCTCCGTTTCTAATCTGATTTCAATTCCGTTTGAGTTTCTGGATTCCTCTCTTCATTCTGTTCATATCGGTACCGAGTTTCTGCATTTCCGAGTTGATGAAGACCTGGTCGAGCATATGTGTCACCAGGACGGTTCCGTCGCTCAGATTCCGGTAAATTTGATAGTGTACATGCGTAGCCTGCGTCGTTGTGATTCCGAATCTTCTTTCGGAACGTCAATGGGGTTAGTAACGAATAAGTTATGAATTTATTTGTTTTCCGTACACCGATTTGGCCTAAATTGACCTTAGGCTTTTCAAAATGGATAATTAGAAATTCTATTATGATCATTATAATATTCTGGTGTTATGGGTTGTTTGTTTGATGAAATCTGATGACAAGTGGGTTTAGAAATGGCCTGCGGGCAAAACGTTATTCTGGTGAAATTTAATTAATTAATTAATTAATTAATTAAAGGTTAATTAATTAAATTAGGATTAAATTTGAGATTGAGGAATACTGAGTAGATGCATGCTAGGTGTGAGAATGAGTTGAGGATCATGATGATGTTATGGATATCGGTTATGGCTTTAAGGTTTAGTATGTGTACGAGTATGATGAGATGTTATGTTGAGGATATGCCTTAGGCATTTATGAATGTGTTGAGGATCTGAGGTTTAAATTTGAGATATAGGTTGGTTATGGTTAGTGAGACGAGTCTCCTAACCTTTGCAGTATGTGATTGTGTGTGCCTTGCTATTGTAGGCGTTGATTACTTCCCCAAGGGGAAGTTGTGACGTGGTACAGGTTACGAGTATATCAGGTAAGTCCATAGGACTTACTTAGCGTGCCGTTGTCGATTGTATGATTGTGATGGTTGTGTATGTTCATATGATTGTGCATTTATAACCTAAACCGGACTAGGATGACCATTTATTACATTTATTTGGCCCAAGTGTATTATAACGGGCGGTAACCACTGGTCTCCGACTGCTAGTTAGGAAGAGGTGCCTGGAAGCCAGTAACACAGGGGGGGACGAGTGACGATCACCCCCAATGCAAACTCCTATGTTAACGGGGAAAGGGACGAGGTTCTTTAGGTTCCTCGTGTTACAAAAGAAGTTGAATTAGTAATTGAATAACGTAATGAAAGATAATAAATGAATGTGTGTGGCATTGCATGTATGAGATGTTGATGTGTGGTTGTGCTATTACCTTCATGCTTTTCATTGCTGTAGCCAACGGTTTCATACCGTGTTGTAGATGATCTGTAGGTTAGGAAGACTGCAGGGTGAGATAGATGGTGTGGCCATCCAAGGACTTCTGTACATTAGGATGCGCGGGATATGTGATCTTTTGTATCAGATGTTGTGGTTTGATGTTTTGTACTCGGCTCTGAGTTTGTAAACTCTTTTGATATATCATATACAGCTTTTATGTATTTGGTTTTAATATACCTGTGCCTTATTGTAAGATCCAGTGAACTTGTTATCAGGCTAGGGTCAGGATACATTGTGAGATCCTAGCCCAATGTGACACTCCAACTCCCGTGGATTTGGGGTGTTACAGGTTTATCTTTAATAATCTTATGACACTGAGTCGTAACTTTTTCAGCATCTTTTGTGGACGCTTGACCATCATCTTCTGAGAGGGGCTTGATACTACTAGCAGCTGTAAGAGAAAGAGCATTAACATGAAACATCTGATTAATTTTCTAGTTAAGAATACCTAGTAAGTCTTGTGTATCATCCATCTTGTCGGTCACTGAAGCTCTGAAAAAGACAAGATCAGATCTTAGTGAGTCCACTGTCATCTCTACAGCTTTCAGACGCTGTTTTGTGGTGAAATTCCATTCTGGCTGCTCCTTCAAGACCCATATTGTACTGAAATCCACCTAAGTCTTCTGAACTCCTATGGTCTCAAAGAAAGCTTCATCCAATCCTCCATAAACGATGTGCAACTCCTCACCAGAATAATCAACAGAAAAATGCCTAAAGTTTATGAGAAGCAGATTCCCATATGACAGGTGACTAGTGCTTGGAGAGTTTATGATATTTACCATATGAAACAAGATAATTTCAGGCAGATTTACTTTCAACCCGTTCACCACATGATAGACTAAAGCCAATAAAGTGTTGGTTACCACATCCTTGTTAGCAAACCTTGGTACTACACATTTGTCTAAAATAGCATAAATAATTCGGGCTTCAAGGGTTATGCAAGTAATAGTGGGTTGTGGTAAAGCATTGGGAAGAAGAAACTGTTCTCTAGCTACTCTGATAGTTCTAGCAGGGTTAAAATGATCCAAAACGTCATATCGAGGAAAACCAAAAATATCAGCAATAATCTCAATGGTAATGGTGATTTTCTTACCTTTGATGACTGAGTCCAAAATCCATTCTCCTCTTTCTCTTCTTGCAGTTAAGGTTGTGTAGAACAGCCTGGTCAATCGTGGGTAAGAGGCTTCACCTGGGTTGAGCATAATCCTGATAGAGCTTGCCTGAAGCACTTCGAGGCCTGGTAAAGAGAAGTAGGTAAAAAATTTACTGTGGACTGGCTCACACATGCATTCGTAGCGGTCGTCAAACTCTATTAGCCATTTCTTGGCGGTTGTTGGACTTGCAAACCAACTTGACGGTAGCCCAATCTTGGCAAAGATCTCTGCGTCACTTAGATAATCTGATGAACTCGAGCTTGAATCAGATCCTGAGCTCGAATCTAGGTTGGAGTCAGATGATATTTGAACTATTCTCTATCTTTTGGGGAGAGATGGTGTTGCTTCATCCATTGAAGATCTCTTGGATGCCATGAGAAAATTTTGAGAAGAAGATGAAGAGGGTTTGAAAAATCGAAAGAGTAAAGCACTGTTCTTTCAAAGGGAAAAAGAAGCGGAAGAAATAAAGAGGGAAGAGAAAAGGTTTTTAAGGGAAGAAGTCATATCAACGTAAGATCAATAAGATATTTAAGATCTTGGGAAAATAATTGATGATATAAATTCTTTCCATAAATTTTGGTAATCACTTTTCAAAATCCTTTTAATTTGATAACAAAACCTTTTGAAAACCCTTTTAAATAATAAAAATTAGATAATTCCATATCTAAAGGATATGAATTTCTAATTGATCCGTTTTATTAATATACCCTTTGAAATATGTTTTAAGGCCCTTGAATTTCATTTCAAGGCCCTTGAAAACATCAATTGGGCTGCATGCGTAGGAACAATCAATCTTGTTTACTGCCCTTACGTTAATGCTTCCTTGTTCAACATACCAAGATCTAATCTAATAAAATTAAACTGTTCCTCAGGAAGAGGCTTGGTAAATATATCTGCAAGCTGCAAGTTAGTTGATATAGAAGAGATCGAAACATCACCTTTCTCAACATGATCACGTATGAAGTGATGCCTTACATCAATATGCTTAGTCCTTTAATGCTGCACAAGATTTTTGGTTATCGAAATAGCACTAGTATTATCACATTTTATATGAATACCTTTCAAGTCAAAGCCAAGGTCACGAAGTTGTTGAGCAATCCAAAGAATTTGTGCACAACAGGCTCCTGCAGCTATATATTCAGCTTCAGTTGTGGATAGGGCAACAAAGTTTTGCTTCTTGGAGTGCCAACTAATTAGGGATGACCCTAAGAATTGGCAACATCTAGAAGTACTTTTTCTGTCAACCTTATAACCTGCAAAGTCTGCATCTGAATAGCCAACAAGATGAAACGAGCTTTGACATGGGTACCATAACCCTAGATCATTAGTGCCATTGAGATACCGAAAAATTCTTTTCACAGCTATCAAGTGTGACTCATTAGGATCAGCTTGAAATCTTGCACACATGCACAATCTAAACATAATGTCAGGACGACTAGCAGTTAGATACAACAATGAACCGATCATACCTCGATACTCCTTTTGTACTACACTTTTGCCATTCTTGTCATGATCTAGCGAAAATGTTGAACTCATAGGAGTCTTTGCAACCTTAAATTGATCCATTTTGTACTTCTTAAGCAAATCTTTAGTATACTTGCTTTGATTGAGAAAAATTCCTTTCTTTGCTTGTGAAACTTGAAGTCCAAGAAAGAAATTTAGCTCTCCCATTAAGCTCATTTCAAATTTCCTGCACATAATATTTGAAAATTCCTTGCAAAGGGAATCATTAGTAGCACCGAATAATATATCATCAACATAGATTTGTACTACTAGAATGTCGTTGCCTCTGGTTTTGATAAATAATATTTTATCAATTAAACCTCTTTTGAATTTGTTCTCAAGAAGATATTTAGACAATCTTTCATACCAAGCTCGATGAGCTTGCTTAAGACCATAAAGAGCTTTGTCTAGTTTAAAAACATGATCTGGATATTCATCATTTTCAAAATCAAGAGGTTGAACAACGTAGACTTCTTCTTCTAAGAAGCCGTTTAGAAAATCACATTTTACATCCATTTGAAAAGGTTTTATGCTCATAAAAGATGCAAATGCAAGTAGCATACGTATGGCTTCTAGCCTGGCAACTGGAGCAAAAGTCTCCTCATAATCAACACTTTCTTCTTGGTTATAGCCTTCTGCTACAAGTCGTGCTTTATTTCGTATGACTTTGCCACTTTCATCCAATTTGTTTCGAAAGACCCATTTCGTGTCAATGACTCATTGATGTTTTGGTCTTGAAGTAAGAGTTCATACCTTGTTTCTCTCAAATTCGTTCATTAATTTTGCATGACAATGATCCAATTAGGTTCTTGAAGAGCTTGAACGTAGTTCTTTGACTCAACAAGGGATACAAAAGCGGATAAGGCATATAGATTGTTCACTTTAGATCTAGTTTGAACTCCAACATTTAGATCTGAGATCACATTCTCTTGTGGATGATATGAGGAGTGTTTAAATTTTCTTCTTTTGACAGATGGAGCAGATCCAGAAGGTTGAGCCTCATATGTTTGAATAGATTTAGGTACCGTTGGTATATTACCCGTTGATCCAATCTCAAGGCCTTGAAGTTGGGTTTCAAGCCCTTGAAGCGGAGTTCTGTTATCACAGTTTTTTGTTTCAAGGTCTTGAAGGTGTGTTTCAAGGTCTTGAGGGTTTTCTTCGGTATCTTGAATTTTTCCTGCATATTCTTTTCTCGATCTTTAGGATCTTCCTCTTCATCCGAATTATGATCTTCTCTTTGATTCAGATTTAGATCTGCAAAACTATCACTCAAAGTACCATCATTGCTGTCATCAAAAATAATATGAAAATGCTTTCCTCAACAATTTTGGTACGTTTGTTATATACTCCATACGCTTTGCTATTTGAAGCATATCCAATGAATATTGCTTCATCACTACGTGCATCAAATTTCCCAAGATTATCTTTGTCATTGTTATGATCAAAACAAGTACATCCAAAGGGATTGAAATATGAAATATTAGGTTTTCTTCCTTTGAACAGTTCATAAGGAGTCTTTGTCAAGATAGGCTGAATTAAACATCTATTCAAAATATAATTTGCAGTGTTCACTGTTTCAGCCCAAAAACTTTTTGGCAAATTGTTTTCTAAAGCATCGTCCTAGACATATCCTCAAGAGTGCGGTTCTTACGTTCCACAACTCCGTTTTGTTGAGGAATTCTAGGAGCTGAAAAGTTATGTGAAATACCGTATTTTGCACAAAACAAATCAAACTTTAGTTGATCAAATTCTCTACCATGATCACTTCTTATAGAAACAATTGGTAGGTTTTTCAAAGTTTGTAACTCCTTACACAATTTTGAAAACTCAAATAAAGCTTCAGATTTTTCTCGTAGAAAAGAAATCCATGTGAAACGAGAGAAATCATCCACTATAAAAAGGATGTACTGCTTGTCTCTGGGAGATTTGACACGCATAGGTCTACAAAGATCCATGTGTAAGAGTTCAATGGGCCGAGAAGAACTTACAGCTTTCTTAGATTTGAATGAGCCTCTTGTTTGTTTACCTTGTGTACAAGCCTTACATAGATCATTAACCTTGAAATTTAGGTTTGACAATCCACGTACCAAATCTTTTGTAATTAGCTTCTGCATGGTGTGCATGCTTACGTGACCAAGTCGTCTATGCCAAAGCCTTGGATCATCAGTTAAGGCCTTTAGACATTTTAGCTTAGTTCTTGAAACTTGGTTAGTACTCATGGAATAAAAATTATTACATCTAGGAGCAGTAAGCAACACTTCACCCGTCTTTTTGTCTTGAACCTCACATTTATCTGAATCAAACATAACTTTATTGTCTTTATCACATATTTGAGAAATACTAAGCAGATTATACTTCAAACCGTCAACAAAATAGACATCATCAATAAAGTTAGATGAATTATAACAAATTTTACCAATATCAATAATGTCACACTTTCCTTTATCACCAAGAGTAATGGTTCCAAATGATTGCTTCTTTAAATCTGCGAATAAAGAGCATTTTCCACTCATGTGTCTTGAGCAACCACTATCTAATATCCTTTTGTGCTCCTTTACTGTAATATCCGGAAATTTTTATTCCATTTAATTCCGAATCAAATCGGACTTCGAGCCGTTGACGGTTTCCCATTCTATCTAGTATTTCTTTCTTCACAAATTTTTATCATTTTATGTAGAAGTTAATTCACATAAAATGATAGAATTATATCAAACCCTAATCCTTATAAATATTTATCATTTTATGTAGAATTTAATTAACATAAAATGATAGAATTATATCAAACCCTAATTCTTATAATTATTTATCATTTTATGTAGAATTTAATTCACATAAAATGATAGAATTACATCAAACCCTAAATTTTATAATTAATTCTTAACGACGACTTGAGACGAGATTATGACGAGATCATGACAAGGCTGAGACGAGATCATGACAAGGCTGAGACGAGATCATGACAAGGCTGAGACGAGACCATGACACGTTTTGACAAGGCCAGGACAACCTGATTCACCCTTTCAACCCACTTTTTGCTACTTAGTTTCAGCCCAGTTTTCTAGCCCTACTCCAGCCCAGCTTGTCCTCGGAGCTGCACAGGCCCAGCGGCACTTCGAGGCCAGCCTCCACTTCCTCCCTTGTGCAGGCCCAGCCTTGTTGCGTTTCACTCCAGCCCACCTGGAAGAGCAACCGTTCATACGCTACAAGATTGGTAACCCCCGAACGCCTCTTCTTACCCCCTTCTGTTTCCGCCTTTCGCACGACACCTCCCCTTCTGCATACGTTCAGCACTATCCTCAAGCACAAAAAACTCACCAGGAAAGGAGCCAGCAAGTGGAGGAACCCCTTCAGCACAGCTACAACCCTGGGCGTTAGCCTACTCGACAGAAACAAGGACGCTGCAGCGACCCTCTGTGCACGTGTTCAACCAAGTAAATGCCCTCCCTTGCCCCCTTTTGTTTCCTTGCCTATTACTTACCTCTCACACTGGATCTGCTCCTACACACAACCAGCAACCGCCTAGGACGCAGCAGTGTGCAGCAACGTAGCCACAACATCCTCAGTCGGTTCCCCTTCTTGTAGTGACATTAAGGAACGTTTCAACCGGCTGTCACCAGTGGCGAGCTTTCCCTACACCCTTGACAGCAGCGCTGGGCTGTAGGCGGCCATCCTCACTCCGTCCTCTCCGTCGCCTCCTGCAGACTCGACAAAATCCGCACCCTTCTCCAGCCCTTCGATCTCGAAACAGAAGCTGTCTCCTGGACTGTACCTTCCCCTCACCTCCTGCGAACAGTGGACAAGCATCCCCTCGAGTTTTGGAGTCGGGTAAGACCCACATCTATCCCCTTACTTCCCCTCCATGTTTATGTGTCAATGGGTGCCTCTAAACCACATTTAAACCCATACATTTCAGCCCAAAGGAGCAACTTCAGAGAGCTGTTACATCTCTCAGTTTTCTGAATTTTCGGAAGTGAAAATTAGTCAACTTCGGGTCACGATTTGAGTAAGTTATACTCCTCCTTTGTTGCTGAATTTTGGATATGTTGTAGTCAGTAGTATATAATAGATCATACTAAAATTTGGGAAGAATCAGAGTTACGGTTTGAGAGTTATGATGTTGCAAAGTGGACTCCTCATGGAGTTTTTATATATGTGCTGAGTGTTGGGGAAAACAGCAAGTGATGCTGTTTTGTGAGATGGTTTTGAATAAGCTCTTGATCTCCGTTGGGCTTGAATTTTGGATATGATATAGTTGACATATTTTTGTAGAACATATTAAAATTTGAGAGGCATCCAGCGAGTGGTTTGGGATTTATGATTTTTCCAAGATTGAGTCGTAAGCAGTTTTTCGGTTGTGCTGAAATTCGATTTTGTGAGATAGTTTTAAACAGGATTTTGATCTCCATTGCGGCTGAATTTTGGATATATTAGAGATAAGATTTTATAGTAGAACATATCAAAATTTGGGATAAATCCAGCGAGTAGTTTAGGAGTTATGATTTTTCAAAGTTAAGACAGTGTGCTGCTTGTTAAGTGTTGTAACCAACTTTAGAAATTTTTGTAGAAGCGATGTTTTAACAGTTTTAAGAAATTCTTTCTCCTATGAGTAGATGGGATATCATAGATGATCTAGGGAATTATTTCGGAATTTTTATAAGATTATTCGAATTTTATATTTGAAGCTGTAATTGGACTTTAGTGACTTTTCGGGAAATAGAAAATGGGTAGTTTTTCTAGTTGTTACCTAAAATCATCCTAGGGAGTAGAATATGGTTAGTTAGCCTCAAATTATAATTTAAGTACATATTCCGAGTTTTTGGAAGTTCCGGGACTAAGGGTAAAATAGTCATTTTACCTTAAATAAACACTGTAATAACTTCTGCACATAGAATCGTATATCATAAGAGTTTAGACTTATAAGTATCCAGGGAAATGTGTTGACCCACGTGCCTCCTCTGACAGGCAACTGAGTTCTGCACTTACGGATTTAGTGGTGGTTAAGAGAGAGTCGAGATTTGATTCTGGTAAGTCCACGGACTTACTTAGCTGGCTTCTTGTATGAGTGTAATGTGTATGAGTGGTGTTTGTTAGTTATGATAAACAACGAAACCGGATTAGGCCGACTTTATTATTTACGTAATTGACCCAAGTGTATGATAACGGGTCGTGACATCATCTGCCTAGCTCTTGCGAGAGTCTAGGAGGTTCCCTGCGACCAGCCCAGTCAGGTAGACGGTCATATGCATTAGTACCATTCCGCGTTGGTAAATGGGGACAGGGGCGAGGTTTGGGAATCCCTCGTGTCACAAAATAAGTATCATTAGTAATAACCTATCACCTAATTAAAGATAATAAAAGGATTGAGTGTTGCATGTTGATTGTGTATGTTGTGTGTTTGTGCTTTTACCTTTATAATTATGCATAGAATGTTAGCTAACGGTTTAATACCGCTTGTAGATGCCTTGCAGGTTAAAACAGTTGTAGAGAGATCTGAAGGGAATGGTCAGCCGGGTCCACGTACTCATTTAGTTGGGGACGGGGATGTCTTATGTTCTTCATATGCGTCGTTTTAATATCTTTTCTTGTAAGGCTGATACATATTTCGATGTATATATTGTTTACAGTTTTCAAATGTTTTAAATACTTTTGTGCCTTGTTGTAAGATCCAAATTAAATTGTTGTCAAACTAAGGTCAGGACCCATTGTGAGGTCCTAACCAGTAGCTCCCCGAGTTCTCAGAATTTGGGGTGTTACATTTACCTTGGTGATATCCTGCAAAACAACAAACATCAACCTTTCCGGGTCGACCAAATGACATATTTTGGTCCATATTCAGGTTCGATCATGTTTGGCGGTCTAGTACCTTTAGGAACCCAAATTTGTTTGACATGTTTCCTTAAACATAAAGGATAGGTGTTTCTAATGATATAAGGATCATTTCTTCTATAAGGACATGTAGATTTAACATGACCCTTTTTACAACATTAGAAGCAAGTAGGCATATGAATACTTCCTTTGGTCTTGACAAAAGTGGTGGTAGGTTTTCTAGGAAAGCTCCTATGATAATCTATACCATTTTTGTTAAGGGAAGATTGTTGGTCACCCATCATTCTCTAAAGATTAGCTTTTGAACGAGTAAACTTAAAAAGTGCAGCCTTCTGGTCTTGACACATCAAAGTTAGATCAACTTTCTCTAGATCGATATAGTTTCGATGAAGAGAGGAGAGGTTTTCCTTGAGAATCAGGTTCTTTGATTCCAAGGCCTTGATATTGTCATCAAGGTCTACTTTTTCTGTGTTAAGATTTTCAATCTCCAGAGACATTTCACTTAGTTGTGTTTCTTGTTCAAGTAGCTTTTCTTTTAAAGAATTTATCCTTATTCTATGTTCCTTATCACATGTGATAATATCTTTAGGGAATTGTTTCAGATCAGATTCAGGTTGACACATGATTGTACTTACCACATTGTCAGCATACATATTTGAATCTTCTTCATGATCTGCCATGAGACACAAGTTTTCTTGTTCTTTTGCGTCTTCTATTTTCAATTGATGATTCTGAATCACTCCATGAAGCAACCATAACTTTCTTCTTTCGATCATTTTTCTTGAAGTTGGTCCTCTTCTTTTGTGGACAATCCTTCACAAGATGATATGTTTCACCACATTCAAAACAAGTTAGTACTCTCGTTTTCTTATTAGAGTTAGAAAACTTACCTCGGGGTTTTGATACTCGTGGATATTCTCTATTAGCAGATTATTTCTTTATCTTGAGAATTCTTGCGAGACCCTAAGAGATCATGGCAATAGCGTCTTCTTCATCATCGTCATCACTATCCTCTTCGTCAGAAGGTAATTCATCTCTTCTTGATTTTAATGCCAAATTCTTGGAGTTGGATGGGAGCTCTCCATCTTCTTCACCAAGAACCATTTCATGTGTGATGAGTTTTCCAAGGAGGTCATCAAGAGGAAGCGTTGTGAGATTCTGAGCTTCTTCAATAGCAGTCATCTTTGGTCCCCACTTAGCTTTAGGTAGACTCCTTATAACCTTCCTAACTTTCTCTTCATTTGTGAAGATCTTTCCTAGTGAGTCCAAGTTGTTCACGATCTCAGTGAATCTGGTGAACATTTCTTTGACTGTTTCATTTGGATTCATCTTGAAAAGCTCGTATTGTCTGAGGAAGATGCTAATCTTTGTTTCCTTGACTTGACTTGTTCCCTCGTATGTGACCACAAGCTTGACCCATATTTCTTTTGCACTCTTGCATGATGAGATGCGGTTGAATTCATTTGCATCTAATCCGCAGTATAGTAGGTTCATTGTTTTGTAATTCTTTGACACATTGTCCAGGTCAGCCTGTGTGAAGTCAGCTTCCTTCTTTGGGACTTGGACATCTACAACCGTTGTCATTGAAACTTTAGGTCCATTTTGAATGATGCTCTAAAGCTCCATGTCCTCGTCAATAATGAACATACGCATGAGTGATCTCCAATGAGCAAAGTTGTTGCCACAGAAGAGTGGTGGTCGAGATGAGGATCTTCCTTGAGCAAATCCACCATCACCTACAGGATTCATGATTAGTCTCACTGATGGTTAAATCAATATACGTGAGTCTAGCTCTGATACCAATTGAAGAATCAGTAAGTGAAATAAATAAGTTAAAAGCTACTCTAGAAGGGGGGTTGAATAGAGTATGGGAACTTTTCGCAAACCAAATCTCAAGGCCTTGAAACTCCTTTCAAGGACCTTGATGTCAATCTGTGCTCTTAGTGAAACTTTGATTTCAAGGGCTTTGAAACAACTTTCAAGGGCCTTGACTTCGTGCTCCTACAAAACAAATTTACTTCGCAGAGTAACACACACTCTAGTATAACACTATTTAGATCTTCCAATGGAGCTCTTGTGTTTTATCTCTCTCTAAGGGGATAAATCTTTTGCGTAAATGAGTGAAAGAAAAACAACGAATCAAATGAAGATGTTTAGGTTGTTTGAAGACGTAAAGATGTTTCCGTATATGCTTGTGTATTTTCTTCTTTAATCATCATCTTCATTTATACTCTTCTATGGAAAGGTCTTCTAGCCGTTTAGAAAGATGACCGTTTGAAGATGAATCTTCTTCTCCATGAAGATCGCTTCGTGTTTTGAGATGAGGTAGACGTTACGGATCTTCAACTCCTTAAAACACGTTGATTCCTCAGCTCCTTGATCTTCTCGTTTTCTGTTGAAAAGAAATCTTGATGCTTTTCGTTTTTAGAAAATCTTCTGAAAAGATTCTCTAATCTTCGGTTGAAAAAGATCTTCCCTGAAATCTTTCTATTGAGCAAATCGTTCTTGGAAAATCTTCTTTGCATTTTGAATCCTTGTTTTGTGCAACTATCAAATTTCAAGGCCGTCTCTTTGTATCACAGTATCTTCCTTGTGTCCTTGAATAATATTTCAAGGCCCTTGACGTTCAAATCAAGGCCCTTGAAATCTTCGATAAGTCCTGCACTGAATTCAAACCAATCAAGCATCTAGAGAATATAATCAATACATTGTTAATGTATCAAACTACTATATTTATATTAAATCTTCCATCATCAACACCTGTAAAATATTATAAACAAGGTGGAGTTTTCACTCCACATCACACTTGCAAAACTATGAGATTCTTATGGAAACTTTAAGACCTTCAAGAGTGGAGAACAATAACTACAAGTTAAGGCCTTTCTACTTCTCTTTGAAGGACAAGGGGCTTGCTTGGTATCAATCTCTTCCAGCTGGAAGAGTTAACATATGGGAACAGATGACTACGAAGTTCCTCACTAAGTTCTTTCCCCCATCAAAAACTACGGAGTTAAGGGGTAAGATTAATGCTTTTGTCATGAAGGATAGAGAAAGCTTGTTCAAGTCATGGAAAAGGTTCAAGGACCTTTTGTTGGTTTCCCTCACCATGGGATTCCGAAGATTGAGTTGCTAGAGATTTACTTCAAGGGTTTGGATGGGTAAACTCAATTCAAACTCCAATCACTTTCTGCGGGCACTTTCATGGATACACCGGTTGATGAAGCTTGAGAGTTTGTTGAGAAGCAAGCTTTACACATAGAGAAGTACTCCCATCGAAGGTTTGAAGATGAAGTGAAATGAGTTGGACATCCGGAGCTGAATCTCACCACTTCAAGCGTTGCTCAACTTACCACCCTCAACAATGAAGTCAAAGCTTTGAAGGTGCTATTATTATCTCAAGCTAAAGGAGCATCCAAGATGTTGGATACTTGGGGAGAGGAAAATATCAAGGGCCAAGGAATAACAATTACAACAACAACAACAACAAGAATTTCAACAACAATTGCTGAAAATGCTCTAACTCCCCCATCTTCTTCTTCTATTCCATTGAAAAGTCTAGAGCCATCTTTGAGCTCATCCCAACAACCTAAGGAAAATACGGATGTTGTATTGGAAGCAATCATGACCAAGCTCAATGCCATGGAAAATTCTATGAATACATTTTCGAATTCACAAAAAGCCCTAGAACATCAAGTTTTCAACAAGGCTATTGAAACACCTAGAGATTCGGGTAAACTCCCAAGAAGGACAGAGAACAACCCAAAGGGGCAAGTCATGGCAATCACCACACGAAGCGGATTGAGGACAACTGATCCAGTACCTCGGTCGGATCACGATATGTCGGAGAACACCTTGGTCGAGATGAAAACCGAGATGGAGCCCCAAAAAGCAAAAGAAAAATCTGATGTTTATGTTCCACCACCTGCTTACAAGCCTCCACTTTCGTTCCCTCAGTCTAGGGCACGGGCGCACCTAGACAAACACTTTGGTAAGTTTCTAGACCTTATGAATAAGCTACATATTAACATCCCTTTCATTGATGCGATCTTATGTATGCCCAGTTATGGGAAGTTTCTGAAAGAGATCTTGTCAAGGAAAAGAAAGCTGGAAGACTTTGGAGAAGTGCGGATGACCTCTAGATCTTTGGAGCTCATTCAAATCATGAAAGAAAATATACCACCAAAGCTAAGAGATCCCGGTTCGTTTTGCATTCCCATCAAAGTTGGGGATATGACTTACGATGCAATTTGTGATCTGGGAGCTAGTGTGAGCATCATTCCTCTAGCACTTTGTCAGAAGATCGGTCTTGGAGAACCCAAGCCCATGGAAGAAGACATCTTCAACATCTATGATGAAGAAGATCCTCAAGAATTGGTGAGCTCTATCTTAATTAAAGATTCCCTTGAGAAAGTTTTGAGTTTTAGTATGATGGAGGGAGGTGTAGATGTTTCATGTGATGTAGATATACGAAGCTTGGAAGCATTGGAAGAGGATCCAAGAGCTGGATTTGAAGGATTCGTCAAGGAGACGAAAAGCACATTAGATTTCGGTCCACATCCCAGTACCTCGGTCGAGATGACTTTTGGAGCAAACGAGATGAGCTTCACTGGAGATTACCTCGCTCTATCACCTCGGTCCTTGACCGAGAAAGCTTCTAAAGCAAGCGAGATGGGGTCAACTAAAGTTCACCTCGGTTCATCACCTCGAGTTAACCCTAAACGCCTCGACCAAGTTACACCTGAGGCATACGATTTCTCCACTTCTTCAAAGGACGTTCTCTTCTTGGATGATGCATATGTTTCTTCTATCTCTTCTGAAGTTTCCAAATCCTCTTCAATAGAGGAAGGAGGTACGAATCCATCACTTAAGACACCTCCTATCTTAGAGCTTAAACATCTTCCAACTCACTTAAGGTACGCTTTCCTTGGTCCAGATTCCACTTATCCTGTCATTGTTAGTGCTACTCTTACTAAAGATGAGTTGTCTAAGTTGATGCATGAGTTGAGAAAATATAGAAAGGCTTTGGATTATACTATTGATGATCTTGTTGGTGTTAAGCCTTCTCTTTGCATAAGATACTAATGGATGATGATCATAAGCCTTCATGGAGACCTCAAAGACGGTTGAATCCGATCATGAAAGAGGTTGTGAAGAAGGAGATTCTAAAGTTGCTTGATGCAGGTATCATATTTCCCATATCGGATAGCAAATGGGTGAGTCCGGTGCATGTAGTTCCCAAGAAAGGTGGGATGACCGTTGTAACCAACAAGAACAACGAGTTGATTCCCACAAGGACCGTTACAGGCTGCAGGATGTGCATTGACTATAGAAGATTGAATTTGGCTACAAGAAAGGACCATTTTCCTCTTCCATTCATTGATCAAATGCTTGAACGGTTAGCGTAACACTTCCATTTTTGTTATTTAGATTGTTATAGTGGCTTCTTTCATATTCCTATCCATCCGGATGATCAAGAGAATACCACTTTCACTTGTCCATGGGGGACATTCTCTTATCGGAGGATGCCATTCGGATTGTGTAACGCACCCGCCACCTTTCAGCGTTGTATGATGGCTATCTTTCCGAGTATATTGAGGAGATCGTGGAGGTATTCGTGGATGATTTTTCGGTATATGGTTCCTCTTTTGATAACTGTTTGGCTAACCTTTCTCTAGTGTTACAAAGTTGTGAAGTCACTAATCTCGTTTTGAATTGGGAGAAGTGTCACTTCATGGTTAACGAAGGAATTGTGCTAGGACACCTCGTTTCCAACCGAGGTATAGAGGTCGATCGAGCTAAGATCGAGACTATTGAGAAACTTCCCCCACCATGTTCCGTTAAAGGTGTGCAGAGTTTTCTTGGGCATGCAGGTTTCTATAGGAGGTTCGTCTAGGATTTCTCTAAAATCTCTAAACTGCTTACTAATCTTTTGAATAAGGATGTTGTTTTTGAGTTTTCGCAGGAATGTCCTGATGCTTTTTACAGGATAAAGGAAGCATTGATCACCGCTCCCATCATTCAACCTCCCGATTGGAACTTGCCCTTTGAGATCATGTGTGATGCTTGTGATATGGCCGTAGAAGCGGTACTTGGACAAAAGAATGATGGCCGGACCAACGCCATTTATTATGCTAGCAAGACGCTAGATGAGGCTCAGCTGAATTACACCACCACCGAAAAGAAGCTATTGGCAGTTGTTTATGCATTTGAAAAAAAATTTTCTTACTTAGTGAGAGGAAAAGTTATTGTGTATACTAACCATGCAGCTATTCGATACTTGCTAGCTAAGAAGGATGCAAATCCGCGTCTTATTCGTTGCTTCAAGAGTTTGACTTAGAGATTCGTGATAAGAAGGGATCCGAGAATTCTGTAGCGGATCCCCTCAGCCGGCTACCACCTATCTCCTTCGAGAGGGACAATCTACCCATTGATGATTAATTTCCCGATAAGCATTTGCATTTGGTGGAGCATTGGCTTCACCAAATTTCTTATGGTAAAGAGCCTTGGTATGCTGATATTGTTATTGTTTGTCAGGAAGTACCTCCAAGATTGACATACGCTCAAAGGAAGAAGTTCTTCAAAGACGTATGTCATTACTATTGGAACGAGCCTCTACTTTTTAAGAGAGGACCGGATAGGATGCTTCGACGGTGCGTTCCAAAGGATGAGACTACTAGTGTCATACGCCATTTCCACTCACTTCCTTGTGGAGGACATGCTAGCGCTCACAAAACGTGCACTAAGGTATTACGTTCCGGTTTCTTTTGGCCTTCGTTATTTAAGGATGTGCAAAAAACAGAAAATATATCTAGGCGGAACGAGATGTCACTTAACAATATTCAGGAGGTCGAGATCTTTGATGTGTGGGGTGTTGATTTTATGGGACCTTTCCCATCATCTGCAGGGAACCTCTACATTCTCTTAGCTGTTGATTACGTCTCTAGATGGGTGGAAGGCATTGCTTCTCCCACTAATGACGCCATGGTCATTGTGAAGTTCTTCAATAGGAATATATTTCCACGCTTTGGAACACCTCGAGTCATCATCAACGGCGGAGGGACACATTTTACAGCCCGGAAGTTCGAGGCACTTATATCGAAGTATGGGGTAACCCACAAGGTAGAAACCCCTTATCATCCTCAAACTAGTGGGCAGATGGAGATCTCTAATAGATAACTCAATGAAACATTGGAGAAGACCGTCTCAAGGACAAGAAAGGATTGGTCCATGAAGTTGGACAATGCTATTTGGGCGTACAGGACCGCATTTAAGACTCCCATAGGTACCACCCCTTATAATTTGGTAAATGGAAAGTCTTGTCATCTTCCCGTTGAGTTGGAGCACAAGGCATATTGGGAGATCAAATGGCTCAATTTTGACATCAAGGATGCTGGAGAGAAGAGGCTTTTGGATATCAATGAGTTGGAAGAGCTTCGTTTGAACGTTTATGAAAATATCAAGATCTAAAAAGAAAGAACTAAGAAATGGCATGGCAAGCACATCATCCCTAAGGAGCTCAAAGAAGGGGATCTTGTTCTACTCTTAAAGTCCTGCCTTCTCCTTTTTCCAGGTAAGTTAAAATCTAGATGGACAGGACCTTACATTGTGAAAAATGTTTTTTCCCATGGTGCAGTTGAAGTACGGGGTGAAGCTAGCGAATGCTTTAAGGTCAACGGTCATAGGTTGAAGAAGTATCAACCGGAAGTTCCAGGTGAGGAGATTGAACCTTTGCATCTTGCTTGAAAGTGATGTACGGTTCAGCTAGTGACCTTAAACTAAGCGCTTCTTGGGAGGCAACCCCAGGTATTACTTTCTTTTCCCTTTTCTAGATTAGTTTAGATAGTTTGCTTTGTGTTTTTTTGTCCTCTTAGACATGAATTAGGTGTTACCCAAGACGAAGAAAAACAACTCAGGAAACCCATGGAAGGATTGGTGTTCGAGAATTTGAGAAAATGGAGTTCAACTAAGACACATCTCGGATGTTGTCAAAGCATCTTGACCGAGACTGAGTTCACTCAACCGAGATGATGTTAACTGAGAATCACCTCGTTCCGGCACCTCAGTCCACCCAGAAACACCTTGGCCGAAATGAAATAAAATTCTACGAGGGGTATAAATAGAGAACGAATTTCTCTATCCTCAAAACCTAACTCCCTCTCTTGCTCTCACCTCGACTGACAGTGCTTTTACCACAAAATCCTCAATTCTTCACCATTTTGCACGTTTTTTTGTTCTAAACCATCGGGAGAAGCAAGAGCAACGATTTCAAGCATAAAACCGAACTCAAATCCATCACACACTGTGTAATTCAGGTATTTCGTTCGAAACCCTTCTCATCCGGTTTCGGTTTGATTTTGCTCGGATTTGTAGTCGTTTGCTCCTGCTTGTTGTTGAGAACTGCTTAAGTACGCCTTAGGAAGTAATTGGTAGTGAAAATTTGGGGAAAACTTACAGTTTTGGAGCCTCAATCGAAACAACACTTCGCCTCGGTCCGTCTGTCTGCGGCTCGCCCGAGATACAGTAAATTTCAACCGAGATCAATCTCAGTTATGGAAAATCTAAGACGTTCCGATCATCAATTGGCTCTCCGAGATCGTTCTTCATCACGGCAGTTTTCTCCTTCACCTCCCCCACAATCACAGGTAACCTGGTGATGTACGAGAGGTTCCAAAAGGACTTTGATCGTATTTGTGGCCGCACGACCATTGCTCTGAGATATGTTGACATTAGTGACTTTGATTGTCTGCATGTGGTAGATGACTTGCAGAAGATGGTCTCCATGGTTGGATTGTAGGCTTTTATGGATATTCGTGTCTCAGCTTATCTGGAGCCGACGTTCAAATTTCTGAGTTTTGTCACTTATATGCCAGAACAGAGAGGAATCAAGTATCGGCTGATGAACAAGAACTATATTGTTCCCCTTGAGCAGCTTGGAGAGACATTTGGGTTCCATCCTCCCACTGCTACAGATTTTTCATCCCGTAGTCACGCTCGTGATTTTTGGGAGAACATTGCCCACATTACTTCCCACATAGACAGATGGCACCCCGGGGATTCTAGAGAGCGCATCATCTACCACCTTGCTTTTCGCATCACTCACCGGATCTTCAGTGAGATGCTTTTGGCGCGTACTCAGACGTCCCAGAAGGTCCGTCAGGGTGAGCTTTTTGCTATGTTTTGTATGGTGACGGGTGACATTCCAGATTTTATTGCTATGCTTGCAGAGGAGCTGCACAAGGTGAAGGGGAAGGTGAAGGGTGATATATGTTTTGGAGGTCTAGTGACTCATATCACCACAGAGATGGGCTTGGATCTATCAGCGTGTACTTTAGTTGCAGCAGCGAAGCCTCTTGGATTGCAGGAGTTCATCACGCGCCGTATTCTCGTTCCCTGCTGTATTGGCACTCCTTATGTGGTCATGTCGTGGGAAACGAAGTTTCCTAAAGGAATTACGTGGTCTTCACAGTTCTCTATCTACGACCATGAGAATTGGTCGGCAATTTGGTTTCCTATCATGCATGAGGATGCTGCTAGAGAGAGGGAGGGGAGATATGAGGATGATGGTGACGACGTTGGTGGAGCTGTAGCTATGGAAACCGGTACAGATATTGCCGGCCCTAGTATTCCCACCATCGACCTCGATGATGAGGCTATTGAGGACGAGAGGGAGGCACCAGCTGCTCCCGTTAATATTCCCCAACCATCCCAACGGAGAGCTCGCCGTCATCGTGACCTAGAGGTGCACCGTAGGATTGATGATCAGACGCGGCAGATGAAGGATTCCTTTAAGGCTTTTCGGACCGACATGACTCAGCACTTTGCAGATCAGACTCGCTCTATCTACAGTTGGACGCAGCGTATAGAGGAGAGCCAGCACTACCAGAGCCAGATGGAGATGTTGCAATTCCAACAATAGATGGGATATCCATTTGATCCGACTCAATATCCCTACATTCCATCTCCACCACCAGCCGATGATTGAGCATATTATGGATCTAGTTCTTATTTCTATGATTGTTCTGCATTTTCATTCGGTGAGTACCTTTGTCTAACTTATATTTGACTCATTGGGACAATGTGTCTGAAG
The DNA here is from genome assembly GCA_033239045.1 of Fagopyrum esculentum. Classification (NCBI taxonomy): domain Eukaryota; kingdom Viridiplantae; phylum Streptophyta; class Magnoliopsida; order Caryophyllales; family Polygonaceae; genus Fagopyrum; species Fagopyrum esculentum. The sequence goes on along the minus strand of BSUD01000006.1, from coordinate 128,040,367 downwards.
TATGGGGTATTTGACTTGACTTGGATGTGTAATGTGTAATAACTGAATCTCGCTTGACTTTGCTTATGATCCTATTGGCTTACATGTGCTTATATGTCTATTTACATGCGCTGCATATAGGTTTTTGTTTGAAAAAACGTCAAAATTGGTTTGAAAATTTTTTTTTGACCTCGAACGAGAAGTTTTGGCCGAACGAGATTGTGATAACTGAAATTCATCTCGGGCACTGTCAAATCACCTCGACCGAAATGGTATTAAAACTGAAGAAATTTTCGAAACGTTTTGTGCTTTTATTCCAGATATGACCTCGATGATGATATTTGTTTGCAGATTAGCTTTGAAATCTTTATGTGTTCAAAAGGTTTTATGATATGTTTAAGTTGCTAAATGTTTTGTTTGAAATTCTATAATGTTTAGTATTTTATTTTATCATAATCATGTTGAATTTGAAGGTTGACACCACTTTATAAGTTCTCTCACAGTCTTCGTGGGATGATTAAGGCATTTTGCTTTTCTTCTTCTTCTTCTTGATCATGCTTTAGCCCTTCATATATATTTTTGCCTCCCTTTACCTATTCTGATGATGAGTAACTCGACACCATTCACATATCCGGGTGTTTGGGGACGTTGATCTTGATGATGAGTAACTCGACACCATTCACATATCCGGGTGTTTGTGTCTTGCAAAATTCGACACCATTCACATATCCGGGTGTTTGGGGACGTTGATCTTGATGATGAGTAACTCGACACCATTCACATATCCGGGTGTTTGTGTCTTGCAAAATTCAGATTGATCGATAGTCCTAACAGGTCATGGTATGTGCATCAAGGGTTTGAGGCATCTCGAGAGATTGAGAATTGCTGATTTTCTAGGATTTGGTTATTGTGCACCTTTGTCCATGTTCTCAAAAATAAGTGAAAAAAAGTGAAGATATGCAAGGAAGAATAAGCAAAGCTTATTGGTGGAAGATGTTTGGAATTCAAAAAAGTGAAGTAAAGATCCTATTCCCGGGTTGCAGCACCACATTACCCTATATACATCCCACCCTAACACATTTCTTGACCTCTTTTTGGAAGACATTGAAACCTTGAGTATGTTGATTGACTTTGTGGTATAAACTGGATTATACATGATTGATTTCGATAAATATGATTTATTATACATTCTATTATTTTATGCAAAAGATGATCAACTTTCTTATATTCATAATATGTTTTGACCATGTGTTGATTTTAGTTGCTATGACGCATTCTCTTAGGGTGATCTATGAGTGGAAGCACACCTCCAAAGGTTTTGTAAAATGTTTTTCATTGATCTTTTTTATGACTTATAATCCATTCTATCTTGTATCTAAGATTTGAATCTTGCTTGGGGACAAGAAAGGAAAGTATGGGGTATTTTGATAGCATGCATTATAGTCTATATTTTGGGATTGGTTTGGACGTTTTATCATCATTTATCTGCATGCATGGTTGTATATTCTCGAGGATTATGTCGTTTTGTTTACCTTTGCAAGAATCGAGATCTACACCTAGTTTTGTTGTAAATGTAGGGAAAATGGCACGTTATGGATCGATATGGAGCCAAAGGCATTAAGGAGTCATTGGAGCTGCATTTTTGAGCATTGAGGAGCTACAAGGAAGGTAGAGGAACCATGGAAGTTGGACGGAAATGAGATATTGGACCAGTTATGGAGATTTGCATGTAACTGAAGTTCATCTCGGTTGACTACGTGATCATCTCGACCGAGATGGCTTGTTGGGCCTGGATTGAGACGGCCTGCCCATAGCCCATGAGATCTTCTATTTTTTGCCGATCTTTTTCCTATAAGATTGAAGATATTTTCTGAATGGAAGTATGCTTGGTTAGCTGATTATTTTTGGGATTGAAGATATTCCAAGGGAGAAGGAAGTTTGAAGGAAGATAGCATTGGAGTAAAAGTTGAAGGCTTTGAAGGAAGTTGTAAGGTTTTCTTAGGGAACCTTGATTGTTGTCTTTTGATTTCATTGAGAAATACAGTTTGTTGATTGTTTGGATTAATTGTTGTTTGAGTTGATTATTGAGACCTTTTTGTTAAGGTTTTCTTTTTTGCTTATTGTTTCTCTTATTACATATTTTCTTGATATTATCATGATGATTATTGGCTAAATTCCCTTGCAATTCTAGGGTGATTGGCTAAGGTAGTGGTATAGACGATGAAAGAGTGAACCTTTACCTTAGTGGACCCTGCTGAACCTCACCTCGGTCGATTCATTGAACATCTCGACCGAGATCGATAAGAACCAAGCGAGACGTGTGACCTGATCTGATCTATCCTAAGTTTAGGTTTTTGTTTGCAAACTCCTATCCTTGTTGCACCTTTCCTGAATTTTACGCAAGCCTAGGATGAGACTTACCCGGTGATTCCTTTGCTTGTATACCTATGATGATGAGTGTTAGGTAATAAAGGCTTATCCTTTATTAGGGTTTGAGTGTGCCTTCATCCTACCTTTGTGAGTTAACCTGAGACTTACCCAGTAAAGGTTAGTTCTATCCCCTTAGGTGGTGTGTTGGTTTGAGATTATAGTTCCTTTTCTTAGTTCCTTTCCTTAGTTCCTTGAGACTTACCCGGTGATAGGATCTTTGGTTTGGGATAGTGAGTAGTGAGACTTACCCGGTGATCTATTCCCACCTTAGAAATACCTTTCCTTGCAAACCTCATCTTTGTCCTCGTTATCCTTAGAAATATTGAGTCGAAACCACAACTGGATGCTTTGACCTCTACAATCTGCATTACTTTATCTGATTTATACATCATCTTTATTTTTTTTCTTTGCTCTTGATTGACAACCTGATATTTACCGTGCTTGATTTCACCATAGTACTTGTGTTCGACCTTGGAGTATTTGCCATATTACAATTGATTAGTACACTGCGGATTCGCATATTGTTCAGACTTTTATTTTAGGTTATAAATTTTAAAGCTATTTCGTTCACTAATTAACACACGTTTGAGAGCGAACAACCTCCTCCTCAAGATGCTTGATTGGACTTCCTCCGGAGCCGTTGTTGTTGCCTTATTTCTTTTCTTATTTTGCGGTTCTGCCATAAACTTGTAAGTGTTTCTAGACTTTTTTTCTACCCATCGGGACGATGTGTCCTAAGTATGGGGTGCTTTGAGATACCTTAGTTTGTAAAACCGACTTATCTTCTTATGATTATTTCCATTGCTTCCATTATGTGCTTAGAAACTATTATGTACATTACATGCATCGCCAACAGGATTTTTGATCGAAAAAACGTACAAAAACTGGTTTGAAAAAAAAAATTGGTTTCGACTGAAATGACCCTTGGCAAACGAGGTGACCATAACAGGAGTTTACCTCGGTCTAACACCTCGTTTGCCCGGAAGTCATCTCGACCGAAATGGGTTTCAAAATTTTGAATTTTTGAAAAACTTTGTGCTTTTGATCTTGATATGATCCCAATGATGAATATTGTTCGTTGATTAGTTTATATGATCTTTATGTGTTTAAAATCATTTATGATATATCTAAGGTATGATTGCTTTGTTTGAAATTTGAAGCATGTTTAGTAAGTTGTTTTTGTCCAAATCATGCTGAATTTGAAAGTTGACAATGCGTTATGAGTTCTCTCACATCCTTATTGGAATGATTAAGGTAATTCGTTATTCTTTCTTCCTCTTCTTGATCATGTTTTTATCCCCTCATTGAAATATATTTGGCTCCCTTTACCTATCCGAAAATTTGGAAGCAAAAGAAAGTGAAAAGCAAGTGAATTGAAAGACGATGATGAAAGGAGAAGAAGTTATATAAACATAGGTTTGAGGACGTTAATCTTGACGATGAGTAACTCAGCACCATTCACATAGTCGGGTGTTAGTGTCTTGCCAAAGTCTGAATGATCGATAGTCATAACGAGTTGTGGTATGTGCATCAAGGGTTTAAGGCATCTCGATAAATTGAGATTTTCTAATCTCCAAGGCCTCGGTTATTGTGCACCTCTGTCCATGTTCTCAAAAAGTGAAAAGTAAGAAAAAATGCTAAAGAGAAACAAGAAAATCTTGTTGATGAAGTGAAGCGAAGTTCAAAGTTGTGAAGTTCTTATCCTTTTCCCGGATTTAGCACCACAATATTCTTATTACACTCCATCCCTAACTCATTTTTTGACCTTTGATTGAAATTCCTTGAGACCATAAACATGTTGTTTGACTTAGCAGTTTAAACTAGATTATTCATGACTGATTTTGATGAGTATGATTTGCTATGCATTCTTTGATCTCAAGTGAAGTATGATTAGCTTTTATATATCTATGACTTGTTTTGATCATATATGGTTCTTATTATCTAGGAAGCATTCTTTAAGGGTGATCTATGGGAAGAAGTGCACCACAATATCATATAATTCATTCTATCTTATATCTAATATTTAAATCTTGCTTGGGGACAAGCAAACGACAAGTATAGGGTATTTTGATAGCATGAATTATTGTCTATATTTTGGACATGGTTTTGTTGTTTTCTCATCATAATTTTGCATGCATGTATATATATTTATAGTGTTTATGTCATTATTCGGTTACTTTGCAGGAATTGAGGTCTACACCACGTTTTGTTGTAATTGTAGGGAATATGAAACGTTTTGGGTGGCAATGGAGCATAAAGAGCTAAGGAAGCTATGGAGCTACATTTAGGAGCATTGGGGAAGGACAAGGAGAAGGACAAGAGCCATGCTGGAAAGAAGGAAGAAAGATCCATATGAAGATATGATTCCATGCACGTAGATCACTACTCATTTCGGATGAACACAGTGATACATCTCGACCGAGATGGCCCATTGGGCCTGGATCGAGGTCGACGTCCAACAGCCCAAGGAGATAAGATATATTTTTGACCTAAAATTCTTCTATAAGAATAGAAGGTGAACATTGAGTTAGACACTCTCGAACACTAAGAAGTCAAAGGTTTTCTTAGACGGCTGATTTGAAGGATTAGAGGAAGGATTGCTTAGGGTTTGAGGAACCCTAGATTGTGAGGATTTATTTGGGGATTGCTAGTGAGTTGTTATCATCCCTTTTTGGAACACATTATTGATACTATTATTGGTTTGTTTGCTTTGATAATTGAGACGTCCATGCCTTGATTAGGCTGAGCATGAGTAGCTGAAAAATGTGGATATAACAACAATGAGCTACAAGCTCAGTAAGGATATAAAAATGACACTCCACTATATATATATATATATATATATATATATATATATATATATATGTATGTATATCCATTCTCACATTCCAAAGTACATACATACCTATCCATACTTCATTAAATTCCACAACCATTCATATCACATTTCACATAGACATTCAAACATGTTATCACACATCACATATGAATATATAACATGCTAGACTCGATTGCATCGATGCATAGGTGATAATTAACTAGCCTCAACTAATCGTACGATTTGCCTTTCTATTTTCTCATATGCTTTTGTGTTTCATTTCTTTCTTTCTTTCTCTTTGGGTTGGCCAACCCGATAGCGCCGTAGGCCCCCTTGTAGATCAAGCACTGACCTCGAATATCTAATCTTGAGACCTCTTGTAGATCGATCGTTGTCTCATATCTAATCTTTGAGGCTCCTCGTAGATCGAGCACTGCCTCTATATATGTGTATCGTCCCCAGGTGGTGTGGGATCTAGTTAAACTAATTAATTAATCATCTATCTATATTATCATTTTCATCTCATAACATTCACTTTCATGCTTGCTTTCATTACATGATTTTCTTTATCATTTATCAACATTCATGCATGCTCTTCACATTCATAACATTATTTTCATCAACATCGTCATCATATCATGTACATCATGCATGCTTCCATAAACAATATCAAGTCGTCATCATCATCATCATCATCACCACCATCATCATCATCATCATCTCAATCATATATATAAGCATGTGTACAATCATACAAACATTATATATACGTACAAACATGCATAAAATCATATCATATTAAATACATAACATATATTAAGAAAGTGTAATTCATATACACTTACCTTGTAAGTAAGGTAAAACTAAGTTTTTTCGATCATATCCTAAGTCCGTTTCTCGCTCCGGACTATATCCCCTTTCTTGTACCTTCAAAACATACCAAAATATATCCTTATCAATACTTTATAACCAAACAACCACCTAACCTTTTCAAACATTTGTAACATGCCAAAAATGGCCTTCTTAAACCAAACTCAACCAAAAATGAGTTGTTCAGCTCCTGTCACAGAAAATTCGTACCAATAAAACCCATGTAAATTTTGATCTCACCTTTGCATCGACTCTAAATTTTAACATGATCTAGGATAATTTTATTTCCAAATCATATCAAAAATTCAACAAGATCGGACCATGGAAAGATACTTAACAATGTGTCGCAAGATCACTGCTCATATCGACAACTCCTCAAACAGCTTTTTCAACTTATCTTCTTCCTGCTATAACTTACACCTCAGACAAGCAAACCAAAATCCGACCATATATTCTTGTTCCTAACATCCCACAATGTATATGGTTAAAGTTTTGTGAATTTTCATGGAGTTTTGTCTTAAATGTATTTCTCAAATCAAAACCCCCATTTTCGTACCTTATATTAATTGTTCCCTGTTTCTGCAGATTCCGCCAAGGCTCCGGCAAATTCCCCGCGGAGAACGATGGTGGGAGTGGTGGCTACAAGGTGGTGGTGTTGGTTGCTTGATTTATCCATCCTCGGGCTTTTGTTTTCCCTTCTCCCTGTCAAAGCTTGTGTGGTATATGTATATGGGGTTTGCTTACCACCCAAGGAAACAAATCAAACAATGATGAAGAAGGTTTATTCAGCTTGAAATTTAGCTCTCCCTCTCCCACGGAGCTTGTAGAATTCAAGCTTATCTAGCATAAATTTTACACATTTTACCCTTTTATTTTCATCTTTACATTTTCTACTTAAAGTTCCTTATAATAAATTAAACCGACATACCAAAGTCGATATATTTTTACAAAACTTTTGGGAATCTTTCATAACATAAAATAACGGTTTTCCATCGCTTGACTTTCGGGAATTGATTTCCTTTCCATTTATTTTATTTATTTTATTTTTTTTTTCCGCCGACCTTTTATACTAGGATCAGAATGTCCCCAACATTCGATGTGGGAACTTATTATCTCCAACACGCCACTACAAGTGCAACTAGGGTATAGACCGAGTTGACATTGGTTAGGATCGAGAGACAAATAGAGGCTAACCGCTATAATTAATACCATGTCAAAGTCCGATATAGACGGACCGCAGAGTAGAGTTGTGTGCTTACGAGCACACATGCGTGTTACACTCAAGCCCAACATATAAATCCAACAGAGTTCCATCCTAAAACCAATTTGCAATAGGAAAAGTATTCCGCCGACCTTATATATACGCTCGAAATGTCCCAAACTTTCGATATGGTACTTAATATCTCCATCAATAATATATCAAATCTTCATTTTATGAGTAGGTATATAGGGTGTGTTTGGTGGGTAGGGGTCATTGGAGATTATTAGGAATTATGGGATTATTGGGGATGAAAATTGAAAAAAATTTCATCCACCTCAATAGAGATTTTGGAATTATTGAAGATGAATGTCCTCAAAATAATCTCAAATAATCCTACCAAACACACCCATAATAGTTTATAATTACTATATCACTAACTGGTCTATACATTTTTATATTAAATTTATTAGTATTATAAATAATATTCTAAGATTATTAAAGACTGTTTTCTAAGAAATTATAATTTGTTTTTATCTACTTTTATACTTAAATTTACTAATCCGTACATAGCATTGTTATATCCAAGTTACGTCATGCAGGAGTGAAAGATTCTTTCGTAAACATCATCCCAGTCTATCACTTTAAATTTTCAAAACACGGCGACCGTTATATAACGTACTTAACAAACTATATATATATATATATAGAGGGTGTGGTTCCTATGAAAACACTCTAACGTGAGAACATGAGAACAATCGTACATCATTGGATGCGAGTATTAAGGGTTGAGATTTAGAGTAGATATAAAAAATAATAATAACTACGAATAATAATAATTAGGAATCCAACAATAACTACGAATAATCCACTCAACCAACAATAACTACGAATAATACATTAAACGATATGACACACATTCTTAACAAAACTAATAATAATTACGAATTTGTTCTTTTATATATATATATATATATATATATATATATATATATATATATATATATATATATATATATATATGACACGTTTAACTATCTCTGTGTATATTGTGTTGACAAGGTCATAGCTTCTTAACAGTTAAGAAACCAAATCAATGATCTACTTATACACTCAAACGCTTTCTTTCTTTCTTTCACCCTACGGTACAGGCACACAACTAGCTTCTCTTCTCTAAGTATATATACACATGTATTGTGCAAATCATGATGAGTATAACATTAAAGAAACCAAATCAATCCTAAAAATCTCTCTTTTGTACACACCACAAACCTAGCTTTCAAACACAATTGGCACATATGAACAAGCCTCAACTCACGTTTCTTCTTTGTTTATCGATTCTTGTCGGGTTTTTACACTTATTGTTGTACGATGAGTATAACATTCTTGAGCTCTCTTCTAAGCCGCTTTTCTTCTTCTCGGTCATCAACACTATCATCTTTACGATAGCATTGCTATCGGATAATCATGATGACGAGTTGCTTGAAGATACCCTTCCAATGACTCACTTTGTTGGAGCTGGTCGTGGTGAGGATGAGAATAACAATGTTAGCAGTGGAGAAGATCATGGTGGGTATGTTGATGATGACGATAATAGTGTAGAAGATGATGTCCGGCTCGAATTTGGATGGGTTGAGGAGGAGGATTACAACGATCCTAATAAATTCCGAAGGAGGGCAGATGAATTTATTGCACAACATGTGCGTCGATGGAGGGAGGAGTTGTTTGAGGATATGGTTCAAAACAAACAACTAATCTTTGAACCGGATGATTATTATTCATAGTTGTCTATGGATGATAATCATCCGGTTATATTGGTTCAAAAAACATAACTATTTTGTGATGGTTGTATTCATTGAACCAGATGATTATCATCGATAGATGTCTATGGAAGATATTCATTTAGTTATATTTATTCACGAAACTCCAACTGTTTTGTGATGGTTGTACGTTTCATCTAGCATCTAGATGAGAAGAGTTTGTATATTGTAATTTATAAATATTGTTTGTATGTTTTGTAAATATTGGTTGATCTATGTATGAATGTAACGAGAAGATGGTTGAAAATTATTTCTATTCTGTTAATTATGTATCCACACTTAAATCGAAAACTTATAAATCGAGAGACCACGGTCGCAAACAACAGTAACAACACGTGCGCACATGCTTGTAAGACAAGCACAATAATATTTTCATTAATATAGTAGTGTTATTATGGTAGAACACCTTTTGTTTGACCTTGGGCTCCAAGGTTCATTAAAAAGAAAAATAATTGTTTTGTTACGAGATATGAGTTTGAACTCCATATTCTCTCATAGGTTCCTTTGTTTGAGATTCATTTATCATAATATTATAATAACTTATATAATTTTTCACAATTTCTATGCAAAAAGTGGGATTTATGAACATTTAAGTGGACAATATCTCAAGTTGCTTTTGATGGTGTTATGTGATGCAATCCTCCCCAAAGCGCCTAATAAAACCACACAAAATATATGAGAACTTTAGGAGTTTTATTTCGAATCTATGCAACAATGTTGTTGATTTGCTTGAAAAGCTTTCGTTGGGTTCATAACAATGATGAAATGAACAAAAGAGAGGCTCAGAAGCCTATCCAAACTAAATCTTATTATTCTCGGAAATTAGGTATATCGGGCTTTCTAATCTCCGATTTTAAAATTCGTTTTGATTGATGATAAGCTTCTGGAACATTAGAGAGATGGGTCGGAGTACCTCTGAACAAACTTCGATGTAGTTTGCAAAATCCACAAAATTAACATTATGACCTTAGTAGAAACAAAATTCTGAAAAGCCACTGGTTGAACGGTAATGGAAGTTGGTTGGCTTTGTCAACATTATTTACTGCCTTGCTAGCTATCAGGAGGGCGGGTGGATTATATCTTTTACAGAACGCTCACAAGCTAAGAAATCAATCAATTATTTTTAAATTCAAAAACGGCATATTCATTTGTATTGAATTTGCTTGGAACAATATGAATCATACGATGAACATCATCTTTGCATATGCACCTCCACAAGAAACCATAAAAAATAATTTTAGGATTTGTTGTCCGAATTCATACAAGACTCTATTCTTCCATGTATTATACTTGGAGACCTTAACGAAATTCAACAACATTCCGAAAAACAAGGAGGAGCTCCAATCAACACCAACATATTTAGTAGATTGATTAACTTTAACAACCTCTACAACCTTGAGGATGTGCAAACTTCAGGTAATCTCTTTACATGAAGGAAAAAACGTGATTGTCCGAATAACATTTTTTTAGAAACTCGATCATGTGTTAATCCATAACCAAATTCTTCAGTGGTACCAAATTTAAAAAGTAAAAAACCACGCCTTTACTAAATCAAATCATTGCAAAATTTCTCTGAAAATTTCGGCAATGGAAAAGTTTACTCCAACCATTTAAATTTGAAATGATGTAAACTAAACGAAAATCCTTGGAGAATATTGTAAAACAAACACACCGTTCCAATTTCATTGGAAATGATAAGTATAACCCCACCAAAAAAAACTCTATTGCTTAAGAAAAAGAGAAAAGAATGGAGCAAAGTTAATTTCGAAAACATTTTCAAGCAACTTAAGGGTGTTGAATTACAACTCCGGGAAATTCTAGGTACAAACCCAGTAGTATGAACCAAAGAGATGATCATCCAAAAGAATATCCTGATCAAGCAAAAGTGTTTACTCTCTTTTCACCAAAATATTGCAGACAAAGAATTAAAAATAAATACTTGAAAAATATAGACTCAAATTCTAAATATTTTCATTGCATTGCCGCCGGAAGAAGAAACCGCAAACACTTAATGGAACTTATAACAAGAATGGAACTTCTACCTATTCGGATACCGAGATCCATTTGGAAGTTAAAACAAAATTTGTGAGAAAGTTCACTAAAATCCCACTAGATCAATCTCTTTTGGAAGATAAACCTCAACTTATTAAAAACAAATTTTGCAACGACGATAACATGATCCTAGCAAAGCCCAAAACAATGAAGAAATTAAAAATATCATTTTCAATATAGGGTGTGATAAATCTCAATGACCGGATGGTATGCCAGGTGGATTTTACCAGAAATATTGGCTTATTGTGGGAGTTGACGTTTTGAAAGCCGTCAAAACTTTTTTAGAAGCGGAAAAATGTTTTAACAAATAAACCATATCTGTATAACCTTAATCCCTAAAATAGATAATCCTACAACAATTAACCACTACAGACCTAGTAGTTTGTGCTCAACTATATACAAAATCATCGCAAAAATAATCACGAACAGGATGGAAACTATAATGACTCAACTTATTCATCCTATATAAGGCACTTATGTGGCAAACATATCTATTCATGATAATATTCTCATTGCTCACGAAATATTCTACTCCTTTTAATTTAAAAAAGGTAAGGAAGGGTGGGTTGCTATACGTGATATAGAAAAAGCATATGACCAAGTTAACTAGGATTTCATCATAAGCATCATGGAAAAATTTGGCTTTAATGAAAATTTCAGAGGATGGATTAAGGAATGCATTATTACGGTCTCTTTCTTTGTTCTTGTAAACAACGAGCCAACATATCAATTATATCCTGAAAAAGGACATAGACAAGGAGATCATTTATCTCCTTATCTTTTCATTCTAAGGGCTGAAATCCTAACACAAATGCTACAAGAAGATTTCAACAACTACGATAACCATATTGGTTTCTCCGTTTGCAAACAAGGAACCTCACTTCCGTACGTTTTTATCTTTCGTTGATGATATGATAATCTTTGCTAAAGCAAATGTAGACTCTTGTCAAAGAAATAAGTATATCATGGATATATATTGCTCCTTGCCAAGACAAAAAAGTAACTTCCAAAAATCTGCTTTTCAAACAATAATGAGAGCATCATTACCTGATTAAATAATACTCTTGTCATGAGTCTAAGCATGTCCATGGGTCACGGGTATAGGTAAGGGTTGAGGTGATCCTTACCCGTGATCCGGCGGGTCGACCCGCCAACGGTCAATTTTGAAAAAAACAAAAAAAAAAAAATCGAACCCAACGGCTAAAATAGCCATTGGCGGGTCGACCCGGCGGGCCATCCCTTTACTTTTTTTTAAAAAAAAATCGGGTTTTAAAACAAAAGAGTCAACCCGCCGACCTGTCGGGTCTGACCGGTGACCCGGCGGGTTGGCCTTTTACCCGGGTCCGGCTCACCCTTCCCGGACCCTCGACCCGTGGACATGCTTACATGAGTCACACCACAACCTCCGACAAATATCTTGGTTGCCTAATCATTAATGGAAGAGTGACAAAGAGACCTTTAGTGACATTCACCTTAAAACAAAACAACAACTTTTGGGAGGGTATCCCCCCGGCAGCATGTATGGAAAAACTGATATTGGGAGGGTATCCCCACCAATGGGCCACGATTTACTACCCGATCCGGACGTAGATCGGCAAAGCCGATCGAACCGGGTGTTCTGATTAACTCTTCAAAAAAAAAAAAACAACAACAACTTTTGACACCGAACTTTTCTATGCAAAGTCTATGCTCCCGATCCATAATTTTGATGAGTTAGATAAAACATATTAAAAAGTTCTTCTGGAACAAGGGGGCAACACAGGCGTATCGTTAGCTGGGATGAATTTGTAAATCAAAAAACAACGGCGGTATTGATTTGAGGAAATCTTTAACCTCGAACACAACATCACAAATGAGACTCTTATGGAAAATTTTGGTGGAATAAGACAATATATGAGTTAAAATCGTCAATGAAAAGTACATGAAAAACAATAATATTCTCGATAACAAAAAAAATGGCTAAAGTCTTGGCGATGGAACAACCTCATGAAGCTCAAAATGAGTTCAAAAATGACATTATTAGGCAGATCGGAAATAGTAAAACCATCAACTTTTGGCATAATAATTGGGTCACGGCGACATTGCCTATTAAATCGGTCGAGACAACTAACCAAATTGACACAATATCAAATTAAGTCACTTTACAAAAAATGACTCGAATTATTGGGACGTAACCAAAATTGATAATTAGCTTCAAAACATCGTTAACCCGGATATTAGGAAAAAATGAAGGAAACAATTATACTAACAAATTAAATCCAAGATAGATTATATTGGAGGTGAAGTATAAGTGGTTGGTTCACCACAAAATTTGGGTATCAAGTTTCTAAAGTAAATTTTGTGGTTGGTTCACCACAAAATTTACTTTAGAAACTTGATACCCAACCTAAGATTATAAATTTTCTTTGAAAAAGTTAAAAAAAAAAAAAAACGGAATTTCAACAAAAACAAAATTTAACGAAAGAAGAATTGTCGTAACAAGACACTATAAAATGTGCAGTCAGCATCTTGGGGACTTGCTCCAATTGCTATTTGAATGTCATTTAAGTAAACAAATGATTGCCAAAATCGATAGGTCAATCTTGATGGAACTTAACAATATCAACCTTGGTAATAAAAAAAAGCGCATTACCTTCTATAGGAAATAAAAAACAAAATTAAAATTAACAAGTTTGCATGTATTGCAACCATTTGGTGGAGCATTTGGTTCTTCAGGAACAAAATCTTTTTTTTATAATGAGCCTACTGGACCTATAAATAAGATAATCATATTCATTAAAAACCAAATTCACAATTGGAAGACTAACATATTGACGAGGACGATTACGATATAAACAGAAAAAATGGACATCAACTTACCAAAATGAAAAAACTCAATATTAAGTGAGATAAACAAAATCTGGTTTTCATAAACTTAAGTTTTATGGATCAAAACTCGATTCAGGAGTAATATCCATTGTTTTTCTGATTCAAAATCACAATGGAGAGGTTGTCAGCCTCTATGCTCAAAAAGATAATTTTAACTCGGTAATAAAAGAAGAAGCTTTTATACTTAAATCTGGCTTACAAGAGGCTATTAGAATGTAGATCAAAAAGATCAAAATCGAGGGTGCTAATCTTTGTGTTATCAAGGCATGTCAAGGCTTGTGGAATTTCCCGTGGAAGGTCAATCGAGATGATTATATCCAACTCTAGATTGAATCTTCGTTTCTTTGACGAAGTCCATATCAAGCATGTTTTAGAGAAATCAAATGTGTTTTTGACCGATTGACCCATCCGGGAATCTCGACCCCAACAACTTCAACGTTCAAGTATTATCATTCTTCTTTTCCTCTTTCACTTCAATCCCATCCGCTAGTACCACATCCTGACTAATATTTTTAAAATTATCAAACTGAATTGGCAAAGAATTTAACAACATAATGGAAGAGTGTTATCATTACATCATTCCAGGTCTTGAGCAAATTTCAGAAAAATATCAAGATTATCATGCAAAGACATATTGACATTCATGCAAAAATAAAACAATCTACGTAAAAGAGATACGACTAGGAAAAGATTTTTCACATAAAGATCTACCAATTTTTTCGAAAGCAAAGCACGATTAGTGAGACTTACAACTTGATGAGCCACGTCGTCAGCTAACCACATGAAGATCTCAGAGTGAGCTTGTTGCCGAAGATCTTGTTTCACCTTAAGGGGTGTGTCTAAAGGGAACTTTCCTTGCAACATACTCCAAAATTTTCCCTTAACGAGGATTGTCTTCAACTTTAGTGGCTAGATGGCAAAGTCTGTAGTCTCATCGATGGGCCGGATGCGCATTGTGCTTTCCGACATAGTCTCACGCCTATGAAGACGTGATCCCAGATGTCGTCCTTATCTTTTTATATTTCAAGATAGGAATCGAGGTTTGAAAACACTGAAAGTTTTTCAACCTCTACTTTCTTAGATCTAGGTTTTCCCAAGCCACCACCTTAAGAGGAAGCCCTCTTTGTGCATTTTTTTTAACAAAAACAAAAGATAACAATTTTGTTTCAAAGAACAGTAGCGAAAGAAACATTGGAGATCGAGTTTTCTAGTGAGAATCTCTTAGGTCTGTAAAAATTCGCCATGAAACTTATAAGATTGCAAACTTTTCGAATCTCTGGTCAATGGACATGTGATTAAAGCTGATCTACGTTAAAGCAAGCCATATCTCGTACAAACATTAAAGAAACCTAAAAAAAATATATGCTTTGATAACAATTTGATAAAACTCAAAATATGTTTTGAAACAAAACCAAATGAATCTAGATCGGTCCAAGTTTGAAAACCTTCAACGAAAACAAAGAACTTGGTGACGCAGTTCGGGTAAACCCTACTCTGCGGGACCTTAGAAGAGGAGAACCAACCCAATCCATTGAGTAGTATTATAGTTAGAACAAAGCTTCGGAGAAGCGAAAGATACAAGAATAGTATAAGAACTCCACAAGTCTAAAAAAACAAAAAATACAAGGAATAGAGATAAAACTATTGTCTACGAAGCCCTAGTAACCAAGTTTCAATAAAGTAAGGTTAGACAATGAAGAGAGCACCAGAGACATGTCTCCAGCGAAACTCTCGGCTAGGAACTCTCGCACTCTCTTTTCGCTCTTTGTGAAATCGCTCTCTCAAAAATGCTCTCAAAGACTTAGAGTAGGAGAAGGAGAAGCGTTAGCGGCATTAGGTTTTAAAAGAGAGAGGTTTAGGCTTAAGTACCCGGGGACAAGAGAGTCAGAGACTACCACTTGCAACACATTGTTTCAACACACAAACGATGCGATTCAAAGTAAGTGATCATGTGATGATCTCGTACCGCTGGGTTTAAGTATCAATGGGTCTCGATCAACTAGGCTCATAAGCTTGCATTCTTCCCACCAACTAATAACCCAAGTAAGCATGTCCACGGGTCACGGGTGACCCGTGACCCGGCGGGAACCCGGCGGGTATGGGTTCCCCCTGGTCGCGGGTACGGGTAAGGGTCATGAGATCCTTACCCGTCGACCCGCCGGGTCGACCCGTAACGGTCACAAATTTAAAAAAATAAAATAAAAATTCCACCCAATTTATTTCATCTCACACCAATTCTCATTCAATCATCTATTCACTCTCTCAATCTCTCCATAATTTTCAACTCTTACATTCAATTACTCTCCTAATCTCATATTCTCATTCTCTTATTTTTCATTTTACTACTCTTACTACTACATTCTATTATTCAAACAAAAATGTCTAGCCGAGGAAGACGTTCCGTTAGCGGTGTCGGTCCTTCATCCGGCGAAGGTGTTACCCGAGGACGTCATTCCGTTAGCGGTCCTCCAACTGGTTCGGATTTAAGGCGGGACTTATTAAGTGGAGATCACGAGATCTTCGAGGAGGATATGAATTCACCTACTTTCCCCAACACCCAAGAATTCGAGACCCAATTCACGGAGGAGGAGGAGGAGCCGCCGTTGAACAACACTCAACTAACGGCGGCGGTCTTCCGATTTTGGTTCACAAAAGGTGCTCCCGATGCCAACGGGGTTTACTATGTCAAATGCAATTTTTGTGCGGCACAATACAAGCACAAAAAGGGAGAAGGCTACGGGAACTACAAGAGGCATATCCGGAACAAGCATCCCGAAAAAATGGGATTAGCACGAGGACAAATACAACTTACCGGGTACGCATCTACTTCTAACCAACCTCCTTCTTTATTTACACATGATCATTCTTCTTCTATGGATGCATTTTCGGAAATGTTAGCCGTAGATTCTTTAGCATTTAGTTTTGCACAAAATGTTGGTTTTAATGATTGGATGCAAAATCATGCTCAACCCGCATATAAACCGATTTATCGCCAAACAGCTAAAAGAAAAATGATGCATAAATATAAAATTCGTAAAGAAGAATTGATTAAATATTTTATGGAAAACGGTGATATTCAAGTTTCTATTTGTAGTGATATTTGGACCGACGGTTTTCAAAAAAAATCATATATGGGTATTACTTGTCATTTTGTTGATAAATTTTGGATTTTAAATAAAAGAGTTTTAGTATTACGAGTTTTCAACGAACAACGCACCGCCCAAAATATTGCCCGTTTGATTGCAAATGTTTGGGAAGATTATAGATTACTTTCACGAGTTTTTTCAATCGGTTTTGACAACGCCTCCGCTAACACGGCTTCCATTAGAGATTTAACCAACTATTGTAAGCCGACGGTTGGAGGTAAATTTTTTCACATTAGGTGTGCCGCTCATATTTTAAACTTGTGTGTTCAAGACGGTTTAGCATACGTTGGAGATTTAGTACAACCTATTCGAAATATTCTTAATGAACTTTGGTCTAAAAAAAGTGTACGTACTAAATGGTATGCATATTGTAAACAAAATGACGTTTATCCTAAAAAATTTTCAAAAGATGTTTGTACAAGATGGAACTCTACTTACAAAATGATTTACGAATCATATGAATATCGATAACTTTTAAGTGCTTTTGCCGCACAACATATTGACGGTAATTTTGTTTTCGGTGAATCTTGGGTTTTAGCAAAAGATGTAATGGAGGTTTTTAAATATTTTTATGATGCTACTAACACTTTTAGTTATGTTTATACACCAACTTCAAACATATTTTGTTATGTAGCAATTAATATTGCATTTGCAATTCAACAAGGTCTTTTAATTGAAAATATTTCACAAGCTATTTTTTCAATGCGAACTAAATGGTTAGATTATTATACAACCATTCCCGATGTTTTTCTTGTTGCATTTGTGTTAGACCCTAGACGTAAAATGGATGGTTTAAAACAATTTTTAGAAAGTTATTATGAATTTTTAGGTTTAGAACAACATCCCGATTGTCATGTTTCTACCATAATTGCTAAAGTTAGAAAATTATTTGATGAATTATTGATTCAATATCGTGTTTCCGATCAAGGTCAATCTTCTCAACCCCCTCCTCGTCCTTCATCTTCAACTTCATCTAAATTTAAATCAATTGCTAGAGATTTGTTTGGCCTGAAAAGGGCAAAAACCACGTCGAGTTCCCATTCAGAACTCGACGAATATCTAACCATTTCTTTTGAGTTTGCCAATGATGAAGAAGAAGAGGATTTCAACATATTAGAATGGTGGAGCCGACCGGAGAGAATGAGGTTCCCTACCCTCTCAAGGATCGCGGCACAAATTCTCGCAGTTCCCACCTCAACGGTAGCGGTTGAGCAAACCTTTAGCCGGAGAGGAAAGGTGTTCGATCCGACGAGATCAAACATGTTGCCCGAGACGTTGGAGGCACAAGTCCTCCTAGCCGATTGGAAGAAAGCGGAAATGCGAACACAAAAAAACAACCTCTCGGCAGAGGAAGACGACGAAGATGACGACGAGCAACAACAAACGCCATCGGATGTATCGGCGGGAGAGTCGGACAACTAAGGTAAGGGCCAATCGGGGATATAAACAAGGGTAAGAGAACTACGTGGGCTTTGATTCCTCTTCCCCGAGAGGATACATAGGCAACCGGGATTCCGGTTCAAGCCCAATTCTTCCTCTTTTTTTTTAAAGTTTAAGTCCAATTTTTTAAGTTTAAGTTCTCTCATCATTTTCTTCTTTTTTTAAGTTTAAGTCCAATTTTTCTCTTCTCTTTATTTTCTTCTTTTTATAAGTTTATTTCCATTATTATTATTTTTTGTTTTTTTAAATGAGGTGGCCGACCCGTCGACCCGTCGGGTCTGACCCGTGACCCGACGGGTCGGCCATTTATACTGGTCCGGGTCACCCTTCCTGGACCCTTGACCCGGCGGGTCGGACCCTTGACCCGGCGGGTCCGACCCGTGAACATGCTTAAACCCAAGGACTCAGTCCGCCTCTTCTCAAACCTGATCTAACGTCTTCATCTTCCGGACCAAATTTAGGGTAAGCCAAACCGGATTTACATAGCATACCTAACACGGGAATATAATTGAAATTAAGATGGGAACCCCCATTCTTAATATAAAAATGTTTTGTACATTCCTAGGATAATCTTGGTATCGGCCTGACTCAAAGTATCATGCTTATGTAAGAATCGAAATCATTCATTTATAAGAATATTTCGATTCTCATTCCATGTTTGATTCCACTAATAAAATAGAAAAAAAAATCATATTTATGTTCTTCTATTTTATTTTCTTACAACAATTTACAGATCCTGGGATAATCTTGGTATCGGCCTGACTCAAAGTATCGTGCTTATGTAAGAATCGAAATCATTCATTTATAAGAATATTTCGATTCTCATTTCATGTTTGATTCCACTAATAAAACAGAAAAAAAAATCATATTTACGTTCTTCTATTTTATTTTCTTACAACAATTTACAGATCCTGAGATAATCTTGGTATCGGCCTGACTCAAAGTATCATGCTTATGTAAGAATCGAAATCATTCATTTATAAGAATATTTCGATTCTCATTCCATGTTTGATTCCACTAATAAAACAGAAAAAAAAAAAAAATCATATTTATGTTCTTCTATTTTATTTTCTTACAACAATTTACAGATCCGTGTTTTATTTAATATACAAAGAATGTAGGAGGATAAAATCTTGTCCCTCTCTACTTTTTCCCCTTTTACACTCAATTGCCATTTTTCTTAGAATTTTCTCAATTAAATTATAGGGAAAATACTAATCCTATACTTATGGACAAACAAGAGGCAAAGTTCCATCTCGGACAGTAAGTCACTGAATGGAGTTGGATCATGAAGAACAATGTATGCATCCTAAAATCTTCCATACCCTACGCATTCGCCTTGCGATTTTGGAGGTCTTTCGAGTTATATAAGTAGGCAAAAACATCATCGGCGGCCATAATTTTGGGTACCCCGATTCAACAGCAGCAGCGTCCAATGCCTTCATTTGAGTTTCAAGGCTACTCTTTCCCTTTCGAAGATAGAAGTTTCTGCTTCCTACTTCACCAATTGAATCTGACCTATCCAGACCTATACACATGATATATCCCAAGCCCAAATGAGTATATGATTAACAAAATATTAATTGTCAACTAGTAAAAAAAAGGTTGATTCGTCAACTCCGATGTTGACGGTCAACTTCTCGAAATTTACATGCCAATACAAGTTAACTTGAGGTTTAAGGTGTCACCGTAAACTTACGATATAATGTGTGGTTGTCCAAATTATTAAGGGCCTCTCCGAATAATTAAAGATGTTACTATGGGCTTAAAACTAAAGATGACATCTCAAATTCGATATGGCAGTGCACATTAGTGCCGTTTGCTTGGAGTGGTGGAATAAAAAACATAATGGAAATGGTTAAAGAGAAGGAAATTAATTAGAAATTTTATATTACTTTCATGTGTTAGACCCCCAACAGCTTCCTAAACTCTTCCCAAAATAGAGAATTAAAAGTAAAAATCTTCCCTTTATATTTTTATCAAATCCAACAGAAATTTTTATCTTTGAGAATTCTCCATTAATTTAGAGAATGTCTTCAAATTTAGGGAAAACTCTCCACTTTTTCCATTATTCTCCATTTTGGAGAATGAAATGAAAAATCTGTTGGACCAAAAATTCTTTAAAATTCTCCAAATATTCTAAAATGGAGAAGCTATTGGGATGTTCTAACACTCTATTTTAGGCGCTAATATGTTTTTTGATTGATTCGAAATCATTTTATTTCCGAAATGATTCTTAGTGATTCTAAACGAGCCTTTAAAGTACCGTTATAACAAATTTAAGAGGTAAGGTGTCTCTACAAATTTAATGTGTAAGGTGTTATCACAACCTTAAAGTATCACCATAAGGTTTAATTGTTGTTGCAAACATATCCCTCATTTGGTTGTATAAAAAAAGGCTTGTTCGTACCTATAATCTTACTCTTTTATGTATTGGAGTCATTCCACGTGACTTCAAGACAACGGAGTAGGATTTAATGATAGCCTATATGTATACAAAATAGATTTAAAAAAATTACATTGAGAGTGAAAAAAAATCCAACATAAGAATAAGTTTTTATGAATGAAATTACCCGTTAAATCGAAAGGTGTCGCCATCATCTAAATAGTTACCACAAGTGTAAGATGTCATCATAAATCTTAGGGTTAATGTGAAACCACAAACTTAAGATGTCACTAGAATCTTAAGATATCACATGTCACTACAAACTTAAGGTGTCACACGAATCTTAAGATGTCATGTTTGACCACGAGCTTGTAGGATAAATTGTCAAATTAAGTTTAGAGTGTAAGGTGACACCATAAGTATAAGGTCTCGCCCCAACTTAAAGTGTAAGGTGTCACCACAAGCATAAGGTCTCATCACAAGTTTAAATTGTAACGTGTCATCACAATCTTAAGGTGTAGATGCCGTCACAAGTTTAAAATGTAAGGTGACATCACAACCTTTTAAGTGTGAGGTGTCACCTTAAGTTTAAGGTGTAATGTATCATCACAAGCCTAAATGTAGAGTGTCACAACAAGTTTAAGGTGTGAGGTTTTAACAAAAGCCTAATATGTAACATCACCCTACGAATTAAAGGTATCGTCGTAAGCTTATAAAATGTTAAGTGTTATCACAAGCTTAAAGTGTGAGGTGTTAACCTAAGCCTAAGATGTAACGTATCACCACAACCTTCAAATATTATTATAAGTCCTCACTATAACTTTAAGGTATTATTGCAAGCTTAAAATGTTAGGTGTTATCACAGGCTCGAGGTGTAACTTAATGTATAACGTGATTCACGTTAAGTATCACCACATAAAAATAAAATTGAGTGACGTTATACATTGAGTTGTAGCAACACCATGATTGTTATTAATAGTTGAATTTAATACTTTTTAAAAATATAATAATATTTAACTAGATGGAATTAAATTCTAAAATAATACTAATGTTTATATCCATCCAATTTTAAAATTTATAAAAAGTGATTAACCTGACAAAATTTTCTCATCCACAGGTAGACATGGGTCCCAAACCTAAAATTACTGTTTAGGTTTGGTCAAAGGTCAAACCTACACCGGCCCAACTCAAACCGCCAAACCTGCGGTTTGGCGGTTTGACACACTATTTAAAAAAAAAATGCAATGTCTTTTTTGACAAAACCGTTAGTTTGTAAAAAAAAATTAAAGCTTACGACGATACCTAAACCTCAACCGTAAACCTCCGGTTTGACCAAACCAGCGAACCTAAGCCGCCGGTTTGGTCAAACCGAAGGTTTACGACGGTTCACAAATCGCCGGTTCGACGGTTTGGTTTGAACCGGACCCAAGTCTATCCACGGGATATAAGAGAATATTAATATTTAATAGGTGGATATATAATATTAAATAAACCGTTAATAACTGCATATAGCGGTGCTTCCAAGTTTTAATTTCCGCAACTACCAATCAACAACCACCAACTAACTATCAAGTTCTTATCCACACTCAATCCCTGTCTAACGCTTCTCATCCTATCGATGATCAAAATTACACAAAACATCCAAGTCAAATTTCCCCTAACATATATATCCCAAATTATCATAATAAGGAAGTTGGAAATGGAAAACTTACTTTCAAGGCTGAAGCAGGAAAGATGCAATTCATAGAGAGAAGATGCATTTTTAGACTGTCGAGGAATGCGACCTTCCTTTTCAAACTTTTCGATCACAAGCTTGATTGTTTCCTCAACAGTTTCCCCCAATTTCACCATGATTCGAATCGGCCCTGGGCTGCCTTCCATTGTCACCGTAATCACCACTTTTGTATCCTTCTGATAAACCTAAATTCAAATTATACCATCACGGATTAATAAACCTGGACTGGAGTATAATCACACAATTCAAATTGATTGAACTCGACACCAATTTCTGCAATCGGTCACTCATCGACCATCGCAGAGTTAAAAGATCGACGAGACTAGCATGGATATGGAAATTCAGCAGAACATTACGAAAAAATGATTTCCCTAAATTCGAAATAAGCACCAATTACTGCAATCAGTTAGTAGATTTTTGTATATTGACAGCAATCGGTTGAATGGACATGGATTGTTGTATTCTTAAGTAATTTTCAGAACTAATCGATCAGCGCAGCAGAGTAGAGTCAACAGATTGACGTAACTAACATGGAGATAAGAAGTTCAGCAGAACATTTGAAAAAGTGAAAGTGTTAAATTGGAAATTAATTGACCTCTTTGGGGCTCTGTGGACGATCCGGCGAGAGCAAAGTAGAAGGAGGAGAGATCACGTCAGTAAAAGTCATCTGGCGGGAAAACCAGTCATCGGAGATGAAGATCGGGGAACCATGACTGCCGCCGGGAAGTTGAGGCTCGGAGGAGCACTTGGGAAGAATATCGATCGGGGCTGAGAGAATAGGTCGTTTGCGAGGCGAGGAGGTAGGGCTTCCTCGGAGAGGGGAAGGAGAGGACGGACGTGAGAGACGCCGACTGGATCTCCGAGAGGAGGAAGCTGGTGATCGGAGACGTAAGGATCTTTCCGACGACATCCAATGGGAAGATCGGAGAAGAGAAAAGAGGAGGGAATCCAACTAACTTGCTTGCGTCATTGAAATTAGAAATTCTCTCTTCCTCGGCCCACCCCGCCCCACGCCGGTCTGAATTTTGTTGTAGTTTATATAGAAAAAATTTGCTTTTTATTCTTTATTCTTTATTTGTGAAAGAAATCTAAATCATGATCATGGTTATCCGAAAACGAACCTTAGAAGCGGCTAAAAGTCCGATACAATGAGGTGGAAATCCTGCTGATGGTTCGGTTGCGATTTTGAGTGAAGATATTAAAAACATCACCGACCCGGTGTTCACCAGACACCTTATTTAGAAAAAAACCGAAATTACTACTCTCCTATTAACTTAAACCATGCATTCTTAAACTAAAATACTTTAACGCTTTAAACCTAACTATTCCTTCACTTTCTAAAGATCATAGGCTTGAGCATGCCTGAAATATCAAGACATTCCTGAAATATCAAAGGTAGTAGACCGTAGCAAAAAAAAAAAACATATATCTTGGATCTACTCGTCCAGTTCTGTTCATGTGCACTGTGAGTCAACCAAGACAATATTTGATCTGGTGGTGATATCTCCAGGAAGCCCGAAATCTACACCTACATGCCTCCAAACCTCACGTGTATATATGCATCCAAAGATCAAGTGGTCATGAGACTCACTCTCGCTCGTGCACCAACTACAAGTAAGATCAATATCAAGGAAATTTAACATATCTCAAGTAGATAACCGACCAATGATCGTCATCCATAAGAAAAACCCGTGATTGAACGTATTGCCCTGATCTCATACTACTTTGAACTAGTCCACCTCCTCACCTTGTGGTCTAAGCATTTCATAAGGCTCGGCCACTCGGAATCTCTCCACATTGCAGGAAAAACTCAAGTATCTCCCTCAGTGATGTCGTCTCGTCAGTAAAGACAATCATCTCATATTTGGCGTTGAGGATTGCCTTCACCAATGGCGAGTCTCGTGGAGTGACCATCCACTGCTCCGACTCAGTGGTGTGCAAGTAACTGTGGTGAATCCATTTAAATTAAAGACTATCATGTTGAGCATAAATGTGCTAGTAATACATGCACATAAATACTACATGCACGACCTAAGGTCCTATAGTCCTAGACCTCCCTCCGTCGTCGGCAAGCAAACTGTACCCCATATACAATTTAGTTATAGTACCTATAATAAAATAAAATAATATAATATAAATTTTTTTTCTCTCCTTCTATTCTACTTGCGTTGACCGACAAAGTCGGGTTATTTATAATGATGTAATGATATATAATAAAATACCAAGGTAAAAAAAACGTAAATAAACAAAAGAAAATTTGTCCGAGTTAATTACTAGAGTTATAAATAAGCAACTATGCGAAAAAGATTAAAATCGATGATAAATAAGTCTTACCTTGAAAATTAACAATATTTTTTCTAAAAAGATATCCTCTATTTTATATTATTTGTCAATTTATAATTTTCATACGTATGAAAAATACTAAAGTAAAATCTCTATAGAAAATTAATAATTATCAAATTGCAAATTTTTTTATTTATGTTTCGAAAGTTTTGATATTAATCGAATTTTTATGGACAGTTGTTTTGAAAAATTGATTTGATACTAAATGGACAATTATAATGAAAACGTAGATAATATTAAATAAATTTAATCTTATGATTTTTTTATCACTTATTAAATATTATCATCCTTACCAATAAATATAAGTTTTGATACAAATTAATCATTTAAAAGTTATCAAAATAAGTTTCATCACAAAATTATTGAATTAAATTCATAAATTGATATCTTAAAATAAAATCTACTTAATAAAATAACATTTATTTACGATCGAATGGAGTATTATTCAAGTCAAATTTCTCAAAACTAATACCCAGGTCAAATTCCTTACAAAATTTAAAATTTACACATTGATTTTCAAACAAAAATTGTTGATCAGGGGTAACTTCTTACCCAACAAATTTCATTAAAATAAATACTTTGACACTTATTTTAATCGTCAAGGTAACATTTTATTGTTCTGAATTTTTTCGCGACATAAATCGAATGGTTGACAAGGACCCAATTTGTCCCTTTCACTCATTATTTGCTGGCTAATATGATTTAAAATTATGTGTAGCAATAAATGATGACTCAAAGGTTCATATCATTTTTAAAACACTATATAATCTAAGATAGTAGTGTTCATATATATAATGGAATAGAAAATAATATTTATATTCAATATAAATGACAACCCATCAGCTGCCGAAAGGTTGAGATTATAGACTACATTATATTTGGATATGTAGTGCAGTGGCCTAAAAGCGAATACTTGATGTAAGAGTTGTTTTTAGTCGGATCTTAATTTAACTAATTTATTTAAATTATGAAATTAAAAAAACTAAATATTAGTTTTTCAGTTTTAGTTTTTAACTTTTTAATTACAAAAGCATTTTTTTGTTTTCAATATTTTCGTAATTTTTTATTTTGGAAAAACAATTCCTAAAAAAAAATTGAAATTTTTTTTGGACTATCAACAAGCACTTGTTGACAATGCGAAAAAAAGTCATTGTTTAGAAACCAAAATATAAAATGTTGGTGAGTTGGAGCAGTTTTTTTTTTTTTTTTTTTTTTTTT
>BSUD01000006.1:127879168-128013867 GCA_033239045.1 Fagopyrum esculentum | reverse complement strand
TTTTTTTTTGATACTGTACGGTAAGTGATTAAGCTAGATCATCTTCTCGAGACTCTCCAACCTAGAGCATCCTTCCGGATGAGATCCACCACCTGTGCGGGGATTGATGAGCAACCTAACGGGAAATCGTGTCCCAAATCAGCGAGCTTATCGGCAACACTATTGACTTCCCTAAAGACATGATGAATCCTAACCTGCTGGAAATACCCAAAATATTAGTAATGTCAGATATGATGAGATCGAGTTCCCATGGGGGTTTCCATATTTGTTTAATTGAGTTGATGATTGTAAGATTATCTCCTTCAATCTCAAGTTTGTTGATCTCCATATCACATGCTCTGATCAAACCTTCCCGTAGCGCGCATGCTTCAGCATGAAGGACCGATGCGTTCCCACATTGTCCGTAGCCTAGGGAGATGGTTGATGCATGTTGATTTCTTAGAACGAAACCAAAGGCTGAACCTCTGGAATTGTGTTTAGATCCATCAAAATTTAATTTGACAAAACCATTGTCCGGTTTAATCCACCGGATATTTCTGGTTTTTCTATTACTGTTGGCCGGCTTTTGTTTTGTTTGGTTCTTTCTCTTATTGGCATCCTGCCAGCTCCTTATTTGGTCTTGTACTCGTACCCCAATATTATGAACTTTCTTATTATTAAAGATATTTTGGTTTCTCTCAATCCAAACATTCCACCAGGTAACTGCTAGTTGGACCATTTGGTTGTCGTTAAGCTTATTTTTCAAAGAGGTGACCATGCTCGACACATTTTGGTTAGAGTTGCTTACAAGTTGGAGCTCCTTCTTAATGTTGGTATTGTGGAGATTTACCAGCATGAAGGGGCAGTTAAAGAATAAATGCTTAGCTGACTCATATGGGTGGTTGCAGAGGACACATTGCATGGGCACTGGAACCCTTTGTTTTTCCAAGTTTTCCTTAGTTGGGAGACCGTCTATAGACAGTTTCCAGATAAAATTTTTGACTTTGGGCATGATATCCATTATCCAAACCCACTCATTTGAATTAGTTGTGAGCCCTTTATTCTTGTGAATGAGGTCCATGGCTGATTTCGTAGTATACGATCCTTTATCCGAGGCTGCCCAGTAAAGGCGATCTTGAATAAATGACTTCGGGAGTTGATATGATTTGATTGCGGTCATAACCTCTTGTGGTAGGAGATTGTCTAGTTCTATTTCTAGTTTCTGGGTATTCCATTTGTTCTCTATGATATAGTTACTTACTAGTTCGTTTTCATCTATATCACTCCTATTCTTAATGAGTTTAATGAGCGGCTGATCTGTCGCCCACTTATCTTTCCAGAATTTAATGGTGTTGCCATCCCCAACGTTCCATCCGAATCCTTTTTCAAATTCCGTTCGGAGATTCATTAGTCTTCTCCATTGCCATGAGGTATTTTTCTGGGTTTTATAGCTCCATAGGAATGAGTCCTTGAGGTATTTTTCATTTACTATTTTAACCCAAATGTTATTTGGTTCTTCCATAATTTTCCATAGTAATTTCATTTGGAGGACTTTGTTCATATCTTCCGCTTTTCTAATACCCACTCCTCCACACTTTTTCGGTTTGCAAATTTTGTCCCAACTGATTAGAGGGTGAAATTTGGGCCCTTTGTTCCAAAAGAAAGCACGGTTGATTTGATCTAATTCTTTATGTATGTAGGATGGAAGCATGAAGCTTTGCATAATATAATTTGGTTTAGCATTAAGATTAGCCTTAATTAAAATTGTTCTACCTTCTTGTGATAGTGTGGAGGCTTTCCAAGTGGTTAGTTGCTTCCTAGACTTTATTATTACATCTTCAAAGACGGTCTTATTCACTCGGCCATTGATGATAGGGCATCCAAGATATTTATCCAACTCTTTTGTAGCGGTTATTCCGATTTTTATTTGGATTTGTCTTTCCATTTCGCACCCTACGTTTCTCGTAGTTTGGAAAGACGATTTATGGAAATTGACTTTTTGCCCCGAGATATGACAATAATTATTTAAGAGATCCAAAATTTTTGTGCTTGCATTTAGAGATGCTTTAGCAAAAATAATTATATCATCCGCAAAGGCTAGGAATGGGATAATAATACCACCTCTTGTGATCGGGAAACCGATTGTTTTATTATTTTGATAACATTCTTTTTGAATGCTTCTAGCTAGGACTTCCGCTCCTAAGTTGAATAGCATAGGTGATAAGGGATCACCTTGGCGTAAACCCCTCTCGGGGTATATTACTTCTGACGGTTTGTCATTGACTAGGATGGAATACGAGACTGTGGAAATGCATTCTCTAATCCAGCTAATGAAATGTTGATCAAAACCAAATTTTTTGAGTACGGCTAGGATAAATGGCCATTCCACTCTATCGTATGCTTTTTCCATGTCTAGTTTTACGGCCATAAAACCATCCTTCCCTTTTTTTGCTCTAAACCCATGAAAGATTTCATGGGCGATGAGAATATTGTCATGAATTGATCTGTTCTGTGTAAAGGCACTTTGGAGCGGGTGGATTAGTTTTGGCAACACTGTCTTAAGTCTGTTTGATAGGATTTTTGCAATAATTTTGTATATTGTTGAACACAGACTGATCGGTCTATAGTGGGTAGTCAGAGACGGATTGTCTACTTTGGGTATTAGAGTGATAAATGTATGGTTGATTTGTTTTAGGATTTTGCCCGATCTGAAGAAACTCTTCGTCGCACGGATTACATCAGGCCCTATTGTCGTCCAATATCTGTGGAAGAAACCGGCAGGCATTCCATCTGGACCTGGGGATTTGTCGCTTCCAATATCAAAGGCAGCTTTCCGAATATCCTCGTTTGAGAAAGGTTTGATGAGCTCCCTATTGTCACTATCTGTAATTTCTCTAGTAATGACTTCAAGGTGCTGCGTTATGGTGGATTCATTAATTCGGTTGGATTTGAATCGGTCTCTATAGTCCTTAAGGAACTCGGAGTTGATTTCCTCCTCAATAACTATTTTTGTACCATTTTGATTCTGAATGGATGTTATGGACTTTCTGTTTCGTCGTCCTGGTTGCTCTTCTGTGATGATACTTTGTATTTTTATCACCACACTCTAAAGATTTAGATTTAGCTCTTTGCATCCAATACTTTTGTTGGAATTCAATTAGACATTCTCTCTTTTTACTTAATCTATTGAGTTTTTCATTTTGTTGGTTAGAGAAATTTCGGAAGTTTAGTTTTTGTAGCTTCTCAATAGTTGCATCCGTTTCTCGAACTTGCTTATTTATATTTCCAAATTTTAATTTACTCCACACTTTCAATTTGGTTTTGAGGAGATTTAGTTTCCTGACTAATTTGAACATGTGCGTCCCGGAGAATTGTGTTCTCCAACACTGTTTAACAATTCTTTCACAATCATCTCTTTCAGTCCACATGAGTTCAAATCGAAACGGCTTGTTCTTGAATCTATGCGTTTTATTAGTAATGTCTATTGTGGTTAAACAATGGTCTGAGGATGTGAAGGCATGATTCCATACATGAATTAGGTTATAGGCGTTAAGCACCTCATAGTGAGCCATAGCTCTATCTAGTTTTTCATAGGTATTATTATCACCATCTCTTTTCTTTCGCCATGTGAATTCGTTCCCTTTAGACACGAGATCCACAAGGTTGCATTCCTGTATTACGCTTTGTAATCTTTGGAATCGATTTGATCTTAGTGGCGCACCCCCCAATTTATCAGAAGGATTCAGGATATCATTGAAATCTCCCATTAGGAGTACTGGCTTGGTTTGCGCATTTATGGCTGCTATTACTTTGAACCAAAATTCTTCTTTTAGCCTCTCATTTGGAGGTGCATAAATTAGGAAAATGGCCATGTTAAAATTGGATTCAAAGTTAGTATGTTCGACTATGACAAATCTATTGTCCTTATGGCGAATTTCTATATTTTCATTTATGAGCAGGTTGTTTTTCCATAGAAGGCATAACCCTCCTGCTAAACCATTCGATGGGATGAAGCATATACTATCAAACCCCGCACTCCGCCAGCATGACTCAGGGGGTTCAATACTTGTTTTTAGTTCCGCTAGCATGATCATATCAATGTGCTCATTTTGGGTTGTTATTCTGATATCTGTCCAAAAATTTTTCTTCCTTATGCCTCGACAATTCCAGAAGGCTAACTTCATTAACACGTAGTATGGGGGGTGGATGGTAGGTGGCCATCATTCTTACCTAAGAATCCAAGATTCATTTGTCCGAAAGCTTTTATTGTACGCCTACGCACACTACTTTTAATCATATTTGGTGCCATTATCGGATGTTGCAAGAGGTTCTTCAACTGCTTGGGTTTTGGACTCCTATCTTGGCTACTAGTAAATGTTTTCCCGGTGTTCTGATTTGTATAAGGATAGAGCTTTAGCTCATGCTTCAAAAAATTCAAATTATATTTAAGGATACAATATGCCTTTGCTTTTGCCTCATCAAAGGGTATAAAAGTATGAACAATGCTAGATTCATATAGAAGAATAGCAAGTTTATTACTATAATTTGTACACGTTTTTGGTTCTTGTCCAGAGAAAAATTGTTGTTTAGACTTGGCCTCAAGGTTCGTTTCTTCACATTGTCGAGCAAAATTCGGCTTGAATGGTTTCCACCATTTGTTTAGTTTTTTCCTAGCATGAATATTGTTTCCGATGCCTTCCTCTTGGTTGTTGGTTTTGCATACACGTTGGTGATTTCTATCCTCTCTTCTCCTAGAGGGGATGCGTCCCGAGTTGTCGTAATTGCTTATCCTTGTACTAATGGTTGTTATTGAGGCTCTTGTTTCTCCTGTTTTGTTCTTATTTATCTGCAAAGAGACCATCAGAGGGATCACCAATGAGAGAATTTGCATACAAATATTCAAATTCATGAAACTCATGATAATATAATCATAAATTGTTAGATAGTTCTCTTCATTATCGAAGAGACTGTT
Organism: Fagopyrum esculentum; assembly: GCA_033239045.1. Lineage (NCBI taxonomy): Eukaryota > Viridiplantae > Streptophyta > Magnoliopsida > Caryophyllales > Polygonaceae > Fagopyrum > Fagopyrum esculentum. The sequence goes on along the minus strand of BSUD01000006.1, from coordinate 128,008,916 downwards.
GTTTTGAGGGGTAAAGGAGTTGGTCGCGTGGATGGATTTTCTTCCAATTATCTTGTGCCTTTGTTCTCGACTAGGATCTTTGCTATGTAGCAGTAGCCGGAGCCAAGTTTCCAACCTGTCAAAGCAGCAATCAGCACTAGATAGGGTGTGATCGATGTACCGAAGTAACACACCATACATTACCATTATGAGCAGTTTGAAGATAGTATAGTTTATGTGCCTTTGGGCTTGGTTAAGCTCAAGGACTGACTGTTTGTGTTGCATCCAGAAATCTGTAAAAGTTAAGGCTTGATAGATATGGGCATTCCAGCATGTGTCAATCACAAAGTTCATCACACAAAAACACCATACACAACATTGAATAAAAATCATAGGTCTTTCATTGATTGAGAGGTTTACATGATTACATATATTAAGCCTAGAAGTTGTGGCCTTCCCAACCTTCCTACTATCAGAACAAGTATGGTAGAGATAGGTGTACCTGATTTTTGTTTCAACTCCTCCCTTTCTTGTTGTTTTGGAGGTTCGGACATTGTGGTCAGTAGAAGCTGTTAATACCCGTCTTCTACATTCAGCTAAAGAGAAACACAAAATCATCACATTGAGCTTCAATAATCTAAATACATTGAACTGTATGCACACATATATTTGCTTTGTCGGATGGTTCATGTCCAACTTGCTGTTAGCGTTTTTAGAGTTTTGGGGGAGTAGGTTGGGAAACCATACTCTTCTAGCTCTCCAGGGAGATTTGTTATGCTGGTCTAGTAGACCCAGACTTAGTGTTTGGATATTGGTCATTAACCAAATATCAAATTGAGTCATACCTGTATCTTGAAACAGGTTCATGTCTACGGTTCTGGGCATAGATTTCAAAACATCAGTCCAGTGAACACAAAGGTGGACAAGCCGCTGGAAATGTTGATTGAAAATTGAGATCCCAACGAATCTTTCCAAAGAAGAGAAGGAGATGGAGAAACCTTCCAAATAGAAAACAAACGGGTACAGTCCGAAGCCGCAAGACCAACCACTAGCCCTGGGACGTTGACTAGAAGTCTTACGCAAAAGGGGGTCCAGCCAGAGGTTCCAGACTCTTATCCCTCGCCCATGATCGGAAACCGGAACGACTTCAGGACAGGGGCACATACAATACCAACTGGATCGCAGCCTCATGTTGAATCCAAGCACAGACCAACCACACCAATGGATTCGGGAGTAGGAAACATCCCTTGATTGAAAAGTCGGACGCTTTTCGGAGTTTGCGGATTGCTCCATCGGCCAAATTTTGTCGAATGAAATTGAAACATGAATCGAGAAGAGGAGTACACAACGAAGAAACACTAGCCATAGTTTCTGGCAGGAGGAGATGCAAGCGGCGGCAGCCTTGGGGAGGGAGGTGTTTAGGTTTAGGGTTTTGGGTGTTAGGAGGGATGGGCTTTTGCGCGTGTTAGGCGCGTAGATCTGATGGGTAAGGGGGTTTTGGGATTTCATAATCCTCGTGGTGAGTTGGAGCAGTTGATTGTAGATGCATGCAAATGAGTACTTAGATTTTTCTAGTTGAATTTGATGACGACAAACTAATGTATTTTACGTTTGGAGTTTTTTGTTTTTTGTTTTTATCTTAGTCTACATGTATGAAGACCAAATCAATGAAGTTGAAGTGTATCAAACACTTCTAGAAGAAGATGTCGCACATGCCTATCTAAAAGATGTCAAATGATCAAGGAACAATACAAATATATGTTAGAGAATCCATTTGACGGTGATAAAGTGTCGTTACAAATCGAATCAAATCAAATACGGAATCACATGACAGATCACGATTTGATAGAATTTCTAAACTGCAACGTTGTAAGACCCTCCAAAATGGAGAGTTTTAGGGCTATTATGCATTTCCATTTCATCAAAAATTGATGACACTTGTTTGGCTTGTGAGTGTCTATATTTGCTGATGGTTTTGCCGAATGTGGACGAGCATCATGAGTTGTATTGGTTTTGGATGTATTTTCAAGACTATTGGTATCAGGTTGTCGGTATGTCCAAGAGGATTGCATGTCTATCTAGAGTACTATTTATGTATTGTTTTTGGCCGTAGACCACATGTTGTAGGCATGTGCATAATGTAACACCACAAGTTCTGGGAACTCGAAGCGTTACGGGCTAGGACCTCACAATAGGTCTCGACCCTCAGAGTAGCAACGATAACATCGGATCTTACAACAAGGCACAAACAAATGAAAAACAAAACTTATAATAAAACCAAAGGTTATAACAAAGGGAAACGTAAAAGAATCGCAGCCGAGTTCAAAACAAAGGGAAAGACAACAATAGAAATATAAATCCAATCCCGTCCTATAATGTACGGGAACCCCAGCTGACCACACCGTCCGGATCACTCAACAGCAAGCAACAACAAAAGTCTGCACGTCTTTGAAAATAGAAGGCCAAAAGAATCCGGATTGCAATACCTTAGGGTTACTTTTGTGTGAACTAGCGTGTCCACCGCAAGGGAGTGAATGGCAATGACGGACAACGCTCTCAACTTCATCCTCCGGATTGCATCTTCTAATCATTCCATCCGGACCTCTCTTGAAAAGGAGAGGTTCGTTTCAATAGTATTGCTTAACCTCCTTGAAGAACTTCTTCCGTTGAGCATATGACAGTCTTGGAGGTATCTCATTGCAAACTAAATAGTTAACAAAATTAGCAAACCATGGTTCGTTATCTCTATAAATAAGTGAAGGCTTTCCTCGATCTCATGTAGTTGCTTGTCTAGGAAGGAGTCGTCTATAGGTAGATCCCCTTTCTTGCTTGTTAGATGCGGAAGTCGACTTAGATGTTCCGCCACCGAGTTCTCGGATCCTTTCTTGTCACGGATCTCTAGATCAAACTCTTGTAGAAGGAGAATCCATCTAATAAGCCTCAGTTTCACATCTTTCTTTGTTAGCAAGTAGTGGACTGCTGCGTGGTTGGTGTAAACAATCACTTTTGCTCCCACAAGGTAAGAATGAAACTTCTTGAAACCATATAAACCACGGCCAATAGTTCCTTTTCTGTTGTAGCGTAGTTTAGTTGAGCTTCATCTAGCGTTTTGCTAGCATAACAGATGACATAAGTCCGTCTATCCTTCTTTTGTCCAAAAACCGCTCCTACGGCTACATCACTAGCGTCGCACATGATCTCAAACGGGAGATTCCAATCCGGTGGCTGAATTATAGGAGCTGAGATTAAAGCTTCCTTAATCCTATAAAAAGCATCTAGAAAATCCTTTGAAAACTCAAAAACCACATCTTTCATTAGTAGGTTAGTCAATGGTTTAGAGATCTTAGAAATGTCTTTAATAAAGCGTCTACAAAAACCTGTGTGACCAAGGAAACTTCTTACTCCTTTCACCAATGTTTGTGGAGGTAGTCTTTCGATGGTCTCGATCTTCACCCTATCGACTTCAATGCCACGGATGGACACCATATCTCCTAAAACAATGTCTTCATTAACCATAAAGTGACACTTCTCCCAATTCAAGATGAGGTTAGTGTCTTCACATCTTTGCAACACTAGAGAAAGGTTAGCAAGACAATCATCAAAGGAAGAACCGTAAACATTAAAGTCATCCATAAAAACCTCCATTATATTTTCGATGTATTCGGAGAATATGGCCATCATACACCTTTGAAAGGTGGCTGGAGTGTTGCAAAGTCCGAATGGCATTCGTCTATAGGCAAACGTTCCCCATAGACATGTAAATGTGGTCTTCTCTTGATCATCGTGATGAATGGGAATCTGAAAGAAGCCACTATAACCATCTAGATAACAAAGTGGGAGTGTTGTGCAAACTTTTCAAGCATTTGATCGATGAAAGGAAGAGGGAAGTGATCCTTCCTCATTGCAACGTTCAGCTTTCGATAGTCAATGCACATCCTCCATCCCGTTACTGTTCTTGTAGGAATGAGTTCGTTGTTTTCGTTAGTCACAACGGTCATTCCTCCTTTCTTCGGAACCACATGAACGAGGCTAACCCACCTACTATCGAAGATAGGAAAGATAATTCCTGCATCAAGAAGCTTAAGAATTTCCTTCTTCACAACCTCTTTTATGATCGGATTTAACCGTCGTTGAGGTACTCGTGAAGGCTTGTGATTATTTTCCATCAATATCTTATGCATACATAAAGAAGGTTTAATGCGAACAATATCATCAATATTATAACAAATAGCTTTCTTGTGTTTTCTTAGTTCATGCATTAATCTTTCAAGTTCATCTTCAGTCAATTGAAAACTCATAATAACCGGATATGTAAAATTCGGTCCTAAGAAAGAATACCTTAGATGAGAAGGGAGGGGTTAGAGGAGCTTGGAGAAGCCTCTAGAGTCGAAGAAGGTGTGTCGTTGCAAGCAAAAAAGCTTTTAATCGATCTTGGAGAAGTTACAGAAGCTACAGGAAAATCGGTTGATCTGGCTTCTGTGGTCCGATTTTTGACTTGATCTCCAGCTACGACTTTTGCAAAATCGATTGAATTAAATAATTTATCTTCGGAGATCTGTCAATTTTCCTGTAAGGACCCGATTTCCTTTGTATTTTTCGTAGCTTCTTCTAGGTCTTCAAATTCCATTGTGGGATCTTCCTCCAAGGTTCTTAGTGCTCGAACCTCAATGTTGTATTCCTCCTCTTCACTTTCATCTACAATACATAAACTAATAACTTTCTCAAGAGGATATTTTATTAGAATCGAACTTACCTCCTCTATTGATATTTCTTCCTCATCATTGTATGTATTGTATATGTCTTCTCCCATAGCTGGTCCTCTAATCATTGAGGCTAGTTGAAACCTCACATGCTCTTCTCCAAGGTTGAAGGAGAGTATTCCATTCTTGCAATCCACAACGCAACCTGAAGTTGCAAGAATAGGCCGTCCAAGTATGATTGGAACGGGATGATATGTAGGAATGTCTAAAATAACAAAAACAATAGGAATGTAGAATTTACCTAGCAAGACGGGTATGTCTTCTAGAATTCCCATGGGATGTGTGATGGACCTATCCGACATATAAAGAGTCATCTTGACGGGTTGTGGCGTTCCAAGTCCAGCCTTCTCACACAATGCTAATGGAATAATACTAACGCTTCTTCCAAGATCACATAGAGCTTCATATGTCACCTTTTCAATGTCAATAGGAACACAGAAAGATCCGGGATCTCTTAGCTTCTTTGACATCTCTTCCTTCATGGTTTGAATAAGTTTGGAAGACCATTTTGTAACACCCCGAATTCTCAGAACTCGGGAAGTTACTGGTTAGAATCTCACAATGGGTCCCGACCTCAGTTTGACAACAATTTTAATAGGATCTTGTAACAAGACACAAATAAAGAAACCGGAATTCATAGAACAATATTTTAAATGAGATGAAAGCAACACAAACGTCTAGCAGCCAACAAAACTTAGGAAACATAAAAGTCTATCTGTCTTCATATGATAATAGAAACATAAAAACAAAAACCCAACCCCCACTCTAAGGAGTATAGAGACCCGGCTGACCACTACTTCCGGATCACTCAACTGCTGCTCTAACCTGTGGTAAATCTAAACAACACAACAAGACAACCATTAGCTAGCTATATAAATGTTAGATAAATGAAAAATAGCACAGACACACAATAGCAAAACTAAACACGCACCATGCTTTCAAACAACCCATTTATTTAGGTCATTCACTCTTACTAATGATACTTATTTTGTGACACGAGGGATTCCCAAACATCGTCTCCGTCCCCGTGTAACCGATGCATCTCACCTTGTACCTGTATGGTCTGGGTTTTGAGAAACTCCCAGTCTCCTGTCAAAGTTGGCAATGATGTCACGGGCCGTTATGCATACACTTGGGCCATAAATAGTAATAAAATTCGTCCTAGGCATGTTATATAATTATCAAATAATCAACACACACCACTATTATCATTCAGCTAACATCTAGAAACCAGCTAAGTAAGTCGCAACGACTTACCTAAATCATATCACAACTCTCACAATCTCAACTCGGTCTGCAACCGTAGAAACTCAAATGCCTATCACACAAGTTACATGGATCAAAATACATCCCATATTCTTAGAAGTCTATAACTTCTAAGATGTACAATCTCTCCAAGAGAAAATACTGAAAAACCCTCTTAAGGTAAAATGATTATTTTACCCCTGGTCCCAAAAACTCCAAAATAGCTATAACCTAGTTCTAAATTGTCCTTTGGAACCTATTTTCATAATCTAGTTCTCAAAAGGTAGTTTGCTAAAGATTTATGAAAGTTAACCAAAATTCTAGATTTTCATAAGAGTCGCTAAGGTCCGAATTTGACTTAAGATATGAGGCTCGAATAAAAATATAAAAAGTCCGAAATAAATCTCTAGGTGCTCTATGATATACATGATACTCATAGGAGCAAAGATCTCTCAAAACTATCCAGCCACTACTCTGACATAAATTCCTAAAGTTGGTTAAAACATCCAGAAGTTCTACACTTAGCCAATTTTTTCTCTGCTGGAAAAACAACCCAAGTGCTCTACTTTGGGATCTTATAATTTTATAATCTGACCGTTAATTCTTTCCCAAATTTGAACACAATAAACTACATATATCTATCTACAACATATCAAAAATTTAACGGTAGATGCTTAATTTAAAGCATTAAAATTAATCCTCAAAGTCAGCAACTTACACAACAAAATTTTGGAAGAAGAAAAGGTTAAAGGATGGTTCTGAATTCTACTTGGTTATGAATTCTACTTCTACTAGCAACCATATTTTACACTACATCTAAACTATCCTCTAGCATGATACTCCCGATTAGCAAGGTACGTTCTCTCTCGACTCACGTCCTAAATTCCTATCGAAAAACTATAAAACTCGACCCTCTCCCGACTCTAACGAATTGCAGCAGATGAATCGATTACCTGTCTGCGACGAGGAAGGAAGATTTGACGCCACGCAGGAACCCCGGGGATGATCAGTATCGGCGACGATGACGGAGATGCGGTTATGGCTGGCAGTCGTGAGATCCTTCCCTTCAGCCCGGGTTCGCTTAGCCAAGGTCGTAGGGGTCTATACGTCTGTGGTTCCGGCTGGAAGGCTTGCTCTTCACTGTGGCCTGGTGTTTGATAAAGGGTTAAGGTTCACCAGTGTAGATGTGATAGAGACGACTTGAGAGGGAGGATGAGACCTTACCGGCGCTATCGTCTTGAAGAGGAGCTCGAGGCTGCGACGACACTCCTGTCGGAGACGGCGGTGATCTTGGTTGCTTTGCTTCCGGTGTTGGCAAGAGAGTGGCGGAATGCAGAGGGAAGCTCTTCAAGTCTGTGCTGCTCAAGCGTGATCTTCATCCATCTTGGGCTAGTGAATCCAATTAAAACCGCAGACAGCTCTTCATCCATCTTGGGCCAATCCATTAGGAGTAGAAGCATGGTTTGGGCCGGCTGTAGATAGAAGGAGTGAGTTTTGGTCACAAGTGTAAATGTAATTAATTATATTAAGATTTGGTGGGAAAACCTATCATATTATGTGAATTAAGTTATATAAAATGATAGCATTTTTGATAGTGTGCCACAATAGGTAAAGTGGGAAAAAGTTAAAGGATCGAAATCCGGCTTGACTCGGACTAATCGGCATAAAAATTTTTCGGATATTACATCAGTTCCCCCTTAAAATAAGTTTCGTCCCGAAACTTAGATTAAGGTATCTAATCAAACGACTTCCATAATAGATTTGTATAACTTGGTCTCATTAAATCTCGTTTTCTAACATGCAAACTACTCAATCATCATAATCAGACAACACATAAAAGAGAACACAATCACTCAATCCAAGGTAAAATCATAAAAGTCAAACAAAACAACATCCGAGTACTAACTCGTTGGTACAGAAGTAGCGGCTAACTCCGCAAAGAACTCGGGATAACTACGTCTAATGCTCTCAATAGTCTCCCAAATTGCCTCATCGGCTCCTCGTCTAGACCACTGGATCCTCAACATCGGTATCTCCTTGGACCGCATACGTCTAGTACTGCGCTCCAGGACAGCAGCTGGGTACTCCACAAAAGTGTGATCGGGCTCAACTATCAGATCCTCATGGCTGATGATGTGTCTCGGGTCCGGTATATACTCTCTCAACTAAGATACATGAAAGACCGGATGGACCCCCTCCAATCTCGGTGGCAGTGCTAATCGGTAGGCCACTTCTCCGACTCTCTCCAAGATCTTAAATGGTTCGACATATCGGGGACTCAACTTCCAATAAATTCCGAAACGCAGAACGCCTCTCGTCGGTGACACTCTCAACCTCACCTGTACACCTACTCTAAACTCCAAAGGTCGACGCCTCTTGTCGGCGTAGGATTTCTGACGACTTTGAGCTGCTAACAACCGCTCTCGGACTAGGTAAATCCGGGCGATGTCATCCTGTATCTGGTCTGGAGCTGCTCCATCAGCCCTGTTAGGCTAATCCCAACACAATGGCGTACGACATCTCCGCCCGTACAAGGCCTCAAAAGGGGTCATCCCAATAGACGCGTGCCAACTGTTATTATATGAAAACTCTACAAGGGGAAGGTGATCAGGCAATACCTGTCCCTAATCCAATACACACGCCCGTATCATGTCCTCTAACGTTTGGATGGTCCTCTCAAACTGACCGTCGACTTGTGGGTGGTAAGCAGTAGTAAAATGGAGACTCGTCCCCAAAGCAATATGTACCTGCTGCCAAAATCTCAAGGTGAAACGTCCATCCCTGTCGGAGACAATAGTCCTCGGTACTCCATGAAGTCTCACAATGTGTCTGGTGAACTCCTCAGCTAGACGACTTACCGGCCACGTTTCCTTAATCGGAATGAAACGTGCGATCTTCGTTAGACGGTCTACTACTACCCAAATAGCGTCAAAAACCTCGGCTGAGTCTCAATCCCGTGACAAAGTTCATAGAGATATCCTCTCACATCCACTGTGGTACTGGAAGTGGGTGGAGCTCTCCTCCATACCTACGATGCTCAATCTTGACCTGCTGGCAGGTCGCACACTAAGCTACATACCGAGCCACGTCAGGCTTCAAACCACCCCACCAGAAGGTACGTCTCACATCCTTGTACATCTTACTCGCTCCGGGATGTACTGAGTATGGGGTAGCGTGGGCCTCACCTAATATCCCCTGTCTCAACTCACTGTCTGATGGCACAGAAATACGGTCCTGACGCCTCATCACTCCATCAACACCAATAGTAAACTGGGGTGTCTTATCTCGAGACATCTTGTCTCGAATCCTGGTCAACGTTGGGCAAGTCTCCTGCTTCTGTCGGATCTCACCTAACAAATCAGGAAGTAACTCCAAGGTAGCCAACTGATGGACTGTATCTGGAAACTGAGTCTCTACCTCTAACCAAGCCAAATCTCTCTACAACCGCGGCTGTACTGTCAACCGGGCTATCACCTTATCCTGTGGCGTCTTCTGACTCAAAGCGTCAGCAACTATATTCGCCTTTCCGGGGTGGTAGAGAATCTCAAGGTCGAAATCCTTGATCAACTCTAACCACATCCTCTGGTGGTTGTTCAACTCCCGCTGAGTGAATATGCATTTCAAACTCTTGTCGTCTGTGAAGATCTGACATGTCGCCCCATAGAGATAGTGACGCCAGATCTTAAGAGCATGAACCACTGCACAGCTAACTCTAGGTCGTGTGTGGGGTAGTTCTCCTCATAAGTCTATAGTTGTCGAGACACATAGGCTATGACCTTACCCCTCTGCATCAAAACACAATCCAAACCTAGCTTGGATGCGTCATTGTATACCACAAAGTCATATGTACCCTCAGGTTGTGCTAAAATCGGAGGAGACGTCAATCTCCCCTTCAACTCCTCAAAGCTCCGCTGACACGGCTCAGACCAGACGAACCGAGTAGTCTTCCTCAGAAGGCATGTAAGTGGTTGGGCAATCAGGGAGAACCCTTCCACAAACCGGCGGTAGTAGTTTGCCAAACCGAGAAAGCTGCGAACCTCCTTAACATTCTTCGGAGGTTACCAAGAAGACAATGACTCAATCTTCGCCAGATCGACCTTAATCCCCTCAATAGTCACCACATGGCCTGAGAAAGCCACCTTTGACATCCAGAATTCGCACTTGGACAACTTAGCATAAAGCTAGCTATCCTGTAGAATCTATAACACTATCCTCAAGTGCCCGAATGCTCCTTTCGACTCCTAGAGTAAACTAGAATGTCGTCAATAAAGACCCCTACAAATTGGTCTACGAAGTCGATGAAAATCCCATTCATCAACTCCATGAACACTGCCGGCGCATTAGTGAGCCTGAATGGCATCACTACAAACTCATAATGGCCATACCTAGTCCAGAATGCCGTCTTAGGTATGTCCTGATCTCTCACCCTTAACTGGTGATAACCCGATATCAAGTCGATCCTCGAAAACACGGACGCCCCATGCAACTAGTCCAACAGATCATCTATGCGTGGCAGTGGATACTTGTTCTTGATGGTGACCTTGTTCAGCTCTCTATAATCGATGCATAGCTTCATCAATCCGTCCTTCTTCCTCACAAACAATAGTGGTGCCCCCCAGGGAGAAACACTAGGGCGTATGAAGCCCTTCTCAACCAATTCCTCTAACTGCTTCTTCAGATCAAGCAACTCTATCGGTGACATGCGGTACGGGGCCTTCGAGAGCGGTCTCGTGCCTGGTTCTAACTCAATGCAACCGGTATCTCCTCTACTGTCCAGCTCTTGCGTTCCTTCATGGCATAACACCAGAAGGCCTCGCAACCCTGTGCTATCAGTCTCGCTACTCTCACTGCGTTGATAAATGTGCCGGACTTTCTGAGGTCCCAACCTCAAAATATCACTCAGTGACCCTCCTCAGTGGCGATAATCACATTTCTCCTGCCAATGTCTAAGACGCTCCATGTCTCCTCATTCAATCCATCCCTAGGATCACGTCCTCTTGTGCTAAGGACATGACTAGGAAATCTACCAGCCAATCCCAATCTCCCAAACGAATGGGGCAGTCATAAATCTCTCGGGTCCCTCTGACTTTACTCCCATCAGGTAATCCTATCATAAATGGTATCCCCTCTACAGTAGCTAAGGACAACCTATCTACGCATGTATCAGATATAAAGGAGTGCGTAGCACCCATATCAAACAAAAGTCGTACGGGTAAGTCATGGATCTAGATAGTACCTGTGGTCGTCGGTGCCTCTGGCTGATCAATACTCCTCAACTCAAACACCCGCTCCGGGGCTCCTCTGGTATCAGCGGCACTACCACGTCCCCTGCCCCGACCGGATCCCTACATAGAGCTTTGTGAGTAAGGATATCCTGGAGCCCGATATTGCTGTTGCTGACCTGAGGCTCATTACTACTGTTGTTGACTCGGAGCTCCACTCTGTGGTGGCCTCTGTCCACCCCCGGATAAATCTGCAAGAGAAGAACCCTGCTAAGACGGAGCCTTGCCCTGGCGGAAAAATACAACTCTATGTCCAGGCTTGTCGCACTGAAAGCAGGTCACTGGCGGCTTCATGCGGTTCGATCGGATGTGTCCGTAGCCACTACAGTTATGACACTGTGAACCCCCAACTAGAGTCTGAACTGTAGCGGTGTGACTATGTTGTCCCTGAGTCTGTCCTCGTCCATAACCAGATACTCTCATACTACCACTAGCATATCCTGTCCTTTGCCTCTTATTTGGCCTATCTGACTGAGCAACTCTCCTAGGACCTGGTATGTCTCTCTCATAGGCAGAAGCTCTGTCTTGATAATCTACCAAAGACTCACAACGAAATCCTTCCAGATATGAATGAGTGCTCTCTCTCAACCTCCGAGAGAAGAGGTATACGTGTTGCTCTTCCGGAGGTGCATCTGGCCCAAGCAGTGTCAACTCCTTCTGAAACTTCTTAAATGCCTCCGCAACAGGGATATCCTCAAATCCCGCCTCAATGAAGTCTTGAAATCTCTCTCTTCTCAATGAGGCAAGGCAGTACCTCTCTCTCATAATGCTCCTCATCTTCTCTCAACTAGTGACTCGGCTACGAATGGTCCGCCACCAGTAATGTGCCTACTCTTTGAACAAGGTTTGTATCAGCTCCACCTGTCGGTCCTTTGGGCAACGTATAGACTCCAATGTTGTCTCCACGTGCCCTATCCAATGCTCCACTTCCATCCCTATCTCCCCATCGAATGAAGGAACTTTTAAGGTGTTGAAAGCCTTCAACCACTCATCTGGCCTCGGTGCTCTAGACCCAACAGGAGCCCTATCCACCTCAGCTCTCCTCTCAGGCACAGTTGGCGCTTGACTCACTCTCTGTGACACCTGAGCTGACCTAGCCGATACTGGCGGTACCTTGGCAAGTCCCTCTGTCCTGGCAGCTTCCATACGCTGGACGTATGCTCTGTACTCTTTGTACTAAGATGCCCCTATAAAGACACGTCCTGATCCAGTCGAACGTGCTCCCTGTGCTCCAGACCTAGTAACGGTCTCATTCCCGACCACGGGAACCACACTCTCAGCCACCTCCTCCACTCCAGCATCTGGCATGCTCACTGCTGGTGGATCCTCTCGAGGAGCTCGACCCTGACCTCTCGCTAATGGAGGCCCTACCTCCACGGTCGTGTCCTCTAACCACAGGAGTCCTATTGCCCCTACCCTGTCCAGCTAGAGGGAGAGGTGAACGACCTCTACGTGGACCAGTAGCTAGTGTAATCCTAGTACATGCCATCTTCACGAGTAATAACAACTAGAGTTATAATCTAGCTAATAAGTTCAAAAGAGAGTAAAAACCTAAATTCCATACTAAGCATATTGAGATCCGCGGTAGTAGTGGTGGTCAGCCGTACTTTCTATCCCAACCACACTATGCATGCATTTTGAAAACCAAAAGTCTCTTTGAAAAACTCAGATCCCTTTTCGGGTTCTGCTTATTTACTTGTTTGGCCTTTCAAAAGATTTCAAGTGCCATTATTGCCAACCTAGAGCTCTGATACCATGTTGTAAGACCCCAAATTCTCAAAACTCGGGAAGTTACTGGTTAGGACCTCACAATGGGTTCCGACCACAGTTTGACAACAATTTTACTAGGATCTTGCGACAAGACACAAATAAATAAACCGAAATGCATAGAACAATATTTTAAAAGAGATTAATGCAACACAAACGTCTAGCAGTCAATAAAACTTTGGAAACATAAAAGTCAATCTGTCTTCATATGATAATAGAAACATAAAAACAAAAACCCCAACCCCCACTCTAAGGAGTACGGAGACCCGACTGACCACTACTTCCGGATCACTCAGCTGCTGCTCTAACCTGTGGTAAATCTAAACAACACAACAAGGTAACCGTTAGCTAGCTATCTAAACGTTAGATAAATGAAAAATAGCACACACACTATAGTAAAACTAAACACGCATCATGCTTTCAAACAATCTATTTATTATCTTTACTTAGGTCATTAACTCTTACTAATGATACTTATTTTGAGACACGAGGGATTCCCAAACCTCGCCTCCGCCCCGTGTATCCGATGCATCTCACCTTGTACCTGTATGGTCTGGGTATAGAGAACCTCCCAGTCTCTTGTCAAAGCTGGATAGTGATGTCAAAAGTCGTCCTAGGCATGTTATATAATTATCAAACAATCAACACACACCACTGTCATCATTCAGCTAACATTTAGAAACCAACTAAGTAAGTCGCAAGGACTTATATGAATCAAATCACAACTCTCACAATCTCAACTCGGTCTCCAACCGTAGAAACTCAAGCACCTGTCACACAAGGTATGTGGATCAAAATACATCCCATATTCTTAGAAGTCTATAACATCATAGATGTATAGTCTCTCCAAGAGAAAATACTAAAAAACCCTCTTAAGGTAAAATAACTATTTTACCCCTGGTCCCAAAAACTCTAAAATAGCTATAACCTAGTTCTAAATTCTCCTTTGGAACCTATTTCCATAATCTAGTTCTCAAAAGGTAGTTTGCTAAAGATTTATAAAAGTTAACCAAAATTCTAGATTTTCATAAGAGTCGCTAAGGTCTGACTTTGGCTTAAGATATGAGGCTTGAATAAAAATATAAAAAGTTTGAAATAAATCTCTAGGTCATCTATGATATACAAGATACTCATAGGAGCAAAGATCTCTCAAAACTATCCAGCCACTACTCTTACATAAATTCCTACAGTTGGTTCAAACATCTAGAATATCTATACTTAGCCAATTTTCCTCTGCTGGAAAAACAGCCCAAGTGCTCTACTTTGGGATCTTATAATTTCTAATCTGACCGTTAATTCTTTCCCAAATTTGAACACAGTAAACTACATATATCTATCTACAACACATCAAATATTCGACGGTGGATGCTTAATTTAAAGCATTAAAATTAATCCTCAAAGTCAGCAACTTACACAATACAAATTTGGAAGAAGGAAAGGTTAAAGGATGGTTAGGAATTCTACTTGGTTCTGAATTCTACTTCTATTGGCCACCATGTTATACACTACATCTAACCTATCCTCCAACATGATACTCCCGATGAGCAAGGTACATTCTCTCTCAACTCACGTCCCAACTTCCTATCGAAAAACTGTAAAACTCGACCCTCTCCCAACTCCAACGAATTGCAGCAGATGAATCAATTACCTATCTACAATGAGGAAGGAAGATCCGACGCCACATAGGAACCCCGGGGTATCAATATCGGCGACGAAGACGGAGATGCGGTTATGACTAGCAGTCGTGAGATCCTTCCCTTCAGCCCAGGTTCGTTTAACCAAGTTCGTAGGGCTCTGTACGTCTACGGTTCCGGTTGGAAGGCTTTCTCTTCACTGTGGTCTAGTATTCGATGAAGGGTTAAGGTTCAGCAGCGTAAATGTGATAGAGACGACTCGAGAGGGAGGATGAGACCTTACCGGCGCTACCGTCTTAAAGAGGAGCTCGAGGCTGCGACGGCACTCCTGTCGGAGACGGCGGTGATCCTGGTTGCTTTGCTTCCGTTGTTGGCGAGAGAGTGGCGGAATGCAGAGGGAAGCTCTTCACGTCTGTGCTGCTAAAGTGTTAGCATGAAATATTGTGATATTTTAGGCACGTTTTCTAGATGTTTTTCATCCACTATAGTGTTCATTGATAAAGCATTGAAGTAATTGTTAGCTAGTTTGTCTATATTGTCGGTATAGAGGTCTACATAAGCTTTGTGTTGATTGTAGGCAAATAAGAGCTAAAACCGAACGAATTAAGAGAGGATGGAGATGAATTGAGCACATCCAAGGATTGAGGACACCACAAAGAAGCCAAGGAAGATGCTAGGATGAGGAATGACACGAAACAAAGGGAATTACGAGCAATCTATGCTTCCACGCTCTAAAATACGGCCGTAATGAAGTCCACGCTCTAAACCATGGCCGTGGAACTGGACAACATGAACGTGGAGCATTCCAGAGAGTTACACGGTACAAAGTACGATCGTGGAAATTGTGAAGAACCGTAATCCACTTCCACGCTCTAAACCACGGCCGTGGAACTCCGTGAAACCGTGATTTAGGCAATCTTTTGACAAATAAAATATGGACACATTGTCTACTCATATGGGCCGGACGGTTATTCTATCTTTCCCTATAAAAGGACTGAAGGAGATAGATTTCGGCACCTTCGCTTACACTTGCTTGCACGTGCCTAGGGTTTCATTGGACGTGCGGAGGATTGCAATTTTGCAACGGAGATTTACGAAGGCTTGAAGATTTGGAAGTTGCGTTTTTGTTCCTAGGTTTGATTAGAAGACGGATTGATATCCCGCTCTTCGTTCTTATCAAGGATTGTGATTGGTTTGTGTTATTCCAAATCTGATATACATTATACCCTTGTATGTGGATTTGAGATTGATTTGAAGTTTATTGAAGGTTTTCGAAAGTTTTCATCTTTCATTCTTCTAAATCTTGAATTTGATATCATAATGACTGTTGTTGGCTAAAATCGTTTAGTAATTCTAAGGTGAAGGGTTGATAGTTGTGGCTTAGATAATGATAGATCGATCGTAAACAGATTGGACCTTGAGAGTTAGAGAGATTTCGCCGACGAACCAAAATCATGGGTTGTTCTTGAGGTTCAACGGCCGTGGAACTCAAGCTCCACCCGTAATTTGTGTCAGTTTACGAACCTTGCTTTTACTTTAATCCAAAGTTAAAGATTTGCTTTAACTTAGTCTTGGCTTGCCTTTTCTAGGTAGTAGTGAAGTCTCAACAACCTCTACTTCGATTTCGAGTGTCACAACTTTAATCGGTTTAGTTAGTCTTGATCCTTGGGTTACAAGTTTGGGTATTTGAGATTAATTCTTGTCTTTAGATCCTTTCTATACAAAAGGCCTCAACAACCTTTATAGAGAGTGTCCTTAGATAAGTCATATAAAGCCTTGGAACTTCACCGTACATTGCTTTACCTTAGTATACCTTTGCAACTCTTAACTCTGTCCTTAGTTCTTTAGTATATCTTGAATCGATTGCCACAATTAGATACCTGGATCTTTAGGGTTGCTGTTTTCCCAATATTTGCAAAGCTCATACATTTACTTGCTTGACGATTTATAATTGGATTTAACCCCCCAAATCCCTGTGTTTGATACTCTGGAATTCTTGCTTAACTACGTCGATCCGTACACTGCGGGTTCGCTTGCTTGATTTCTAGTTTTATAAATTTAAAACTTATTTGCACGCACGCTAAGTGGCGAACAAGTTTTTGGCGCTGTTGCCGGGGATTTGGTTTAGGCCGAATTCGGTTACCGGTTGTCAAGCTTGGGAGCTTAGCTCTTGTTATTTGATATCTCTTGTGAGTGATATTTGCAGGTTATTTTAGGTTTATGCACAGGTCTAGGAACAACACGGACCTCTTACCTCTTGATCAAGAACTTGAGAAGACTTTGAGGAAGAAGCTCAAGGAAAGAAAGATGGCTGAAGAAAGAGAACGCGATTACCAAACGGAGTTAGCGGAATCCGAAGCTCAACTTAGATGGAGCGAGAGGACTCGCAAGGAGGAATCGGAGCGTCATCAATCGAAAGTTGATGATCTAACGGATATGATATTTCAAATAAGGTTGGAATTGAGCGATCTTAAGAAGAAGAAGAGTTGAAAATCGTCAAGATCGGTTAGAACCCATTCATCCGACGAGGATAGCGACTCTTCCATGCCACCACTAGAGGACATTGATCCAACGATCAATGTGAATCCATTTGTTCCACGGGCAGCCGCCAATCGTCGTGTTCTAGCTGGGGATGCGAGAGCTGCTCGTGTAGATGGAGAGCCAAGAACTCTTGGCCAAAGGATGGATCCAATTCAGCAACCACGCCGTTTAGGTGTGAACTTTGATGCTGATGATATGCAAGGGTTTAGCTTCAACCCACAAGTTATTACCATCGTCCGCCAAAATCAGTTTGGAGGAACGAGTGCTGAATCTCCACATCAACATTTACAAAATTTTGAGATCATGATGGAGACAATGAAGCCAAAGAATGCAACCACTAACAACTACAAGATCAAACCATTCTTCTTCTCCTTGAAAGGGAAATCTTTATCTTGGTATCAAGCTCTTCCAAATGGAAGACTTAACACATAGGAGGATCTTTCTGCGGAATTCCTCACCAAATTCTTTCTGCCATCCAAGACGGCGGAGTTGAGAGGTAAGATTAATGCATTTTCTATGAGATCTAACGAAAGTTTGTTTCAATTTTGGGAAAGATTTCAGGACTTACTATTGGATTGCCCACACCATGGCATTTCAAAACTGGGTTTATTGGTGATATACTATAAGGGGCTGGATGTGGAAACACAATTCAAGCTCCAATCCCTTTCATGTGGCACATTCATGGACATGAGGGAAGATGACGCTTGGGACTTCATTGAGAAGCAAGCCCGAGTCATAGAAAAGTATTCTCACCGGAAAGTAGAAGCAAATCAAGTGGAGCAAGGAGCAAAGTTATCACAAGCTGCTCAAACTCAAATCTTTTCTCTTAATACCGAGATTAAAGAGTTGAAGGAAGCCATTAAAACCAATTTCTCAAAGCAAAAGGGGCAAGATGTAGGTTATTTGGGAAACAACAATAACCACAATGTGAATGAGAATACAAACCGCAACAACCGGAACAACAACCGGAACAATTGGAACAACAACAACAACCGGAATAATGGTTGGAACAACAATAGGGGTTCAAACAACAACAATTGGCGGTCCAACCAACAACACAATTCCGGTAATTCTTATCCCAATTCAGGAAATTCACTAACTCCGCCTTCTTCTTCTTCCATTCCCTTGAAAATCCAGGAACAAGCATCTAATAGCGGAAGCACTTCGGGGAAAGAGAAGTCCGATCCCATGTTGGAAACAATCTTGGGAAAGCTTCAAGGATTGGAGACTCGCATCATTAAGGTCAATGATTACATTACTAAGGTTGATAAAGCCCAAAAGATTTTAGAAAACCAAATGTTTTGCCATGCTGAGGAAGTTCCTAAGAATCAAGGAAAACTTCCAGGAAAGACGGAGGATAACCCAAAAGGAAGGGTAATGGCTATCACAAATTGGAGCGGATCAACCACCACCAACCCGCAGCCTAAGTTTGTAGAAGTTCCCGTCGAGAAGGAGAAAGAGAAGGGAAAGAAGAAGGAAGACGTCTACGTTCCTCCTCCAGCTTTCAAACCGCTCCTACCATTCCTGCAATCTAGAGCAGGAGCGCGTCTAGATAAGCAATTCGGTAAGTTTATTGAACTCATGAGCAAACTGCATATTAATGTACCTTTCATTGATGCAATTGTAGGTATGCCATCTTATGGGAAGTTCCTAAAGGAGATCCTCTCTAACAAAAGAAAATTAGAGGATTTTGGGGAGGTTAAGATGAGTTCGGATTCATTGGATCTCATCAAGACAATGAAGGAGAAGATGCCCCCAAAGCTGAAGGATCCGGGGTCATTTTGTATTCCCATAGGAGTGGAGACGTCACATATGATGCATTATGTGATTTAGGAGCAAGCGTGAGCATCATTCCGCTTGCCTTATGCAGGAAGATCGGTTTAGGCGAACCTAAACCGATGAAGATGACGTTGTACATGGCGGATCGATCCATAACTCGTCCCGTCGGCATAGTTGAAGACGTCCCGGTCAAGCTTGGTAAGTTCTATGTTCCTATAGATTTTGTTGTGCTTGACATTCCTGCAGATAGTCCGGTCCTGATCATACTCGGAAGACCGTTTCTTACAACATCCGGTTGTATAGTTGATTGCAAGAATGCTAGACTCGCCTTCGACATAGGAGAAGAAAAGGAAGAGTTCGTTCTCTCCACTTTGGTGAAGGAACCAGCTTTCGATGAGGATATATTCAACATCCATGACGAAGAGCTATCTAGAGAGGAGGTAAGTTCGATTCTCTTCAAAGACCCCTTGCAAAAAGTTATTTCTATGAGCATTATGGATATAGGGGAAGAAGAGGAATGCAATGAGGAAGTTGAAGCTTTAGAGAAGCAAAAAGAAGTGTATGAAGAAGAATTTGAGAAACTCTACGATGGGTCTGAAAACGTAAGAAATCACGGTCAGTCGTGCTATTCTACGGCCATAAAATCCACCAACACAACCATAATTAGCTATTCAGAGGACTCCAGTAAGTTACACGGCCAAAACCACGGCCGTGGAACTAACAGAGGCACCGTAATTGATTTCCACGCCCAAAACCACAGCCGTGGAGGAAATAGGGGAGCCGTAATTTTGGGTGAATCTGAAAGAGATTGTATCTTCTCCGCCACTTCTTTTGATTCTTCTCCAACATCTTCCACATCCTTAGACACTTCTAAGGAAGCATCGGATACTCCTCAAGAGACATTAGAGACTCCTACAGTGATGGAATTGAAGCCACTTCCTACACATCTAAGGTGCGCATTTCTAGGACCTAATTCTACCTTTCCGGTAATTGTTAGTTCCGATTTGAGTATTGATGAACATAGTAAGCTTATGGTTGTTCTTAAGAAACATAGGAAAGCCTTAGGGTATACTATAGAGGATCTAGTAAGAATCAAATCTTCACTATGCATGCATAAGATCCTAATGGAAGAAGACTTTAGAACTTCGCGACAACCTCAAAGGCGGTTAAATCCGACCATGAAGGAGGTTGTCAAGAAGGAAATTCTTAAACTATTTGATGCAGTTATCATGTACCCTATCTCCGATAGCAAGTGGGTGAGTCCCGTACAGGTGGTTCCAAGGAAGGGAGGAATGACGGTCATCGCCAATAAAAACAGTGAACTCATTCCCACACGAACCGTAACTGGATGGAGGATGTGTATAGACTACCACAAGCTAAACAACGCAACAAGGAAGGATCACTTCCCACTACCCTTCATCGACCAATTGCTTGAGAGGTTAGCACAACACTCACACTTTTGCTATCTTGACGGTTATAGTGATTTCTTTCAAATTCTGATACATCCGGACGATCAAGAGAAGACCACATTCAAGTGTCCGTGGGGAACGTTTGCTTATAGGAGAATGCCGTTTGGGCTTTGCAACGCCCCAGCCACCTTTCAAAGGTGCATGATGTCTATCTTCTCGGAGTACATAGAGGAGATCATGGAGGTCTTTATGGATGATTTCTCCGTTTATGGTTCCTCTTTTGATAATTGTCTTTCTAACTTTGCTCTTGTGTTACAAAGGTGTGAAGACACTAACCTAGTTCTTAATTGGGAGAAGTGTCAATTTATGGTGAAAGAGGGCATTGTATTAGGACACTTAATCTCTAGTAGAGGGATTGAAGTGGATAAGGATATGATAGAGATTATAGAAAAGCTTCCTCCTCCAACTTCGGTGAAAGGGATAAAAAGTTTTTTAGAACATGCTGGATTCTATAGACAATTTATAAAGAATTTCTCCAAGATATCAAAACCGCTTACTAATTTATTGATGAAGGATGCAGTTTTTGATTTCTCGCAGGAATGCTTAGATGCGTTTAATATGATTCGGGAAGCTCTAATCTCAGCCCCGATTATTCAACCTCCGGATTGGAATCTTCCATTTGAGGTTATGTGTGACGCAAGTGACGTAGCCATAGGGGGCTGTGCTTGGGCAAAGAAAAGAAGGACGAACCCACGCTATCTACTACGCTAGCAAGACGCTAGATGAAGCGCAACTCAACTACGCCACTACCGAGAAAGAATTTTTAGCAATTGTATATGCATTTGAAAAGTTTCGCTCTTATCTTGTAGGTGCTAAGGTGATTGTGTACACGGATCACGCTACGATCCGGTATTTGCTTGCAAAGAAAGATGCGAAACCAAGGCTGATTAGATGGATTCTTCTCCTACAAGAATTCGATCTAGAGATCCGTGACAAGAAGGGTTCGGAAAATTTTGTTGCGGATCATTTGAGTGGTCTACCACATCTAGAAGACGACAGTTTACCTATAGATGACTCCTTTCCGGACGAGCATTTACATATCATAGAGGAGTGCATCGACGTGATCACCAAAGTTGACGAACCATGGTTTGCTGATTTTGTTAACTATTTGGTTTGTTAGGAATTACCACCCGGATTATCCTACGCACAAAGAAAGAAGTTCTTTAAGGATGTTCGAGAATACTTTTGGAACGAACCTCTCCTCTTTAAGAGAGATCCGGACGGCATCATTCGGCGATGTGTACCTGAAGATGAGATGCAAAGTGTCATCCGTCATTGTCATTCACTACCTTGTGGAAGACACGCTAGTTCGAACAAGACTAGCGCTAAAGTATTGCAATCTGGATTCTTTTGGCCTACTTTATTTAAAGATGTGCAAACCTTTGTTTCCTGCTGCGATGCTTGTCAAAGAACAGGGAACATATCTAGGAGAAACGAGATGCCTCTTAACAACATTCAAGAGGTGGAGATCTTTGACGTTTGGGGAGTAGACTTCATGGGACCTTTCCCATCATCTTGTGGAAACCAATACATACTTTTAGCCGTAGACTACGTTTCGAGGTGGGTTGAAGAAATTGCCTCTCCCACTAATGATGCCATGGTTGTGGTTAAGTTCTTTAACAAGACCATCTTCCCACAATTTGGGACACCACAGACTATCATTAGTGATGGAGGTTCTCACTTCATTGCCCGACGATTCAAAGCTCTTTTAGCTAAGTATGGGGTGACTCACAAGATCGCCACCCCTTGTCATCCATAAACCAGTGGACAAGTGGAGATCTCGAACCGGGAGATTAAAGGGATCCTAGAGAAGACGGTTTCAAGGACAAGGAAGGATTGGTCTTTGAAACTAGATTACGCATTATGGGCATACCGGACTGCATATAAGACTCCCATCGGAACAACACCATATAACCTTGTGTATGGGAAGTCTTGTCACTTTCCGGTAGAATTGGAGCATAAGGCGTATTGGGCAATAAAGTGGTTGAACTTCAGCATGAAGGAAGCGGGAGAGAAGCGTCTCTTGGACCTTAATGAGCTTGAAGAACTTCGCTTGAACGCCTACGAAAACGCCAAGATTTATAAAGAAAGAGCGAAGCGTTGGCATGATAAGCATATCATCCCAAAGGACCTCAAAGAAGGAGATCAAGTTCTCCTCTTCAATTCAAGGCTTCGTCTCTTTCCAGGTAAGCTTAAATCTCGTTGGACTGGACCATATCTAATCAAACGTGTTTTTCCCCATGGTGCAGTTGAAGTATGGGGTGAAAAGGGCGGAAGCTTCAAGGTGAACGGTCAACGAGTCAAGAAGTATTCACCGGAACTCAAAGCTGAAGAGTTCGCGCCCACCGCACTCGAATAAGTGCGAATATGGTCTAGCTACAGACCTTAAACAAGCGCTTCTAGGGAGGCAACCCAAGGTATTGCACTTACGTTTTTGTTTTTGAATCGTAGATTAGAATAGTTTAGACGTTTTTGCTTTGTTTTGCCTTCGATACCTTCCGGTATGTTCGTGTTTTTGGATGTAGGATCAGTGGAAGAGGAAAAGAGAAGGAAAGTTTTGAAGAAAATTGACGAAACTTGGACTTTGGCACATTACAGAGAGTTCCACGGCCAAAACCACGGCCGTGACAGCTACAGTGACCGTAATTCGTAAAAGCCTGAGAAAAATCACCAAAACCACGGTTCCGTACATTTCCACGGCCGTGGAAACCCCCGAGTGACCGTAATTTTCAAAAAAATTTACGGCCACTATAAAAACCACGTTTCTTCACAAAAAACACCAAAACTCCATTTTCCACGCCCAAAAACGCCGAATTTGTCCCCCTCTCTCAAATCTCTGTTCGTTAATCGTTTCGAACGATTCTTTAACCCAAACTGGAGCAAATTCGATCATCTACAAGATCCAAGCAACGATTCGAGTGAACAATCGCCGGAGAAGACGGAATTTGGATTTTAAAATCCAAAAACCTAGGTTTTTCTTCTCTTCTCTCACTTTGTCGATTCGATTAAGTTTTTGCAAGATATATTAGGATAACTGATTGGAACTGGATTGAAATTAGTCTAGGGCTGCTATCTGGCGATTGTGCTGTTGATTGAGTGATTTTTGAGGATTTACAAACAGAATCACGGTCTCTGGGCATTCCACGGCCGTGGAACCTCAAGAACAGGCCGTAATTTTTGGCAGAAAATGGACCTCGTTAGGAGAATGTCTAATAGGACCAAGAAGAGGAAAGGCAATGCTTCCTCCTCCTCTCAGGCACCCCCTACTGAACCACCATCACCCCCACCTCCTAGAATTCCTAAGATCCATGAGGATTACCTCGATGCCTTAGAAAGGATCGAGAAGAGACCGGTCATAGGACCACGATATTTGTTGCTTAAGGATCTAGAGCCACTGAAAGTGGTAGGTGACCTTACTTGGTTGCTTGATAGAGCCGGTTTGACCATCTTCTCCGCTATTCGAGAAGATGCGTATGAGGAGCTCACTAGGGAGTTTGGGATCTCGTTTGAGCATAGCCATATAGATAGGACGGTTTCTTTCCGGCTGATGGAGAGGAACTATGAGTTCTCAATTCGAGAGTTTGGAGCCTTCTTTGGGTTCCATGAGACCTTCAATGGTTGATTTCCTAGTGGTGTATACGCCAAAGATTTTTGGGAGGATATTGCTATGGTGTACGCCAGCGAGGACCGTTGGCAACCTGCTGATACCAAGGATAAGTTGATCTATCACTTACCCTTGAAGATCGCCCACCGAGTGCTTTCTGAGTGTCTCTTCCCTAGGACGGAGACTCCTCAGAAAATCAAGACTGATGAGTTGTTTCTACTTTACTGTATGCTGCATGGTAGGCCGGCTGACTGCGCCACCCTCTTAGCTTCTACTATGAGTAAGCTAAAGAACAAGAGGGCCGACAATATTGGATACGGTGGGATGGTCCCTCACCTTGCTAGACAGCTAGGTATTGACTTCTCCGCGTGCACTAGGATAGCGGCTAGACCTCTAGGACTTCAGAGCCTTACGACTAGAGGTATTATCTTTCCTAGACATAGAGGTCCACCTACCGCTGCCATGCCTTGGGAGGGTAGAGGAGGTAGAGGGGTTACATGGCTTCCCGAGTATTCTATTATGGCTGGACGCCATAATTGGAAGGAGACATTCGCTGTTATGCATGCGAATAGATTAGTAGCACCTCCCTACATTCCACCAGAGGCACCTGCTGTAGATAAGGAGGAGATGAGAGGAGATGGTGAGTTTGAGGGAGGAGGTGAGGAGCACGATTTTGGTACCTTTCTGGATCAGCCGGATACATTTCCCGACCTCCCTAGACACTCTCCCCGTCCCGCTAGAGCTTCTGGTTCTTCCTCTCGCCGTGCCAGCGTGAGTGAGAGGCCGACATGGATGGCGACCCCTCCTGAGTGGTATAGCACGCAGCCGGATTGGATGGGAGCTCCACCGACTTGGCATGCCCAGCCACCACCTGCACCAGCACCGTCAGATGCACCGGCTTGGTATAGCCAGCCGCCGGGGTGGTACGAGCAGCTGCCGAAGTGGGCCACCGATCTTTCCAGTAGAGTCGGAGCCTTGGAGATCTGCGCGGATGCTAGGGATGCACGAGCCGATGCACATGACCGGATGATGAGAGACATTTACCTCCAGTAGTTTGGGCGGAACTATGACCCCGGCTTCTTCCCGTTTCCACCACCACCGGCACCCCAGTGAGGATGATGATGATCTACCGCTTTAGCAACTCCACCACCGTCTTGTGAGTTCATTTTCTTTCTTTCTTTTCTTTATTTCTGTTTGAACATTAGGGACAATGTTTGTCTCAAGTATGGGGTGGGGTGTGACTATTCGTTTGTAATAACTCTACTCACTTTTGCTTGCTTTGATCGAGAACACTTTGCATGTTTCATTCCATGGTTACACGTTTCATTATCGCATTGCATGAAAAAGCTTTTGAAAAACCCATAAAAATCGAAAAATTTTGAATCGATTGTGCTTCTAAGAATCGAGATGATTTCTATGATAATCACTACTTGTGAATTGAGTTTTTGGTGACAATTGTATGCTTAAACAAATAGTGAATTGAAAAGAAATTGAATGTGTTAATTATTCCTCTTTTGCAAGTTTCATAATGTGAAGAGTTTTATCTAAATCATATTGAGAAATCAAGGTTGAAGTCACATGATAAGTTCCTATACTTCTTGTTGAAATGATTAAGGCAATTCGATTTTCTTTCTTTGATCATTAGCCCCTCAATGAAATAATGGCCTCCCTTACCTATCCGGGAATTTGGAGGAGTTGATATTTGGCATGTTTCATGTGGGAGGGCCATGAAAGCAAAATTTTGCATTCAAAGAATAGAAAGAACTTATAGGTTTGGGGAAGTCAATCATGACGATGAGTAACTCGGCACCATTCACATAGCCGGGTGTTTGTGTCTTGCCAAAGTCGGATTGAGCGATATTCCTAACGGATTATGGTATGTGTATTGTTCGCCCCTAAACGTGCGTGCAATCAAGCTTTAAATTTATAAAACTAGAATAAAAGCAAGCGAACCCGCAGTGTACGGATCGGCGTAGATTAGCAAGTATTCCAGAGTATCGAACACAGGGATTTGGGGGGAACAAATTCAATTATAAAGTTGTCAAGCAAGTAAAAGGGTAAAGCTTTGCAAATATATTAGGAAAACGACAACCCTAAAGATCCAGGTATCTAATTGTGGCAATCGATTCAAGATATACTAAAGAACTAAAGACAGAGTTAAGAGTTGCAAAGGTATGCTAAGGTAATGCAATGTACGGTGAAGTTCCAAGGCTTTATATGACTTATCTAGAAATACTCTCTGTAAAGGTTGTTGAGGCTTCAATATAGAAAGGATCTAAAGACAAGAATTAATCTCAAATACCCAAACTTGTAACCCAAGGATCAAGACTAACTAAACCGATTAAGGTTGTGACACTCGAAATCGAAGTAGAGGTTGTTGAGGCTTCACTACTACCTAGAAAAGGCAAGCCAAGACTAAGTTAAAGCAAATCTTTAACTTTGGATTAAAGTAAAAGCAAGGTTCGTAAACTGAAGTAAATCACGGGTAGTTCTTGAGAATCACGGCCGTGGAAACCTAAGAACAGGCCGTGATTTAGGGTGTCGACGATATTTCTCTGACTCTCAGGGTCCAATCAAATTACGATCGATCTATCATTATCTAAGCCACAACTATCAACCCTTCACCTTAGAATTGCTAATGGGTTTTAGCCAATAATCATCATTATGATATCAATAATCAAATATGAAAGGGAGAAAAGGTAAAACCTTGAAATCTCAATAATAAACCCAAAACAAATGTCAATCAAACACAATAATCGCAAACCGCGTTCAATGGATGTAGAATCAAAGGAACACAAAAACCTCACAAAATTTCTAGGGACAATGAAGAACGGGATGTCAATCCGCCTTCAAATGTAAACCCTAATGTAACACCCCAAATTTTACAACTTAGGGAGTTACTGGTTAGGACCGCACAGTGGGTCCTGACCTTAGTTTGACAACAACTTAACGAGATCTTACAACAAGGCACAGATAAGGAAAATCAGAAATCATAAAATAGTTTTTAATAATGCATGAATGTGACCAGATCGACTACAGCCGGAAAAGAGAATATAAAAAAGTACGAAAGGAAACAATGTTCAACTGTAAAACCCACAAATGCAAAAACTGTAAAACGTCCTAAAGTACGACACCCCGGCTGACCACTACCGTCTGGATCACTCGACATCTGCTCTAACCTGTGTTAAATCTAAACAACATATCAACAGTTAGCTAACTATCCAAATATAAGCAAAATGATAACATCACAAGCACAAGCAGAAACGAAAATAAACAAACATCATGCTGGCACTCAACCGTTTATTATCTATTATTTAAGTGATTCACATTATTCAATTTAAGTTGTGGCACGAGAACTATTATTAGTTCTCGTCTCCGTTCCTTATCCAACTGGTGTAGGTCTAGCTGACTTTCACTGGTAGCATCACTACAAACCATGTATGGACTAGTCCCGGAAGAAACCCCCAGCGCCCCGCGAGCTACTGAGCAGAATGCCACCGCCCGTTACTCTTAGGCCAAAATATAGGTTGGTAATTATATCTCACAACCTATCTCTCTAACATTTCAATCACACACCACCATCATCATTTATACTCATATTTAGAAGTCAGCTAAGTAAGCCCAAAGGACTTACCTGATATACAGCTCGACTCTTTGTAAACCACTCGTTTTGTAAACTGTAGTAACTCAGTTGCCTGTCAAGGCGATAAGTGTATTAGCACACTCTCACGTAGTTAGAAGTCTAAAACTTCTAAGATCGAATGATGTATTAAGACATAACTAGTTACAGTATTAGCTTAGGGTAAAATGACCATTTTACCCTTGGTTCCGATTTTCTCGAAAACCCTAAAATTCATGTCTAAACTCCTATTTGAGGTTCTAAAGTTATATTCTAACTCCTAAAATTTTATTTGGTTCCAAACTGACATTTTTCCTATGTTTCTATTTTCTGGAAGAATCGTAAAGGTTTAACTTCGTATCTAAATATAAAATTCTTAACAGTTTATAATAATTCCGAATTAAATCTCTAGATCATCTATGAGGTTCTATTTAACCTTAGGAGAAATAATTTCTCCAAACTGTTCAGCCAATGTTCCTATAAAAATTCACAAAGTCGGTTCCTTCACTCTAATTTCCTATACTTAGCCAAAAATTTAAGTTTACCAAAACTGCTCAACTACCTAACTTCGGGAGCTCATAACTTTCAATCCGACCGTTCATTCCTTCCCAAATTTTAATATGTTAAACTACATATATCCATCTACAACATATCCAAAATTCAACGGTGGATCTTTATCCAAACGTTTAATAATTGGCCGACAAGATAGGCAGTTTATAGGTCAAAAGCTGAAGGCATGAAATACAATTTTACAGCAGCCCCTATGTCTATCATTTTATGTATAATGTTAGCATGAAATATTGTGATATTTTAGGCACGTTTTATAATCGTATTTGATTCATATTGATAGTCTTTGATTAAGCTTTATGCATATATGAGCTAGTATTGCCTATATTGTCGATATGGATGTCTACACGAGTTCCATGTTGATTATAGGTGATTTGGAGCTATTTCCGAACGAAATCGAGCAAAGGGAAGTTGAGTTGATGTACCTCTAGATTAAGGACACCTTTTGGAAGCAATTTGGAGTATTAGATTGAGGAATGCACGAATGAAAGCAAGAATCACGGTTTTACCCTAGATTACGGCCGTGGATTGTGATGCAGAATTCGATGTTCATTCCAGGGGATATTACGGCCGTGGAAGCTACCCGTGTTTGTTTCCACGCCTCAGAATTACGGTTGTGGAATCTTCCACGACCGTGATCTTGGCGAAACCTTTCGCCACGTTTCGAAGCCATGATCTTTTGAAGATTGGGCCGGGCCGACGTTTTGCCCTGCATTATAAAAAGGACGGATGAAGCAAGATTCCGTCACTTCGCCTTACCTCGCTAACTAGTTTACGACATTTCAAACCCTAAGTTTAGCGGCAAAAACGCAAGCTTAGCAACACACAAACCCTCATTCTTGGAGGTGAATTTGGAGATTTCATTGAAGATCAAAGTTCGGAGTTGAAGAATTGCTGCTAAGCGATCTTCGCGTTGAGGAAGATCGAAGTTCTTGGAGGATTTCGCAAGAAAACTCCTCTTCTTGCTTAGGTTTGATTTAGGATCGGATTGACATCCCGTTTCCTTTCTTTCCTAAGATTCGTGATTGTTTATTCCAATTTGGATCTTTTGATAAACATTCGTTCTTGATTGTGATTCGGAGATTCGTTTGAAGATTATTGAAAGTTCTTGAAAGTTCCCATCTTTTATCTTATAAATCTTGAATTGATATCAAATGACTGTTATTGGCTAAAAACCCTTAACAATTCTAAGGTGAAGGGTTGATAGTTGTGGCCTAGATGATGATAGATCGATCGCAAACAGATTAGACCCTGAGAGTTAGAGAATTGTCGTCGATAACCCTAAATTACGGGCTGTTCTTGAGTTCCACGGCCGTGGAATCTCAAGATCCAACCGTAATTTCCCTAAGTTCACGAGCCGCTTTTACCTTAATCCAAAGTTAAAGATTTGTTTTAGCTTAGTTTAGACTTGTCTTTTCTAGGTGGTAGTGAAGCCTCAACAACCTCTACCTCGATTGTGAGCCTCAACAACCTCAATCGGATAAGTTAGTCTTGACCTTTAGATCATAGGTTTGGGTATTTGATATTAACTCTTGCCTTTAGAACCTCTCTATATTGAGCCTCAACAACCTGTATAGGGAGTATCTTTTAGGTGAGTTACATAAGGTTTTTGGAACCTCAACCGTACGATTACCTTACATTAGTATACCTTTGCATATCTCTACTCTGTCTTTATATCATTAGTATATCTTGAATCTGTTGCCACAACTGAATACCCGGATCTTTAGGATTGTTGTTTCCCCAATATTTGCAAAACTCCCATATTTATTGTTTGATAACCTGAAATCGAATTTGTTCCCACCCAAATCCCTGTGTTCGATACTCTGGAATTCTTGCTTAGCTACCTCGATCCGTACACTGCGGGTTCGCTGCTTGATTCTAGTTTTATAAATTTAAAGCTTATTTGCACACACCTCTAGGGGCGAACAAGTTTTTGGCGCCGTTGCCGGGGATTTGGTTTCGGCCGAATTCGGTAACCGGTTGTCAAGCTTGGGAGCTTGCTCTCGTTATTTGATTCTTCTTGAGTGCATGCGCAGGTCTAGGAACACCGAAGATCTCTTACCTCTTGATCAAGAGCTAGAGAAAACCTTGAGACAAAGACGCAAAGAAAAGAGGATGGCTCAAGAAAACGAAAGCGATCTTCAAACTAAGTTGGCGGAGAAGGAAGCCCAACTCCGATGGAATGAGAATCTCCTCCAGGATGAGATGGATCGTCATCAAACTCAAGTTAACGGTCTACAAGACATGATCGTCCAAATGAAGATAAAGATGAGCGATCTTGAAGATAAGGTGGGCAAGAAGTCCTCGAGAAGAAGGACAAGGTCTAGAAGAAGAAGCCACTCATCCGCTGATGATAGTGATTCTTCCATGCCTCCGCTAGAAGAGATTGATCCCACGATCAATATAAATCCTTTTAACACACAAGGAGCTGCTAACCGCCGCATTCCACCTAGGAATGTGAGAGTCGAACGTGTGGATAATGAGCCAAGAACTCTTGGCCAGCGGATGGATCCAACACAACAACCACGCCGCTTAGGTGTGAACTTTGATGCTGAAGATGTACAAGGGTTTAGTTTCAACCCTCAAGTTATCACTCTTGTTCGCCAAAGTCAGTTTGGCGGTACAAGCGCTGAATCTCCACACCAACACTTGCAAAACTTTGAGTGCATGATGGAGACGATGAGGCCGAAGAGCGCCACTACCAACAGCTATAAACTCAAACCTTTCTTTTTCTCTTTGAAAGGGAAAGCACTATCATGGTACCAAGCTCTTCCTAGCGGAAAGCTAGAGACGTGGGAAGACCTCTCCGCAGAGTTTCTCACCAAGTTCTTTCCGCCCTCCAAAACGGCGGAACTTAGAGGTAAGATTAATGCTTTTTCCATGAGACCTAACGAAAGTTTGTTTCAATCTTGGGAAAGGTTTCAGGATTTACTCTTGGATTGCCCTCATCATGGCATATCCAAGCTTGCCTTGCTGGAAATTTACTACAAGGGGCTGGATGCGGGAACGCAATTCAACCTTCAATCCCTCTCATGCGGAACGTTCATGGACATGAGAGAAGATGACGCTTGGGACTTCATTGAGAAGCAAGCAAGAGTCATAGAGAAGTATTCCCACCGGAAAGTGGAGGGAAATCGTGTGGAGCAAGGAGCGAAGCTCACACATGAAGCTCAAACTCAGATTTTCTCCCTCAACAATGAGATCAAGGAGTTGAAGGAGGCTATCAAGACCAACTTCCCAAAGCAGCAAGAGAAGGATGTTGGCTATTTGGGCAATAACAATGGCGGTGACAACACCAACCGCAACAACAATAACCGGAACAATAACCGGAACAACAATTGGAATGGAAACAACAACAACCGGAACAACAACAATTGGAACAACAATCGTGGTTCGAACAACAACAATTGGCGCTCCAATCAACAAAATTCCGGTAACTCCTATCCTTCAAATTCCAATTCACTAACTCCACCCTCCTCTTCCTCTACTCCTTTGAAAAGCCAGGGGCAATCATCAAATGGAGGAAACAATACGGGAAAGGAGAAGCCGGATCCCATGCTGGAAACGATCTTGGGAAAGCTTCAAGGGTTGGAGAACCGCATCATCAAGGTTGATGATCAAATTTCTAAGGTTGACAAAGCTCAAAAGGTTTTGGAAAATCAAATGTTCAACCATGCGGAGGAAGTTCCTAGAAATCAAGGGAAACTCCCAGGAAAGACGGAGGACAACCCTAAGGGAAGGGTAATGGCGATTACAACTAGGAGCGGAGTGACTACCACCGATCCGCAGCCTACATTTGTTGAAGTCCCCGTAGAGAAAAGCAAAGAAAAGGGGAAGGAGAAGGAGGACGTCTACATTCCACCTCCACCTTTCAAACCTCCCCTACCATTCCCTCAATCTAGAGCGCGAGCACGCCTAGACAAGCAATTCGGTAAGTTCATAGAACTCATGAGCAAACTGCATATTAATATACCTTTCATTGATGCTATTGTAGGTATGCCGGCTTATGGCAAGTTCTTGAAGGAGCTCCTCTCTAACAAGAGGAAGCTAGAAGATTTTGGAGAAGTCAAGATGAGTTCGGATTCTTCGGACCTCATCAAGACTATGAAGGAGAAAATGCCCCCAAAGCTGAAAGATCCGGGGTCATTTTTCATTCCCATAGGAGTGGGAGAGGTCACATATGACGCTTTATGTGACTTAGGAGCAAGTGTGAGCATCATACCACTTGCATTGTGCAGGAAGATCGGTTTAGGCGACCCTAAACCGGTGAAGATGACGTTATACATGGCGGATCGATCCATTACTCGTCCCGTCGGCATTGTAGAGGACGTCCTTGTCAAGCTAGGCAAGTTCTTTGTCCCCATTGATTTTGTTGTGCTTGACATTCCTGCAGATAGTCCGGTCCCGATCATACTCGGAAGACCGTTTCTTGCAACTTCCGGCTGCATGGTCGATTGCAAGAATGGGAGACTCGCCTTTGACATTGGAGAGGAGAAAGTAGAGTTCGTTCTTTCCACTCTAGTGAAGGAACCAATCTTTGATGAGGATATTTACAATGTCCAAAACGAAGAAGGTTTATCTAGGGAGGAGGTAAGCGCGATTCTCTTTAACGATCCTTTGCAAAAGGTTATTACTATGAGTCTAACCGATGTAGGAGAAGAAGAAGAATGCAAAGAGGAAATTGAAGCCTTAGAAGCACAAGAAGAGATGCATGAAGTAGAGTTTGAGAAACTCCACGATGAGGCTGAAAATACAAGATTCCACGGCCATACTCTGTACTCCACGGCCGTGGATTCCACAACCAAATTCGACCTCCATTCCAGAGGATATTACGGCCGTGGAAAACCAGAGGAAACCGTGATTTTAACCGTGGAAAATGGTGATCGGCACACTTCTTCAACTTCCCCTAATTCTTCTCCAAACCATTCAACATCCTTAGAAACCTCTAAGGAAACATCGGAAGCTCCTCAAGGATCACTGAAAGCTCCGAAAGCGATGGAACTTAAACCACTTCCTACTCATCTAAGGTACGCTTTTCTTGGATCTAATTCCACCTTCCCGGTTATCGTTAGTTCCGAATTAAGCATAGATGAACATGAACAGCTCATGATTGTCCTTAGGAAACATAGAAAAGCCATAGGCTATACTATTGATGACTTAGTAGGAATTAAACCCTCCCTATGCATGCATAAAATACTAATGGAGGAGGATTTTAGAACTTCAAGACAACCTCAAAGGCGGTTGAATCCGACCATGAAGGAGGTTGTCAAGAAGGAAATTCTTAAACTTCTTGATGCAGGTATCATCTATCCTATCTCCGATAGCAAGTGGGTGAGCCCGGTCCAAGTAGTTCCAAAGAAGGGAGGAATGACAGTCATCACCAATAAGAACAACGAACTCATTCCTACCCGAACCGTGACTGGATGGCGAATGTGCATAGACTACCGCAAGCTCAACAATGCAACGCGGAAGGATCACTTTCCATTGCCATTCATCGATCAAATGCTTGAAAGGTTAGCACAACATTCGTACTTTTGCTACCTTGACGGTTATAGTGGTTTCTTTCAGATCCCGATACACCCGGATGATCAAGAGAAGACCACATTCACGTGCCCTTGGGGTACGTTCGCTTATAGGAGGATGCCGTTCGGGCTTTGCAACGCCCCAGCCACCTTTCAACGGTGCATGATGGCCATCTTCTCCGAATACGTAGAGGAAATCATGGAAGTCTTCATGGACGACTTCTCCGTTTACGGTTCCTCTTTTAACGATTGTCTTTCTAACCTCTCTCTTGTTTTGCAAAGATGTGAAGACACTAACCTAGTTCTTAATTGGGAGAAGTGTCAATTCATGGTTAAGGAAGGAATCGTTTTAGGTCACTTAGTCTCTAGTAGAGGGATAGAGGTAGACAAGGCTAAAATAGAGACCATAGAGAAACTCCCTCCTCCAGTTTCGGTGAAGGGAATAAGAAGTTTCCTAGGACATGCTGGATTTTATAGACGTTTTATCCAAGATTTTTCTAAGATATCAAAACCTCTCACTAATCTATTGATGAAGGATGCAGTTTTTGAGTTTTCGCAGGAATGTCTAGATGCGTTCAACACCATCCGGCAAGCTCTAATTTCAGCACCCATTATCCAACCACCGGATTGGACTCTCCCTTTCGAGATTATGTGCAATGCTAGTGACGTAGCCATTGGAGCCGTTCTTGGGCAACGAAAGGAAGGACGAACCCACGCCATATACTACGCTAGCAAGACGCTAGACGAAGCCCAGCTCAACTACGCCACTACGGAAAAGGAATTTCTAGCCATTGTCTACGCTATTGACAAGTTTCGCTCTTATCTTGTAGGTGCAAAGGTGATTGTCTACACGGATCATGCTGCGATCCGCTATCTCCTTGCAAAGAAAGATGCGAAGCCAAGGCTGATTAGATGGATTCTTCTCCTACAAGAATTCGATCTTGAGATCCGTGACAAGAAAGGCTCGGAAAATTCTGTTGCGGATCATTTGAGTCGCCTAACACATCTAGAGGACGACCATTTACCCATTGATGACTCCTTTCCGGACGAACACCTACACATCATTGAGGAGTGCATCAAGGTAATCTCCAAGGGTGACGAGCCATGGTTTGCTGATTTCGTTAATTATTTGGTTTGCCAGGAAATACCACCCGGACTATCATATGCGCAAAGGAAGAAGTTCTTCAAGGACGTCCGGGAATACCATTGGAACGAGCCTCTTCTCTTCAAGAGAGGTCCGGATGGCATCATTCGGCGATGTGTGCCGGAAGATGAGATGCAAAGTGTCATCCGTCATTGTCATTCACTACCTTGTGGAGGACACGCTAGTTCGAACAAAACTAGCGCAAAGGTATTGCAATCCGGATTCTATTGGCCTACTTTATTTAAAGATGTGCAATCCTTTGTTTCTTGTTGCGATGCTTGTCAAAGAACAGGCAATATCTCTAGAAGGAACGAGATGCCCCTCAACAACATCCAAGAGGTGGAGATTTTTGACGTTTGGGGAGTTGACTTCATGGGACCATTCCCTTCTTCTTGTGGGAACCAATACATACTATTGGCGGTAGACTACGTTTCTAGATGGGTGGAAGCAATTGCCTCTCCCACAAATGACGCCATGGTGGTGGTTAAGTTCTTCAACAAGACCATTTTTCCGCGATTCGGGACGCCAAGGACGATCATTAGTGATGGAGGTTCTCACTTCATAGCCCGTCGTTTTGAAGCTCTTCTATCCAAGTATGGGGTTACTCACAAGATCGCCACCCCTTACCATCCACAAACGAGTGGACAAGTTGAGATCTCAAATAGGGAGATCAAGGGAATTCTAGAGAAGACGGTTTCGAGGACTAGGAAGGATTGGTCCTTGAAACTAGATGATGCATTATGGGCATACCGGACTGCATACAAGACTCCCATAGGAACCACACCATACAACCTTGTGTATGGGAAGTCTTGTCACTTGCCGGTAGAGCTAGAGCACAAGGCGTTTTGGGCTATCAAGTGGCTGAATTTCAGCATGAAAGAAGCGGGAGAGAAGCGTCTCCTAGACATCAACAAGCTGGATGAACTCCGTTTGAACGCCTACGAAAACGCTAAGATCTACAAGGAAAGAGCAAAGCGTTGGCATGATAAGCATATCATTCCAAAGGACTTCCAAGAAGGAGATCAAGTTCTCCTCTTCAATTCGAGACTTCACCTCTTTCCAGGTAAGTTAAAATCTCGTTGGACTGGACCTTTTCTAATTAAGCGTATTTTCCCCCATGGTGCAGTTGAAGTATGGGGTGAAGCTAGCGGAAGTTTTAAGGTGAACAGTCAACGGCTCAAGAAGTACTCACCGGAACTCCAAGCTGAGGAGTTTGCACCTACCGCACTCGAATAAGTGCGAATATGGTCTAGCTACGGACCTTAAACAAAGCGCTTCTTGGGAGGCAACCCAAGGTATTGCATTTTCGTTTTTGCTTTCGATTCATAGATTAGCTTAGAATAGAAGTTTTTGCTTTATTTTTGCCTCGATTTCCCCCGGTATGTTCGTGTTTTTGGTTGTAGGATCAATGGAAAAGGGGAAAGGAAGGATAATGTCGAAGAGAAGTGACGAAATTTGGACTTTGAAGCTTTACAGAGAGTTCCACGGTCTAAATTACGGTCGTCATTGCTACAGTGACCGTAATTCTCAAAGGCCTGTGAAAAATCACAAAAATTACGGGTCCGTACATTTCCACGGCCGTGGAATGCCCCGATAGACCGTAATTTTTGAAATTTTGCCTGCAAGTATAAAAGCCACACTTCACCACAAAAACACCACAAAAACCGCCAATTTCCACGCCCTAAACGCCGAAATTGCACAGCTCATCCCAAATCTTCGTTCTCTAATCGTTTTTAACGATTCTTCCTCCTAAACTGAAGCAAATCCAACCAAGAACAAGATCCAAGCAACAAATCGCGTGGAAAACGATCAACAAACCCGCATTTCGGATTTCTCAATCCGAAAAAGAGGTTTTTGCTCTCTTCTTGATTTTAGTCATTTTTGTTCGTTTTTGTTAGAGATTATTAGGAAGAACTGATTGAGATTGGAAGAAACTAGATTAGGACTGATTGTTGTGGAGTTTGATTGCTGATTTGCTGAGAATTGAGAATTCTGTGTCGAATCACGGTCTGCATAGGTTCCACGGCCGTGGTTTTGGGAAGAACAGACCGTAATTTGTAACAGAATGGACTTCGTGAGGAGAGTCTCGGGAAGGATTAAGGAAAAGAAAGGGGAACAGAATAAGAAGAGAAAGGGTAACCCCTCCACATCTAGGGCACCACCACCACCCTCATCCCCTTCACCACCATCCTCACCTTCACCTCCATCTTCACCCCCTCCTTCTAGCATACCGATCATACACGAAAACCACCAAGCTGCATTTGAGAGGATCGAGAAGAGGGCAGTAATTGGCCCTAGATACTTGTTGTTGGAGGATCTACATCCTCTCAACATTGTAGATGACCTTACATGGCTCTTGGATAGAGCCGGTTTGCTTGTCTTCACGAATATTCGTGAAGACGCTTATGAGGAGATCACCCGAGAGGTTGTGACATCTTTTGAGCACAGCCATGTTGATAGAACCGTCTCCTTCCGCCTCATGAACCAAGACTACCAATTGAGTATTGTTGAGTTCGGGACCATCTTTGGGTTCCATGAGACCTACAACGGTCGCCTCCCTAGGAACGTTTCCGCTAAGAATTTTTGGGAGGATGTAGCTATGATCTATGCCGACGAGGACCGTTGGCATCCAGCTGATACCAAGGCCAAATTGATGTACCATTTGGCCTTGAAGATAGCTCACCGTGTTCTTTCGGAGTGTCTCTTCCCTAGGACGGAGACGCCCCAAAAGATCAAGACGGATGAGCTATTCCTTCTCTATGCTATGCTCCATGGATGCCGCGCCGATTGTGCTACCCTTTTGGCGGCGACTATGAGCAAATTGAAGAACAAATCGAGAGGGAACATTGGGTATGGTGGGATAGTGACCCACATAGCTAGGACTTTTGGAGTGGATTTCTCAGCTTGCACACGTATACCGGCAGTTCCATTAGGGCTACACGCTTTCATGGTTAGGGGACTCATCTTCCCCACACATAGAGGTCCGCCTTACGCGGGCATGCCCTGGGAGAGTAGGACCGGCAGGGGTATTGAGTGGCTGCCGGAGTATTCCATTGTGGCGGGACGCCACAACTGGAAGGAGACGTTCGCTGCGATGCATGCGAACAGGCTTGTAGCTCCCCCTTACGTTCCACCACCGGTTGTAGATGAGGAGGATATGGGAGATCCGTATGAGAGTGGTGCAGGAGCAGAGCAGGAGTTCGGCTCGTTTCCGGATCAGCCGGATCAGCAGGATGTACCTAGACGCTCTCCGCGTCCGACTGGAGCTTCAGGCTCGTCATCTCGCCGCGCTAGCGTGAGCGAGAGACCCACGTGGATGACTACACCTCCCACCTGGTACGAGACACCTCCTCCTTGGTCCACTACGCAGGCAGCAGCACCACCACCCCCACCAGCAGCAGCACCAGCAGACGCTCCCGGATGGTATGATCGCGCTCCGGGATGGTATGAGAGGATGCCGGAGTGGGCTACCGGACTTTCAGAGAGAGTCGGAGCATTAGAGATCCGGGCGGACGCTAGAGACAGACATTTGGACGACCTCGACCACATGATGAGGGACGTCTACCGCCAGCAGTTTGGGCGGTACTATGACCCGAGTTTCTCTCCATTCCCACCTCCACCGGCACCGCAGTGATTGATGACCGGACTGCTCGTTTTAGACATCCCCGCCACCATTTGTGAGTTTCTTTTTCCTTTCTTTCTTTTGTTCTTTCTTGTGAACATTAGGGACAATGTTCGTCCTAAGTATGGGGTGGGATGTACTAAATGTTTGTAATAACTCTACTCTATATGTTGCTTCTATTACGAGACTATCTTTGCATATTCATCATATGTTACACGTTTCATTCTTGCATTGCATGAAAAAGAACTTTAAAAACCCATAAAAATTGAAAATTTTTGAAAAATCTGATGCTTCTAATGAATTGAGATGAATTCTATGATAAACACTACTTGTGAATTAAGTTGATAACAATTGCATGCTTGAAAGGATAGTAATTCGAAAAGAAATTGAATGAGTAAATTTTACCTCTTTTGCAAGTTTTATAATGTGAAAATGTTACCTAAATCATGTAAGAAATCGAAGTTGAAATCACATTATAAGTTCTTATGCTTCTTTTTGAAATGATTAAGGCAATTCGATACTTTCTTTCTTCTTCTCTTTGATCATCTAACTCCTCATTGAAATATTAGCCTCCCTTACCCATCCGGGAACTTGGAAAGTGAATGAGAAAAAGGCATGTTTGATGTGGGAGGGCCATGAGAGCATATATTTGCAATCAATTGAATAGAAAGAAATTATAGGTTTGGGGAAGTCAATCATGACGATGAGTAACTCGGCACCATTCACATAGCCGGGTGTTTGTGTCTTGCCAAAGTCGGATTGAGCGATATTCCTAGCGGATTATGGTATGTGCGCTAAGGGTTTGAGGCATCTCGCAAAAATGAGAAACGCCAATCTCCTAGGCTTCGGTTTTTGTGCACCTCTATCCATAACTCCAAAAGTAAAGTCGAAAAATGAAAAGTAAGAGCGAAGCTCTAAGTGAAGAGTTGCGGAAACCGCAAAAGAAGAAGAAGGTAGTAGTCCATTTTCCCGGATTTATGCACCACTCTCCTCTTAAAGTTTCCCTTCCCTTCCATACTCTAGACCTTTTCTTTGAAAGTCCTTAAGATCAAAAGAATGTTATATGGCTTGGTGATCTAAATTGAAGTTCTTATGATTGATTTTGATAATGTTTGAAGGTTATAATGCTTGCTTGGAAGTTAAATTGTTTCATAAGCTTCCTTTACCTCCTACTCTCTAATTAAGTGTGTGAAAGTTTGAAAACGATTGAAGCAAGGTTTGAGAATGATCTATTCTTTAGAAGTCACTTTCATCCAAAAGAAGGTACACATATTTCATCCTAACTCTTGTTTAAAGCTTTTTGAAAGGCCTTGCTTAGGGACAAGCAAGTGTTAAGTATGGGGTTATTTGTTAGCATGAAATATTGTGATATTTTAGGCACGTTTTATAATCGTATTTGATTCATATTGATAGTCTTTGATTAAGCTTTATGCATATATGAGCTAGTATTGCCTATATTGTCGATATGGATGTCTACACGAGTTCTATGTTGATTATAGGTGATTTGGAGCTATTTCCGAACGAAATCGAGCAAAGGGAAGTTGAGTTGATGTACCTCTAGATTAAGGACACCTTTTGGAAGCAATTTGGAGTATTAGATTGAGGAATGCACGAATGAAGGCAAGAATCACGGTTTTACCCTAGATTACGGCCGTGGATTGTGATGCAGAATTCGATGTTCATTCCAGGGGATATTACGGCCGTGGAAGCTACCCGTGTTTGTTTCCACGCCTCAGAATTACGGTTGTGGAATCTTCCACGACCGTGATCTTGGCGAATCCTTTCGCCACGTTTCGAAGCATGATCTTTTGAAGATCGGGCCGGGCCGACATTTTGCCCTGCATTATAAAAAGGACGGGTGAAGCAAGATTCCGTCATCTCGCTACCTAGCTTACGACTCTTCAACCCTAAGTTTAGCGGCAATAACGCAAGCTTAGGAACGCACAAACCCTCATTCTTGGAGGTGATTTTGGGGAGATCTCATTGAAGATCAAAGTTCGGAATTGAAGAATTGCTGCTAGCGATCGTTGCGTTTGTGCAAGATCAAAGTTCTCGGAGGATTTTGCAAGAAGGATTCTCTTCTTGCTTAGGTTTGATTTAGGATCGGATTGACATCCCGTTTCCTTTCTTTCCTAAGATTGTGATTGCTTATTCCTATTTGAATCCTTTGATAAACACTTGTTCTTGATTGTGATTCTGAGATTCTTTTGAAGATTATTGATAGTTCTTGAAAGTTTCCATCTTTTAT
This sequence comes from Fagopyrum esculentum, assembly GCA_033239045.1. Taxonomy (NCBI): domain Eukaryota; kingdom Viridiplantae; phylum Streptophyta; class Magnoliopsida; order Caryophyllales; family Polygonaceae; genus Fagopyrum; species Fagopyrum esculentum. The sequence continues at coordinate 127,968,134 of BSUD01000006.1, read as the reverse complement.
CTTTTAAATCTTGAATTAATATCAAATGACTGTTATTGGCTAAAAACCCTTAACAATTCTAAGGTGAAGGGTTGATAGTTGTGGCTTAGATGATGATAGATCGATCGCAAACAGATTAGACCCTGAGAGTTAGAGAATTGTCGCCGACAACCTTAAATTACGGGCTGTTCTTGAGTTCCACGACCGTGGAATCTCAAGATCCAACCGTAATTTCCTTGAGTTTACGAGCTTGCTTTTACCTTAATCTAAAGTTAAAGATTTGCTTTAGCTTAGTTTAGACTTGTCTTTTCTAGGTGGTAGTGAAGCCTCAACAACCTCTACCTCGATTGTGAGTCTCAACAACCTCAATCGGATAAGTTAGTCTTAATCTTTAGATTATAGGTTTGGGTATTTGATGCTAATCCTTGTCTTTAGTTCCTTTCTATATTGAGCCTCAACAACCTGTATAGGGAGTATCTTTTAGGTGAGTCACATAAGGTTTTTGGAACCTCAACCGTACGATTACCTTACACTAGTATACCTTTGCATATCTCTACAAAAACACCACAAAAACACCACAAAAACCGCCAATTTCCACGCCCTAAACGCCGAAATTGCACAGCTCATCCCAAATCTTCGTTCTCTAATCGTTTTTAACGATTCTTCCTCCTAAACTGAAGCAAATCCAACCAAGAACAAGATCCAAGCAACAAATCGCGTGGAAAACGATCAACAAACCCGCATTTCGGATTTCTCAATCCGAAAAAGAGGTTTTTGCTCTCTTCTTGATTTTAGTCATTTTTGTTCGTTTTTGTTAGAGATTTTTAGGAAGAACTGATTGAGATTGGAAGAAACTAGATTAGGACTGATTGTTGTGGAGTTTGATTGCTGATTTGCTGAGAATTGAGAATTCTGTGTCGAATCACGGTCTGCATAGGTTCCACGGCCGTGGTTTTGGGAAGAACAGACCGTAATTTGTAACAGAATGGACTTCGTGAGGAGAGTCTCGGGAAGGATTAAGGAAAAGAAAGGGGAACAGAATAAGAAGAGAAAGGGTAACCCCTCCACATCTAGGGCACCACCACCCTCATCCCCTTCACCACCATCCTCACCTTCACCTCCATCTTCACCCCCTCCTTCTAGCATACCGATCATACACGAAAACCACCAAGCTGCATTTGAGAGGATCGAGAAGAGGGCAGTAATTGGCCCTAGATACTTGTTGTTGGAGGATCTACATCCTCTCAACATTGTAGATGACCTTACATGGCTCTTGGATAGAGCCGGTTTGCTTGTCTTCACGAATATTCGTGAAGACGCTTATGAGGAGATCACCCGAGAGGTTGTGACATCTTTTGAGCACAGCCATGTTGATAGAACCGTCTCCTTCCGCCTCATGAACCAAGACTACCAATTGAGTATTGTTGAGTTCGGGACCATCTTTGGGTTCCATGAGACCTACAACGGTCGCCTCCCTAGGAACGTTTCCGCTAAGAATTTTTGGGAGGATGTAGCTATGATCTATGCCGACGAGGACCGTTGGCATCCAGCTGATACCAAGGCCAAATTGATGTACCATTTGGCCTTGAAGATAGCTCACCGTGTTCTTTCGGAGTGTCTCTTCCCTAGGACGGAGACGCCCCAAAAGATCAAGACGGATGAGCTATTCCTTCTCTATGCTATGCTCCATGGATGCCGCGCCGATTGTGCTACCCTTTTGGCGGCGACTATGAGCAAATTGAAGAACAAATCGAGAGGGAACATTGGGTATGGTGGGATAGTGACCCACATAGCTAGGACTTTTGGAGTGGATTTCTCAGCTTGCACACGTATACCGGCAGTTCCATTAGGGCTACACGCTTTCATGGTTAGGGGACTCATCTTCCCCACACATAGAGGTCCGCCTTACGCGGGCATGCCCTGGGAGAGTAGGACCGGCAGGGGTATTGAGTGGCTGCCGGAGTATTCCATTGTGGCGGGACGCCACAACTGGAAGGAGACGTTCGCTGCGATGCATGCGAACAGGCTTGTAGCTCCCCCTTACGTTCCACCGCCGGTTGTAGATGAGGAGGATATGGGAGAGCCGTATGAGAGTGGTGCAGGAGCAGAGCAGGAGTTCGGCTCGTTTCCGGATCAGCCGGATCAGCAGGATGTACCTAGACGCTCTCCGCGTCCGACTGGAGCTTCAGGCTCGTCATCTCGCCGCGCTAGCGTGAGCGAGAGACCCACGTGGATGACTACACCTCCCACCTGGTACGAGACACCCCCTCCTTGGTCCACTACGCAGTCAGCAGCAGCAGTAGCACCACCACCACCACCAGCACCAGCACCAGCAGACGCTCCCGGATGGTATGATCGCGCTCCGGGATGGTATGAGAGGATGCCAGAGTGGGCTACCGGACTTTCAGAGAGAGTCGGAGCAATAGAGATCCGGGCGGACGCTAGAGATGGACGTTTGGACGACCTCGACCACATGATGAGGGACGTCTACCGCCAGCAGTTTGGGCGGTACTATGACCCGAGTTTCTCTCCATTCCCACCTCCACCGGCACCGCAGTGATTGATGACCGGACTGCTCGTTTTAGACATCCCCGCCACCATTTGTGAGTTTCTTTTTCCTTTCTTTCTTTTGTTCTTTCTTGTGAACATTAGGGACAATGTTCGTCCTAAGTATGGGGTGGGATGTACTAAATGTTTGTAATAACTCTACTCTATATGTTGCTTCTATTCCGAGACTATTATTGCATGTTCATCATATGTTACACGTTTCATTCTTGCATTGCATGAAAAAGAACTTTAAAAACCCATAAAAATTGAAAATTTTTGAAAAATCTGATGCTTCTAATGAATTGAGATGAATTCTATGATAAACACTACTTGTGAATTAAGTTGATAACAATTGCATGCTTGAAAGGATAGTAATTCGAAAAGAAATTGAATGAATAGATTTTACCTCTTTTGCAAGTTTTATAATGTGAAAATGTTACCTAAATCATGTAAGAAATCGAAGTTGAAATCACATTATAAGTTCTTATGCTTCTTTTTGAAATGATTAAGGCAATTCGATACTTTCTTTCTTCTTTCCTTTGATCATCTAACCCCTCATTGAAATATTAGCCTCCCTCACCCATCCGGGAACTTGGAAAGTGAATGAGAAAAAGGCATGTTTGATGTGGGAGGGCCATGAGAGCATATATTTGCAATCAATTGAATAGAAAGAAATTATAGGTTTGGGGAAGTCAATCATGACGATGAGTAACTCGGCACCATTCACATAGCCGGGTGTTTGTGTCTTGCCAAAGTCGGATTGAGCGATATTCCTAGCGGATTATGGTATGTGCGCTAAGGGTTTGAGGCATCTCGCAAAAATGAGAAACGCCAATCTCCTAGGCTTCGGTTTATGTGCACCTCTATCCATAACTCCAAAAGTAAAGTCGAAAAATGAAAAGTAAGAGCGAAGCTCTAAGTGAAGAGTTGCGGAAACCGCAAAAGAAGAAGAAGGTAGTAGTCCATTTTCCCGGATTTATGCACCACTCTCCCTTAAAGTTTCCCTTCCCTTCCATACTCTAGACCTTTTCCTTTGAAAGTCCTTAAGATCAAAAGAATGTTATATGGCTTGGTGATCTAAATTGAAGTTCTTATGATTGATTTTGATAATGTTTGAAGGTTATAATGCTTGCTTGGAAGTTAAATTGTTTCATAAGCTTCCTTTACCTCCTACTCTCTAATTAAGTGTGTGAAAGTTTGAAAACGAATGAAGCAAGGTTTGAGAATGATCTATTCTTTAGAAGTCACTTTCATCCAAAAAGAAGGTACACATATTTCATCCTAACTCTCGTTTAAAGCTTTTTGAAAGACCTTGCTTAGGGACAAGCAAGTGTTAAGTATGGGGTTATTTGTTAGCATGAAATATTGTGATATTTTAGGCACGTTTTATAATCGTATTTGATTCATATTGATAGTCTTTGATTAAGCTTTATGCATATATGAGCTAGTATTGCCTATATTGTCGATATGGATGTCTACACGAGTTCCATGTTGATTGTAGGTGATTTGGAGCTATTTCCGAACGAAATCGAGCAAAGGGAAGTTGAGTTGATGTACCTCTAGATTAAGGACACCTTTTGGAAGCAATTTGGAGTATTAGATTGAGGAATGCACGAATGAAAGCAAGAATCACGGTTTTACCCTAGATTACGGCCGTGGATTGTGATGCAGAATTCGATGTTCATTCCAGGGGATATTACGGCCGTGGAAGCTACCCGTGTTTGTTTCCACGCCTCAGAATTACGGTTGTGGAATCTTCCACGACCGTGATCTTGGCGAAACCTTTCGCCACGTTTCGAAGCCATGATCTTTTGAAGATTGGGCCGGGCCGACGTTTTGCCCTGCATTATAAAAAGGACGGATGAAGCAAGATTCCGTCACTTCGCCTTACCTCGCTAACTAGTTTACGACATTTCAAACCCTAAGTTTAGCGGCAAAAACGCAAGCTTAGCAACACACAAACCCTCATTCTTGGAGGTGAATTTGGAGATTTCATTGAAGATCAAAGTTCGGAGTTGAAGAATTGCTGCTAAGCGATCTTCGCGTTGAGGAAGATCGAAGTTCTTGGAGGATTTCGCAAGAAAACTCCTCTTCTTGCTTAGGTTTGATTTAGGATCGGATTGACATCCCGTTTCCTTTCTTTCCTAAGATTCGTGATTGTTTATTCCAATTTGGATCTTTTGATAAACATTCGTTCTTGATTGTGATTCGGAGATTCGTTTGAAGATTATTGAAAGTTCTTGAAAGTTCCCATCTTTTATCTTATAAATCTTGAATTGATATCAAATGACTGTTATTGGCTAAAAACCCTTAACAATTCTAAGGTGAAGGGTTGATAGTTGTGGCCTAGATGATGATAGATCGATCGCAAACAGATTAGACCCTGAGAGTTAGAGAATTGTCGTCGATAACCCTAAATTACGGGCTGTTCTTGAGTTCCACGGCCGTGGAATCTCAAGATCCAACCGTAATTTCCCTAAGTTCACGAGCCGCTTTTACCTTAATCCAAAGTTAAAGATTTGTTTTAGCTTAGTTTAGACTTGTCTTTTCTAGGTGGTAGTGAAGCCTCAACAACCTCTACCTCGATTGTGAGCCTCAACAACCTCAATCGGATAAGTTAGTCTTGACCTTTAGATCATAGGTTTGGGTATTTGATATTAACTCTTGCCTTTAGAACCTCTCTATATTGAGCCTCAACAACCTGTATAGGGAGTATCTTTTAGGTGAGTTACATAAGGTTTTTGGAACCTCAACCGTACGATTACCTTACATTAGTATACCTTTGCATATCTCTACTCTGTCTTTATATCATTAGTATATCTTGAATCTGTTGCCACAACTGAATACCCGGATCTTTAGGATTGTTGTTTCCCCAATATTTGCAAAACTCCCATATTTATTGTTTGATAACCTGAAATCGAATTTGTTCCCACCCAAATCCCTGTGTTCGATACTCTGGAATTCTTGCTTAGCTACCTCGATCCGTACACTGCGGGTTCGCTGCTTGATTCTAGTTTTATAAATTTAAAGCTTATTTGCACACACCTCTAGGGGCGAACATATAACTTTCAGCAGCTACTTATCACTATTTTAACTATGCTCAAGGTCGAATTACAGCAGCTCATCAATCTATCATTACGGAAATAATATACACACAAAAGATTATATAATAACCTTCCACTTAAACTAATCGGAATACTATGCAGCTCTTTGTACCAATTTAATTCTTTACACCTAGAATACATGGGATCAAGCTGTGGGAGAGAGGGAATTTACCTTCTTCAGTTTGACGGTTCTGAGACGTCTACTCTCGTTTTCGAAGAAGGCTCGTATGTGCTTCCTAACCGAAGGATAGATGGAACGAAAGTGAGACAAGCAGGAGGGGAGTCGGTGGAGAGAATAAGGTGAAGATGGGGGAATCAGATTGCTGCACTAACCTCTTGACGCGGCTGACTACGTGCAGAAGGTCGGTAAGGACTCGTTGCAGATTCCAATGGCTCTTGACGCTGCTGGGTGCGTGTGCAGAAGAGAAGGAACGGTTTGCTGTTGAAAACCGTAGACAGAAGAGACGGAACAAACGAATGTGGCTGGGCAAGGAATGAAACGTGTTTTCTGTAGATGAATCTGGACGCAAAGGAGAAGGAAGGTGAGCAGCTGTATCCCTTGATTTTAGGAAACGGTTAAGGTAAGAAGATCTGCTCTAATTAATTCTGTAAGTGCTGAACGGTTTCCTTTCTCACAGTTGGTTGGGCTGCTCTCTGCACATCCGAATGGCTGGAGTAACGGCTGGAGTTGACGTTGCTGTTGGGCTGAAGAAGGCGGAACTCTTCTGGGCTGGCGATGGCACGCTGGGCGCCGGGCTGTAGAGGAGCTGGGCCGCATAGGAGCAAGGCAACAGTGGCGCTGGGCTGGAAGAAGCTGGAGCAGCTCACGGACTGGGCTGGCAACGCTGGGCTGCTGGGGCTGTGCACTGGTGCTGCGGACAAGCAAAACAGTGGGCTGTTGGCTGGGCTAGCTGGCTGCAGAACTGGATCCGTTGGAGCTGAATTATCGGTTAACAAATGGGCTAAAATGGCTGCAGCTGGGCTCCTTAATTTAGTGAGTTTCTGGCTGGACAAGATCCCGATATATAAATATACGGACTAGGAGGATAGAGAGTTTATTATAGATTAAGATCGGCTCAGAATTCTATCATTTTATGCGGAAGTAATCTACATAAAATGATAAACTATATAAAAGATTCTATCATTTTATGTGAAGGAATCTACATAAAATGATAAATCCTATGATAATATGTCTAACTAAATAGACGGATAACGGTCAACTGATCGAGATCTATTTTATAACGTAAATAGACGGAATAAAATTTTCGGATTTTACATCAGTACCCCCTTAAAATAAGTTTCGTCCCGAAACTTGGAATAAGATACCTACCCCATACATTTCCCCTCGAGAAATATATTCTAGCAAGCAACTACTCACGTCATCAAGCACATAGACATAAACAATTATTTAAACATATAATCACAGAAGTCATATAAGGTCTCGTCTTAGTACTAACCCTTCGGTACTGAGGTAGCGGCTAACTCCGCAAAGAACTCAGGGTAATTACGTCTAATACTCTCCTCTGTCTCCCAGGTAGCGTCATCAACTCCTCGTCTAGACCACTGAATCCTCAACATCGGTATCTCCTTAGAACGCAGGCGCCTAATGCTACGCTCTAGGACGGCTACTGGATACTCCACAAAAGTGTGGTCTGGCTCAACTATCAGATCCTCGTGACTGATGACGTGTCTAGGATCCAGTATGTACTCTCGCAGCTGAGATACATGAAAAACCGGGTGTACTCCCTCCAATCTCGGTGGCAGTGCTAGTCGGTAGGCAACCTCTCCGACTCTCTCTACAATCTCAAATGGACCGACATGCCGGGGACTCAGCTTCCCCTTAATGCCGAAACGTCTAACTCCTCTCGTAGGTGACACTCTCAACCACACCTGTGTACCTACTCTAAACTCCAAAGGTCGATGCCTTTTGTCGGCGTAGGACTTCTGATGACTCTGAGCTGCTAACATCCTCTTCTGGACTAAGGAAACCCGGGCGATGTCGTCATGTATCTGCTCTAGTACTACTCCATCAGCCTTGCTAGGCTCATCCCAACATAGCGGTGTACGACATCTCCGCCCGTACAAAGCCTCATAAGGTGCCATCCCAATAGACGCATGCCAGCTGTTATTATATGAAAACTCTACTAGTGGGAGGTGATCTGGCCATACCTATCCCCAATCTAGCACACATGCCCGCAACATGTCCTCTAGGGTCTAGATGGTCCTCTCTGACCGACCCTCTGTCTGTGGGTGGTAGGCAGTGGTAAAGTGAAGACTCGTACCCAGAGCAGTATGTACCTGCTGCCAGAACCTCGAGGTAAAACGTCCATCCCTGTCGGAGACGATAGTCCTCGGTACTCCATGGAGTCTCACAATATGCCTGGTGAACTCCTCTGCTAGACGACTTACCGGCCACGTTTCCTTAATCGGAATGAAACGTGCGGTCTTCGTCAGACGGTCTACTACTACCCAAATGGCATCAAAACCTCTGCTGAGCCTCAATCCGGCGACGAAATCCATAGAAATGTCTTCCCACTTCCAATGTGGTACTGGAAGTGGGTGTAGCTCTCCTCCGGATCTACGATGCTCAATCTTGACCTGCTGACAGGTCGCACACTGGGCAACATATCGGGCCACATCAGGCTTCAAACCAGCCCACCAGAAGGAACGTCTTACGTCCTTATACATCTTACTCGCTCCTTGATGTACGGAGTAAGGGGTAGCATGAGCCTCACCTAGTATCCTCTGTCTCAGCTCAATGTCTGATGGCACACAGACACGGTCCTATCGTCTCATCACTCCATCGGCACCGATAGTGAACTGAGGTGCCTCATCTCGTGTCATCCGGTCTCGGATCCGGGTCAAAGTCGGACAGGTCTCCTGCTTCTGTCGGATCTCACCCAACAGGTCAGGAAGTAACTCTAAGGTGGCTAACTGATGAGCTGTATCGGGGAACTGGATCTCTACCTCCAACCAAGCTAAGTCTCTCTGTAACTGTGGCTGTACTGTCAACCAAGCTATCGCCTTCTCCTGAGGCGTCTTCGACTCAAAGCGTCAGCAACTACATTCGCCTTTCCGGGATGGTAAAGAATCTCAAGGTCAAAATCCTTGATCAACTCTAGCCACCGCCTCTGGCGGTTATTCAACTCCCGCTGAGTGAATATGTACTTCAGACTCTTATGGTCTGTGAAGATCTGACAGGTCGCTCCATAGAGATAATGACGCCAGATCTTAAGAGCATGTACTACAACAGCTAACTCTAGGTCGTGAGTGGGGTAGTTCTCTTCATACGTCTTCAGCTGTCGAGACGCATATGCTATAACCTTACCCCTCTGCATCAAGACACACCCCAAGCCCAGCTTGGATGCGCCACTGTACACTACGAAGTCCTCTGTACCCTCAGGCTGTGCTAAGATCGGAGCAGACGTCAATCTCCTCTTCAGCTCATCAAAACTCTGCTGACACGGCTCAGACCAGACGAACCGAGTAGTCTTCCTTAGGAGGGAAGTAAGTGGTCGGGCGATTAGGGAAAACCCTTCCACAAACCGACGGTAATAACATGCTAATCCAAGGAAACTGCGAACCTCCTTCACCTTCTTCGGAGGTTGCCAAGAAGCCACTGACTCAATCTTCGCCGGGTCGACCTTAATCCCCTCAACAGTCACTACATGGCCTAGGAACGCCACTTCTGACATCCAGAACTCACACTTGGATAGTTTAGCATATAGTTGACTATCCTGTAGAATCTGCAACACTGTCCTCAAGTGTCCGGCATGCTCCTCTCGACTTCTAGAGTAAACTAGAATGTCGTCAGTGAAGACCACTACAAACTGGTCTAAGAAGTCGATGAAAATCCCATTCATCAACTCCATAAATACTGCTGGCGCATTAGTGAGCCCGAATGGCATCACTACAAACTCGTAATGACCATACCTAGTCCGGAATGCCGTCTTAGGTATGTCCTGATCTCTCACCCTCAGCTGGTGATAACCCGATCTCAAATCTATCCTCGAGAACACTGACGCTCCATGCAGCTGGTCCAGCAGATCATCTATGCGAGGCAGTGGGTACTTATTCTTGATGGTGACCTTGTTCAGCTCCCTGTAGTCGATACACAGCCTCATCGATCCATCTTTCTTCCTCACAAATAACACTGGTGCGCCCCCGGGAGAAACACTAGGGCGTATGAAGCCCTTCTCTGCTAACTCCTCTAACTGCTTCTTCAGCTCAAGCAGCTCTATCGGGGCCATGCGGTACGGGGCCTTCGAGATCAGTCTCGTGCCCGGCTTTAACTTAAAGCTAAAGTCAACTCTCCTTTGTAAATCTAGAAATTGACCACAACTTTTGCTCGAAAGAGTACCATCCGTCTCAATTGTGGGGAATGCTAAGTAACCTCTATCTGGACTGACGTAGGATCTAATCAATTCTTCTTACTCCTCTAGTTCTTCTAATACGACTTCATTTGTACTTACTATGATTTGTACCTTTTTCTTAGCCCGCAAGTAAACAACTTCTCACAACCATTCTCTTTATATCATTAATTATATAAGGGGTCCTTTCTGACCGTCAACTCTTCCTTTACAATTTTAATTAGATTTACTGACTTGAATTATTCGGTATTACTTACACTCGTATCGCTTTGACTTTACAATTGTCGTATTTGATCTCTTTAAGGATTTCTCCACATGTCGATAGAATTCATTTGTAACCGTGTGTTCATTCTTCTTATCTGTCAACCAGTCACTACTAGTTAACCCTCACATGTAAAGGCTCCGATAGTTACCATTTAGTCTATTGTTGACCTTCTACAAGATCATAGACTAACCTTTCTTCTATCTCTTTGAAGTTTGATTTACTTGGTGGAAATCTATCTCCTCCGGCTTCTCTGTTTATACTCCTTTCGCTTCTTCTATAATTCACACTTCTCTTTCTCACTATAAGCCCACGATACTCTTTCCTATTTTAGCTGCATCATTCATCTACCGTCAATGGACTCATCAGATTTCCCACGATAGCTCGTAAATACATCTTCATGACTTCTTTTACCTCAGTCATCAACTGCTTGCGGTGCTCCTGTGTGAATCGTTGGTGTTGGTAACTTAAGTCCCATTGTGAGAGGGAAGTTATTACGGCCCTTGGGTATGCCACGATCATTTTCACACACTCCTATTCCTGAGTTGGTGTTAGATTATAATGTTGCCTTTATAGTGATCCTTTGACTCCGCTTTCAAGATTCTATCATTTGGATATTTGTAACACCATCTTTCTTGTAACCCACTTGTCATATAGAAAGTCACTCTGCCTCCATACTTATGAATTCTACCCTCCACTTTCTGGCAATTCCATAAGCTTCAGTTGTGCGGCTCTTTAAGTCCTCATAGTTGGTTTGACGACATCTCTCTTCTTAACTCTTAGGTTATCAGTGTCTAGGTGGGACCCTCTTGATTAGGATGCCGACTTACCTTGCCAATAGTGGTCATATTCCGCCCTGCTTCTAACAACAACCTTCATATTTTGGTCTGTCGGTAAGCTTAAATTTAATATTTCTTGTTTGGATTGGTTCTAAACCTTACTTTGACTTTCATTACTATGACTGTTTTTGACGGTATCTACGTGGTTCGTATCGTCATTTTACACCACACTTGAAAGAACCTCTGTGATGTCGCTCCAAATCTGCATCGTTGTCGACCATCCAATGCTTTTCTGGAAATACTCTCATGTATAACCTTCATTTGATCCTATTAAGTTAACTCGGGATCCCCTTCATGCCATGGTCGTTGGTGTTGTCCTTCAGCCTTCACTTTTCCATTTCGACGTTCCTCAACCAATCGGAGGAGTTGTCTGCCATTCGTCTACCCTAATGCACATAAGATGTACATACTAATCCTCACGTTGACACCCTTCAAAATCTACTTAGATGTGCCAACGGAGTGAGAAACTCATTAATCTCTATTAAGGACATAATATATTATTATGCTACTAACCTTCGACATAAGTTATCTATTGTAATATCTTTATAAGCAGCTACTACATCAATATAACATTTCTAAATGTACTAAGCTGCCGAGATCCACAGAGGTAGTGGTGGTCATCCGTACTTTCTATCCCAACCCGACTCTATATGCATTTTAAAACCAAAATTCTCTTTGGAAAACTCAGACCCCTTTCGGGTTCTGTTTATTTAGTTATATGACCTTTTTAGAAGATTTTAAGTGCCATTGTTGCCAACCTAGAGCTCTGATACCATGTTGTAACACCCCAAATTTTACAACTTAGGGAGTTACTGGTTAGGACCGCACAGTGGGTCCCGACCTTAGTTTGACAACAACTTAACGAGATCTTACAACAAGGCCCAGATAAGGAAAATCAAAAATCATAAAATAGTTTTTAATAATGCATGAATGTGACCAGATCGACTACAGCCGGAAAACGGAATATAACAAAGTACGAAAGGAAACAATGTTCAACTGTAAAACCCACAAATGCAAAAACTGTAAAACGTCCTAAAGTACGACACCCCGGCTGACCACTACCGTCTGGATCACTCGACATCTGCTCTAACCTGTGTTAAATCTAAACAACATATCAACAGTTAGCTAACTATCCAAATATAAGCAAAATGATAACAGCTCAAGCACAAGCAGAAACGAAAATAAACAAACATCATGCTGGCACTCAACCGTTTATTATCTATTATTTAAGTGATTCACATTATTCAATTTAAGTTGTGGCACGAGAACTATTATTAGTTCTCGTCTCCGTTCCTTATCCAACTGGTGTAGGTCTAGCTGACTTTCACTGGTAGCATCACTACAAACCATGTATGGACTAGTCCCGGAAGAAACCCCCAGCGCCCCGCGAGCTACTGAGCAGAATGCCACCGCCCGTTACTCTTAGGCCAAAATATAGGTTGGTAATTATATCTCACAACCTATCTCTCTAACATTTCAATCACACACCACCATCATCATTTATACTCATATTTAGAAGTCAGCTAAGTAAGCCCAAAGGACTTACCTGATACACAGCTCGACTCTTTGTAAACCACTCGTTCTGTAAACTGTAGTAACTCAGTTGCCTGTCAAGGCGATAAGTGTATTAGCACACTCTCACGTAGTTAGAAGTCTAAAACTTCTAAGATCGAATGATGTATTAAGACATAACTAGTTACAATATTAGCTTAGGGTAAAATGACCATTTTACCCTTGATTCCGATTTTCTCGAAAACCCTAAAATTCATGTCTAAACTCCTATTTGAGGTTCTAAAGTTATATTCTAACTCCTAAAATTTTATTTGGTTCCAAACTGACATTTTTCCTATGTTTCTATTTTCTGGAAGAATCGTAAAGGTTTAACTTCGGTTCTAAATATAAAATTCTTAACAGTTTATAATAATTCCGAATTAAATCTCTAGATCATCTATGAGGTTCTATCTAACCTTAGGAGAAATAATTTCTCCAAACTGTTCAGCCAATGTTCCTATAAAAATTCACAAAGTCGGTTCCTTCACTTTAATTTCCTATACTTAGCCAAAAATTTTAGTTTACCAAAACTGCTCAACTACCTAACTTCGGGAGCTCATAACTTTCAATCCGACCGTTCATTCCTTCCCAAATTTTAATATGTTAAACTACATATATCCATCTACAACATATCCAAAATTCAACGGTGGATCTTTATCCAAACGTTTAATAATTGGCCGACAAGATAGGCAGTTTATAGGTCAAAAGCTGAAGGCATGAAATACAATTTTACAGCAGCCCCTATGTCTATCATTTTATGTATAACTTTCAGCAGCTACTTATCACTATTTTAACTATGCTCAAGGTCGAATTACAGCAGCTCATCAATCTATCATTACGGAAATAATATACACACAAAATATTATATAATAACCTTCCACTTAAACTAATCGGAATACTATGCAGCTCTTTGTACCAATTTAATTCTTTACACCTAGAATACATGGGATCAAGCTGTGGGAGAGAGGGAATTTACCTTCTTCAGTTTGACGGTTCTGAGACGTCTACTCTCGTTTTCGAAGAAGGCTCGTATGTGCTTCCTAACCGAAGGATAGATGGAACGAAAGTGAGACAAGCAGGAGGGGAGTCGGTAGAGAGAATAAGGTGAAGATGGGGGAATCAGATTGCTGCACTAACCTCTTGACGCGGCTGGCTACGTGCAGAAGGTCGGTAAGGACTCGTTGCAGATTCCAATCGCTCTTGACGCTGCTGGGTGCGTGTGCAGAAGAGAAGGAACGGTTTGTTGTTGAAAACCGTAGACAGAAGAGACGGAACAAACGAATGTGGCTGGGCAAGGAATGAAACGTGTTTTCTATAGATGAATCTGGACGCAAAGGAGAAGGAAGGTGAGCAGCTGTATGCCTTGATTTTAGGAAATGGTTAAGGTAAGAAGATCTGCTCTAATTAATTCTGTAAGTGCTGAACGGTTTCCTTTCTCACAGTTGGTTGGGCTGCTCTCTGCACATCCGAATGGCTGGAGTAACGGCTGGAGTTGACGTTGCTACTGGGCTGAAGAAGGCGGAACTCTTCTGGGCTGGCGATGGCACGCTGGGCGCCGGGCTGCAGAGGAGCTGGGCCGCATAGGAGCAAGGCAGCAGTGGCGTTGGGTTGGAAGAAGCTGGAGCAGCTCACGGACTGGGCTGGCAACGCTGGGCTGCTGGGGCTGTGCACTGGTGCTGCGGACAAGCAAAACAGTGGGCTGTTGGGCTGGGCTAGCTGGCTGCAGAACTGGATCCGTTGGAGCTGAATTATCGGTTAACAAATGGGCTAAAATGGCTGCAGCTGGGCTCCTTAATTTAGCAAGTTTCTGGCTGGACAAGATCCCGATATATAAATATACGGACTAGGCGGATAGAGAGTTTATTATAGATTAAGATCGGCTCAGAATTCTATCATTTTATACGGAAGTAATCTACATAAAATGATAAACTATATAAAAGATTCTATCATTTTATGTGAAGGAATCTACATAAAATTATAAATCCTATAATAATATGTCTAACTAAGTAGACGGATATGGGTCAACTGATCGAGATCTATTTTATAACGTAAATAGACGGAATAAAATTTTCGGATTTTACACCTAAGATCTTCCAACTCCAAAAATAGGAAAGTGCGTCCTTCCCCAAATCTTCCTTGTACGCAATAAAACCTTCAAGCGTCCCTCTCTTTGGGGATCCAAATCCTGGGGCTGTCACCGTCCTTCTAAATCTTCCTTTGGAGAATTTGACTCTCTCTAGTCTCCTTTGGAGAAATTGACTCCTACTCTCCCTTTGGAGAAATTGACTCCCCCTAAATGTTGAAGGCTCTCGAATATATGTAGGGATCAATCTAGGGTTTAAAGATAAAACCCTAAATATTTGGGCTGAAAATAAGTCGAATCCGCTGGTATCAGAAGATACTTTGTCGTGTCAGGAGGTATCAGAAGATACTTTGGGCCGCGTCAGCAGGTATCAGAAGATACTTTGGGCCGCGTCCGAAGGTATCAGAGAATACTTTGGTCGCGTCCTAAATTCCTTTTATGCTCCTTTTTGTCTCGCTTCAAGGCTTAATCCTTAAATATGCTATTTTGCTCTATAATTCGCCAAATTACCTACAAATGCAATAAAACTTTGTGTAGACCTCTATTCTTGCAAAGTAGGTGAGTATAATCATAGATGTCATGAGTGTATGTCTATGCATGCAAAATAAAGGGAAAATCTATATAAATACATGCCTAAAAATAGGTCATAAATACATGAGTGTATGTCATGAGTGTATGCGGAAAGGAGGGAAACTTATAAGAGATGTGGTGCATAAATCCGGGAAAGTGGATAACTACTCTTTTCTTCTTCTCTTGCGGTTTCCGCAGCACTTTCAACTTAGAGCTTCGCTCTCTTCTTTTCATTTTTCGACTTTACTTTTGGAGTTATGGATAGAGGTGCACAAAAACCGAAGCCTAGGAGATTGGCGTTTCTAAATTTTTATGAGATGCCTCAAACCCTTAGCGCACATACCATAATCCGCTAGGAATATCGCTCAATCCGACTTTGGCAAGACACAAACACCCGGCTATGTGAATGGTGCCGAGTTACTCATCGTCATGATTGACTTCCCCAAACCTATAATTTCTTTCTATTTCTTTGAATGCAAAGTATTGCTTTCATGACCCTCCCACATCAAACATGCTATTTTCATTCAACTCCTCCAAATTCCCAGATAGGTAAAGGAGGTCAATATTTCAATGAGGGGCTAAATGATCAAAGAAAGAAGAAAGAAAATCGAAGTGCCTTAATCATTTCAACAAGAAGCATAAGAACTTATAGTGCGATTTCAACTTCAATTCCTCAACATGATTTAGAATGAAAGCGAATTATCAAACATGCATGAAATTCTATCAAAGTATTCAAATCCCACATATGTCATAAATCAATTCAAGCATATCAAAATCATCATAGCTATTCCACAAAACAATGTTCATCATAGAGATCATATTCATTCTAGAGGCACAAAAAATTTTAAAATTTTTCAAAAATTTCAAAATCATATGATGCAAGACATAAAACATGCAAATGGTATTGCAAATACCTCCACCCCATACTTAAAACTCACATTGTCCCCAATGTGAAGAAAAGAAAAGATGGAAAAGGATACTCACAATGTAAGATGGCGAATCAGGCAAGGCGAATCATCAATCGGGCGGTGGTGGTGAAAATCTTTAGAAGCTCAATAGAGAACTCCGAATACTCCAATCGACGTCAAAGAATGAAGAAGGGGAACTTCTTTCCGCCGAAAATTTTTCCGAAAATATTTTTTTTTTTTTTTCGGGTCGGGAATTTCCACGGCCGTGGTTTTGGCCGTGATTTTGCCTCTTTGGCCGTGGAACTTTCTGTTGCTCGCCAAAAATCCAAGTTTTGTCCATCTTTCGGCTTTTCCTCCCTAATTTGCTCATTCCTTTTTCCTGGCATCCAAAAACACAAACATACCGGAAGGTATCGAAGAAAAACAAACAAAAACATCTACTCTTATCTAAGAAAAAGAAAAATAAAAAGCAAGAATGCATTACCTTGGGTTGCCTCCCAAGAAGCGCTTGGTTTAACGTCGCTAGTTGGACCTATGTCCATAGATGACTCAATGCACCTTGAACATCTTGGATTGCTCTTCAAATCCATCATAGAGCTCTTCCAAGAAATCTCCGGTTCCTAATTTCACCGGCAAGTGGTAAGATCTCCCACGTACAAGCTTGTAAGATTTGATTCTCACCGGAATCCTCCTAGCTTTCCTATGCTTTAATGGGACATAATTCAGCCTTGCATCCCATCCTTTCCTAGACCGAGAAATCAGTTTCTCGAGAATCCTCCTAGCCTCCCCATCTCCAGCTTGGGGATAATGTATGGTCTTCGTCATGTGAATGACCCCATACTTGAACAAAAAACACTTATTGGCATTGGCGTTGAAGCGCTTGCCAAATTTACTCCTTGTAGTCCAAGGAGCATCTACTTCCAGCAGTTTTAATGGAGGTTTCATCTTCACCTTAGGAGGCTCTTTTGGAAGAGACCTCCAACTCTCCGGTGCATTCCTGAAAAAATCAGAAATTTTTATAGGAATTTCAAATGAAGTAAGAGAATGTACCTTGTTAAGTTCTTCAAGGCTTGGGACAAGTTTCATGTTGGGATGATGATCCACACATGAAATATCTCCCAACTCAGCTGGATCTTCTTCAACCTTGGCCACAGTTTCAGTAATTTGGCCAAGGTTCTCCACTTCTTCCTCTTCTTCAGTGAGAACTTCAAGTGGAGCTTCAGAATCGAGCGGAGGAACGATCGAAACTTGGAGTTCTTCGTTGCACTTCTTCTCCGCCTTAGCTTTGATAACATAGGATAAGTTGCTTTCCATGTCATCCAGCTTCTTCAACAGCTTTTCACACGTTGATTGAAACAGATCTTCAATAGGTTGCTCATAAACCTTTTGAGGGATATGAAGCTTATCCCAATCTGCAAGCTCATTCTCAATATCCTCATCTCTTTCTCTTTCGTTACTAAAGTTGATGCACTCAAATATATATTGTAAATATTTATATTGCTCCGACCTAGCTAATTGTATTGCTCTCCAATTCTCTTCTTCCAAAGCTTCGTCCCTAAGCCTTTGCCTCCAAATTTCATCAAGCTCATCTTTGAGACCCCTTATTTCGTTCCTCGCCATCTCATAGCTGCTTCCATCCATTGGAAAATCTGCAAGAACACTCAAAAGAGATATCAAATAACAAGAGCAAAGCTCCCAAGCTTGACAACCGATAACCGAATTCGGCCTAAACCAAATCCCCGGCAACGGCGCCAAAAACTTGTTCTTTGGCGAAACTCTATTCCGTTGCCGGAACAAGAACTTCGTATGAACCTAAGAACACAAACCTGCACGAACACTCAAGCAGAAAGATCAATAGAAAAAGCAAGAACAGTCCCCGGCAACGGCGCCAAAAACTTGTTCGCCCCTAAATGTGCGTGCAATCAAGCTTTAAATTTATAAAACTAGAATAAAAGCAAGCGAACCCGCAGTTTACGGATCGGCGTAGATTAGCAAGTATTCCAGAGTATCGAACACAGGGATTTGGGGGGAACAAATTCAATTATAAAGTTGTCAAGCAAGTAAAAGGGTAAAGCTTTGCAAATATATTAGGAAAACGACAACCCTAAAGATCCAGGTATCTAATTGTGGCAATCGATTCAAGATATACTAAAGAACTAAAGACAGAGTTAAGAGTTGCAAAGGTATGCTAAGGTAAAGCAATGTACGGTGAAGTTCCAAGACTTTATATGACTTATCTAGAAATACTCTCTGTAAAGGTTGTTGAGGCTTCAATATAGAAAGGATCTAAAGACAAGAATTAATCTCAAATACCCAAACTTGTAACCCAAGGATCAAGACTAACTAAACCGATTAAGGTTGTGACACTCGAAATCGAAGTAGAGGTTGTTGAGGCTTCACTACTACCTAGAAAAGGCAAGCCAAGACTAAGTTAAAGCAAATCTTTAACTTTGGATTAAAGTAAAAGCAAGGTTCGTAAACTGAAGTAAATCACGGGTAGTTCTTGAGAATCACGGCCGTGGAAACCTAAGAACAGGCCGTGATTTAGGGTGTCGACGATATTTCTCTGACTCTCAGGGTCCAATCAAATTACGATCGATCTATCATTATCTAAGCCACAACTATCAACCCTTCACCTTAGAATTGCTAATGGGTTTTAGCCAATAATCATCATTATGATATCAATAATCAAATATGAAAGGGAGAAAAGGTAAAACCTTGAAATCTCAATAATAAACCCAAAACAAATGTCAATCAAACACAATAATCGCAAACCGCGTTCAATGGATGTAGAATCAAAGGAACAGAAAAACCTCACAAAAGTTTTAAGGACAATGAAGAACGGGATGTCAATCCGCCTTCAAATGTAAACCCTAAGATCTTCCAACTCCAAAAATAGGAAAGTGCGTCCTTCCCCAAATCTTCCTTGTACGCAATAAAACCTTCAAGCGTCCCTCTCTTTGGGGATCCAAATCCTGGGGCTGTCACCGTCCTTCTAAATCTTCCTTTGGAGAATTTGACTCTCTCTAGTCTCCCTTTGGAGAAATTGACTCCTTCTACTCTCCCTTTGGAGAAATTGACTCTCCCTAAATGTTGAAGGCTCTCGAATATATGTAGGGATCAATCTAGGGTTTAAAGATAAAACCCTAAATATTTGAGCTGAAAATAAGTCGAATCCGCTGGTATTAGAAGATACTTTGGGCCGCGTCAGCAGGTATCAGAAGATACTTTGGGCCGCGTCCGAAGGTATCAGAAAATACTTTGGCCCGTCAGACGGTATCAGAGAATACTTTGGGCCGCGTCCGAAGGTATCAGAGAATACTTTGGTCGCGTCCTAAATTCCTTTTATGCTCCTTTTTGTCTCGCTTCAAGGATTAATCCTTAAATATGCTATTTTGCTTCATAATTCGCCAAATTATCTACAAATGCAATAAAACTTTGTGTAGACCTCTATTCTTGCAAAGTAGGTGAATATAATCATAAATGTCATGAGTGTATGTCTATGCATGCAAAATAAAGGGAAAATCTATATAAATACATGCCTAAAAATAGGTCATAATTCATGTCATCATGTATCAAGAGTTTGAGGCATCTCGCAAAATTGAGAACCGCCAATCTCCTAGGCTTCGGTTTTTGTGCACCTCTATCCATAACTCGAAAAGTAAAGTCGAAAAATTATGTGCAAAAGAAGAGAGCAAAGCTCTAAGTTGAAAAAGTTGCAAAACCGCAAGAGAAAAAGAAAAGAGTTAGTTATCCACTTTCCCGGATTCATGCACCACATTCCTTATAGTTTCCCTTCCCTTTCCGCATTCTAGACCTTACTTGAAAGTCCTTAAGATCAAGAGAATGCTATATGACTTGGTGATCTAAATTGAAGTTTATTATGATTGATTTTGATAATGTTTGAAGGTTATGATGCTTACATCGAAGTTTGATCAATTCACGATATTTCCTTTCTCTTTATTCTTTGCTTAGGTATATGAAAGTCTCATGAATGAATGAAGCAAGGTTTGAGAATGATCTATTGACTAGAAGCACATTTACTTAAAAGATGTTTTGTTTTTGAGATTGCATACATATTTCATCCTAACTTGAGTTCTAAAGCTTTTGAAAGCCCTTGCATGGGGACAAGCAAGTGGCAAGTATGGGGTATTTTGTTAGCATGAAATATTGTGATATTTTAGGCACGTTTTCTAGATGTTTTCATCCACTATAGTGTTCATTGATAAAGCATTGAAGCAATTGTTAGCTAGTTTGTCTATATTGTCAGTGTAGAGGTCTACATAAGCTTTGTGTTGATTGTAGGCGAATAAGAGCTAAAACCGAACGAATTAAGAGAGGATGGAGATGAATTGAGCACATCCAAGGATTGAGGACACCACAAAGAAGCCAAGGAAGATGCTAGGATGAGGAATGGCACGAAACAAAGGGAATTACGAGCAATCTATGCTTCCACGCTCTAAAATACGGCCGTAATGAAGTCCACGCTCTAAACCACGGCCGTGGAACTTGGCAACATGAATGTGGAGCATTCTAGAGAGTTACACGGTATAAAGTACGGTCGTGGAAATTGTGAAGAACCGTAATCCACTTCCACGCTCTAAACCACGGCCGTGGAACTCCATGAAACCGTGATTTAGGCAATCTTTTGACGAATAAAATATGAACACATTGTCTACACATATGGGCCGGACGGTTATTTTGTCTTTCCCTATAAAAGGACTGAAGGAGAGAGATTTTGGCACCTTCGCTTACGCTTGCTTGCACGTGCCTAGGGTTTCATTGGACGTGCGGAGGATTGCAATTTTGCAACGGAGATTTACGAAGGCTTGAAGATTTGGAAGTTGCGCTTTTGTTCCTAGGTTTGATTAGAAGACGGATTGACATCCCGCTCTTCGTTCTTATCAAGGATTGTGATTGGTTTGTGTTATTCCAAATCTGATATACATTATACCCTTGTTTGTGGATTTGAGATTGATTTGAAATTTATTGAAGGTTTTCAAAAGTTTTCATCTTTCATTCTTCTAAATCTTGAATTTGATATCATAATGAATGTTGTTGGCTAAAACCCTTTAGCAATTCTAAGGTGAAGGGTTGATAGTTGTGGCTTAGATAATGATAGATCGATCGTAAACAGATTGGACCCTGAGAGTTAGAGAGATTTCGCCGACGAACCAAAATCACGGGTTGTTCTTGAGATTCCACGGCCGTGGAACTCAAGATCCACCCGTAATTTGTGTAAGTTTACGAACCTTGCTTTTACTTTAATCCAAAGTTAAAGATTTGCTTTAACTTAGTCTTGGCTTGCCTTTTCTAGGTAGTAGTGAAGCCTCAACAACCTCTACTTCGATTTCGAGTGTCACAACCTTAATCGGTTTAGTTAGTCTTGATCCTTGGGTTACAAGTTTGGGTATTTGAGATTAATTCTTGTCTTTAGATCCTTTCTATACTGAAGCCTCAACAACCTTTATAGAGAGTGTCCTTAGATAAGTCATATAAAGCCTTGGAACTTCACCGTACATTGCTTTACCTTAGTATACCTTTGCAACTCTTAACTCTGTCCTTAGTTCTTTAGTATATCTTGAATCGATTGCTACAATTAGATACCTGGATCTTTAGGGTTGCTGTTTTCCCAATATTTGCAAAGCTCATACATTTACTTGCTTGACAATTTATAACTGGATTTAACCCCACAAATCCCTGTGTTCGATACTCTGGAATTCTTGCTCAACTACGTCGATCCGTACACTGCGGGTTCGCTTGCTTGATTTAGTTTTATAAATTTAAGACTAATTTGCACGCACGCTAAGTGGTAAACATAAAGCGTGATCGCTAGTTGAAGAATGGTAGATTAGGTTAAGGGCTGAGTACGGAAGATAGGGATTGGATTAATCGGGTGTAGTTAAATAGGAGTTACATAGGGGAGTTAATTAGGTTGTGGGAGTGGTTTAGGAATGTTCGGCTAGTGAAACAAATTAAAACCGCAGGCAGCTCTTCATCCATCTTGGGCCGATCCAGTAGGAGTAGAACCATGGTTTGGGCCGGCTATAGGTAGAAGGAGTGGGTTTTGGTCACAAGTGTAAATGAAAGTAATTATATTAAGATTTGGTGGGAAAACCTATCATTTATGTTAATTAAGTTACATAAAATGATAGCATTTTTGATAGTGTGCCACAATAGGTAAAGTGGGAAAAAGTTAATGGATCGAAATCCGGCTTGACTCGGACTAATCGGCATAAAAATTTTCCGGATATTACATTTTCATCATCCTCACTTCTCCAACATCCTCTAGCTTCCTTTTATTGAAAAGGATCTCTTTTAAGAATTTTTCATAGCCGGCATCCCTGCAATGGCATCCATAAAAGGGATATTAATATGTAGTTTGCTCATAAGATCGATGAACTTACCGAACTGCTTGTCAATCCTTTCTCTTGCTTGAGATTTTGGAAAAGGTAGCGGTGGTTTGTATGATTGAGGAGGGACATAGACCGGTGCTTTCTCTTTGTTGCTTGATTCCAGCTCCTCAACCATCGGTTGCTTCCCTTTATCCACATTATTTGGTTGCGGATCATTGGTTATGATTCCGCTTCTTGTTGTGATAGCATTTACCTGGCCCTTGGGATTATTTTCGGTTCTTCCAGGAAGTTTCCCTTGATCTCTGGGACTTCTCCGTTTTGCTGAATACTTGATTTTCTTAGGATTTTTTAGCCTTAGAAATAAAAGTAATCGAATTTTCCAGCCAACTCATATTTCCTGCCAAGGCTTCAATCATTCCTTCAAGCTTATCCTTGGGGGGCTGAGCTTGAGAAGATTCCCGACTCATCAAAGGAGTAGAAGTAGAAGAAAAAGGTGGGTTAACACCTTTTTCAGCGTGAGAATAAGGGTTACCGAAATTATTTTGTTTGGATCTTCAATTATTGTTGTAATTCCGGTTGTTGTTGTAATTGTTGTTCCTATTCCCATGATAGTTCCCTTGATTATTTCCTCTCCCCACGTAGCTAGCATCTTGTTTTGATGCTTGCATTTGAGTCTTCAAAAGCTCCTTCAAAGCTTTCATCTCTTTGTTTAGAGCGTCATTTTGATTTACACTTGCGGGAGTAAGATTCAGCTCTTGAGTTCTTGATCTTTGACTCCTGTTATTAGGCCTTCGTTGGGAATATTTCTCAACGATTTGAGCTTGTTTTTCAACAAACTCCCAAGCATCATCGACTCTCATGTCCATAAACGTTCCAGTTGAGAGGGATTGGAGTTTAAACTGGGTTTCTCCATCCAAACCCTTGAAATAAATTTCCACCAGCTCGATTTTTGGAATTCCATGATGAGGGCAATCTAATAGAAGGACATTGAACCTTTCCCGCGATTTATATAAGCTCTCATTATCCTTCATGATGAAGACATTAATTTTCCCCCTCAATTCCACTGTTTTCGATGGCGGAAAGAATTTTGTGTGAAATTCCGAAGACATTTCCTCCCATGTATTCACTCTTCCGGATGGAAGAGATTGATATTAAGCAAGCGCCCTATCCTTCAAAGAGAAATAGAAGGGATGCAATTTATAATTATTATTCTCAACTTTGGCAGGCTTCAAATTTTCCATGAGAATTTCATTATTTTGTAAATGTTGATGTGGAGATTCCCTTTCCAATCCTCCAAATTGACTTTGGCGGATCATAGTAATAACTTGGGGTCGAAAATCATAGTCATGTTCATCCGGATCAATAATAACGTCTGGACGGCGTGTTTGTTGAACGGGATCCATTAGTTGACCAAGTGTTTGTGGTATTCCCACAAGTGGATCAACTCTTCCAACACTTGGTAAAGGGTTAGGTGCAGGTGGTGGCACAATGAGAGGTGCCAGTGGCTCAGCCGCAGCCCTAGCGTTTCTTTCTTCATTTATTAGTCGAATCGATTCTCTCAATTCGTCCATGTCAGCTAGAACTTTTTCCTCTATAGCAATTCTTTCTCTTCTTTCTCTTACGAGAGCTTCATCTCGTTCCCTTACTCGATCAAGAGCTTCATTCAATTCAACTTGAAGATCTCTTCCTCCTTCATTATTCGCAGCAGTCATTGCTGCTTCTTTTAATCGCCTTTTGTATGTCTTTTCAGGTTCGGGATCGTATGGTACGATTTCTTTTCTAGCTCCAGTTTTTCGCATAAACTTATGAGAAGATCCTGCAAGAACACTCAAGTAAAGTGATCAATAGAAATAGCAAGAAGTTTTCAAGTTAGATAACCGAAACCGAATTTGGTCTAAGCCAAATCCCCGGAAACAGCGCCAAAAACTTGTTCGCTCCAAAGGGTGTATGCAAGCTCCAAGAACTTCCTTCAATTCTTCAATCCGAATGATTATTCTATGCGTAATGTGTGTATACTTGATTGGATGAGATGCCTTTGAAGGTGGTGAGACGTCCTCCTTTTATAGGATGTGAGGATCTATCTTATGGTTACAATCCTACAACCAATCGGATTATACAAGATAGAAATCGACCTATCTATAAGGGAGATCAACCGATTTATATATATATATTGATCCAATTTTTGCTTCTGCTCTTATTTATCTTTTAGTTCCGTCTTCTATCTTATATTGTGATCTTTTCTCATATCATCTCCTATCTTTTAGCTCCCTTCTTGATCCTTAATGATGTCATGCTCCATAATGATCCATTTCCACATCAAATCTCCACCTTTTACCTACAATTTCACAAAAAACGTGTGTAGACCTCTATTTTTAAAATATATATCAATATGGACTAAAAGTCATACAATCATCATTAACTGTATGTAAAACTGAGACGATAAACTCGTATAATGCATGAATGTGATGGTATATAATTCATGTCATCAATAGGTCGCACACTGACCTACATATCTTGCCACATCTAGCTTCGGACCTCCCCACTAGAAGGAGCGTCTGATATCCTGATACATCTTACTCGCACCGGGATGCACTGAGTAAGGTATATCATGAGCCTCTTGTAAGATCCTGCCTCGGGACATCATGGCGTCTCAAAACGCCATCGGCACCGTGATAGGTGATGGAATCACTATCATTTAGGATAGTTTTTAGAGTCTTTTTATTGCATTTGTGTCGGTTTATGCTACTAACTCCTTGGTCCAGAAGAAGAAGACTAAAAGAAGCTAAGGAAGGAGTTATAAGCACTTAGGAGTGAAGATCATTCATGAAGCAAAGCTTCTGTTGCCTCACCGCCCTAGCGGAGCCTTGTCCCCGCCCCTGCGGGTGACGCCTTACACCGGAGCGCTCCCTGCGCCTTCGCTAGCGCCGGCCATGAAGTGTGTCACCGCCCCCGCGCCACTCCTTGGCGCCCCGGCGGTGACTTGCCCTGAAGAGACGAAGACCAGCTCCCCTACGCCTTCCACTGCGTCTGCCTACGCCTCAACCTGGGAGTTGGAAGACAAAGAGGTTGTGTCACCGCCCCTGCGTTGACATAGGAATGCCCCGACGGCTTGGCATCAGAAATGTTCGCTCCAAATGGTGTGTGCAAGCTTTAAATTTATATCCTAAGATGTATGCTTAAAACAAGGATGCGAACCCGCAGTGTACGGGTCAATCGTAGTAAAAGCAAGAAATTCCGGGGTGTCGATCTCAGGGACTTAGGTGAAACAAAGCAAGTATAGGTTGTCTATGCAATTACTAACCACAAAGGTGATTAAAACAATAAAAGATGATAAAAAGTCAATTATGGAAATATGCAATTCTAGGGATTAAAGCATCTAGTTGTGGTTCCAACTCAAGATCTAAAGATAAGCGGACAAAGCTGAGGTTTTGCAAAGGGAAGGTGTTACTAAAGTGGAATAGATCACCGGGTAAGTCTCACTACTCACTAATCCCAAACCGTAACTCCTATTACCGGGTAAGTCTCAAGGAATTAAGGAAAAGAACTATAACCTCAAACCAACACACCACCTAAGGGAATAGAATCAACCTTTACCGGGTAAGTCTCAGGCTAACTCACAAAGATGGATTGAAAGCACACTCAAACCCCAATAAAGGATAAACCTTTATTACCTATACTTATGATCTTGGGTAAACAAACAAAGGAATTACCGGGTAAGTCTCATCCTAAGCTTGCATTGAACCAGGAAAGGTGTAATAAGAATAGGATTTTGCAAAC
Organism: Fagopyrum esculentum; assembly: GCA_033239045.1. NCBI lineage: Eukaryota > Viridiplantae > Streptophyta > Magnoliopsida > Caryophyllales > Polygonaceae > Fagopyrum > Fagopyrum esculentum. The sequence goes on along the minus strand of BSUD01000006.1, from coordinate 127,941,788 downwards.
TCTAACACTTAACTCTCAATTTCGGATCAGATAAGGTCACCTCGGTCAGACGAATTCCACCCCGGCCGAGATGTTCATCGACTGGGCGAGATGTTCTAGGGTTAAGGATAAGGACTCGAGCTTTCAGGGTCCTATTGGAATTTAAGATTATTCTATCATTGTTTTTCCCACAACCTTCAGCCAATCACCCTAGAATCACACAAAGAAATTAGCCAATCATCATCAAGAAAGCAATAATCAAATATATGGAAAGAAAGTGAATAATTGAACACAAAAACCTTAAGAAAAAGGCTTCAATAACTGAATCAACTATCAAACAAACAAGCGTTCCTTGGATCAAAATCCAATAAGACAATCAACAAGAAGGGAATCTAAGAGAATCTTACAAAACCCTTCACAAAAGCTATAAAAGCTATCAACTTCCATCCTTTAATCTTCCAAAATCCTTCCTAACTGCCGGAGAGCCCTCTAAGCATGGTTGGATTTGTGGAAAATCCAACCCTTTATATAGGAAAACTACCCTCCAAAGATAAGAGATCTTAAAAAGATATTGTCCTAATAAAATATATCTCTCTCTCATAAATAAATCCCCAAAATATATGATCTTCCTTCCAGAAATCCAGCCTAAAAATATAAGATCCCTCCTTCCAAAAATAAAAGATCTCAGCCAAGAATAAAAATATATCTCGCCGCGTCCAAGGTGTTCACCTCGGTCGGGACGCTCCTCTAGATCACCTCAGTCGAGATGGTATTGTAGCTGACCGAGGTGGCTCTAAACTGAATGTGAAATCTCTTAAATCTGGTCCAAAGTAAATCTTCAATCCAATTCCATGCTTCCTGGATTCTTCCTTAAGTAGCTCCAATGACTCCTTAGCTCCTTTAGCTCCATTTTGATGCAAAACGTGCCATTTTACATACGATTACAACGAAACTTGGTGTAGACCTCGATTGCCACAAAGGTAGATGAAATGACAATATAATCACATAATATACATCCAAACATGCAGATTATTGAAGATAAAATGTCTAAACAGGTCCCAAAATATAGACTATAATTCATGCTATCAAAATACCCCATAATTAGCCCTTGCTTGTCCCCAAGCAAGTTCCAAATCTGAAATACAAGATAGAATGGATTATAAGTCATAATCATCAATGAAAAGTATTTCAAAACATTTTAGTGGTGTGCTCAAATCATAGATCATTCTAAGATAATGCTTCATGGTGTTTAAAATTAAAATATGATCAAAACATTTTATAAATATAAAAAAGTTGTTCATCTTTGCATAAAATCATAGAATGCATAATAAATCATAATTATCGAAATTAATCATGTATAATCTAGTTGAAACCACAAAGTCAATCAACAAGCTCGAGGTCTCAAGGTCTTTTCAAGAGAAGGTCAAGAAACGTGTGAGGGTGGGATGTATATAGGGAATGTGGTGCTAGAATCCGGGAAAAGGATCTTTACTTCACTTCTTTTGAACTTCAGCATCTTCCACCAATAAGCTTTGCTTATTTACTTTTTACTTTACTTTTTGGGATGCATGGAAAGAGGTGCACAATAACCGAAGCCTAGGAGATCAGCAATCATCAATTTCTCGAGATGCCTCAAACCCTTGATGCACATACCATGACCCGTTAGGAATATCGCTCAATCCGACTTTGGCAAGACACAAACACCCGGCTATGTGAATGGAGCCGAGTTACTCATCATCATGATTGACTCCCCCAAACCTATTTGTTTCTTTCTAACTTTCAGCCAACATCTCAACTTTTCTTTCACTTGCTTTTCACTTTTGCTTGCTTCCAAATTCCCGGATAGGTAAAGGGAGGCAAATATGTATATGAGGGGCTAAAGCATGATCAAGAAGAAGAAGAGAAGAGAATGAATTGCCTTGGTCTTTCCAGGAAGAGAGTGAGAGAACTCATCATGTGGTGTCAACCTTCAAATTCAACATAATTTGGATAAAAACAAAGTATTAAACATGTCAAAATTTCAAACAAAGCATTTAGCAACTTCAACATATCATAAAACCTTTCAAACATATAAAGATTTCAAAACCAGTCAGCAAACAAAATCATCACTGAGGTCATATCCAGATAAGAAGCACAAAAATCGTTTCGAAAACTGTTTCAGTTAAACCACCTCGGTCGAGATGTTCTAAGTCAACCGAGATCCTGCACCTCGATTGGTCAGAAGCACTTCGGTCGAGCTCATAAAAAAAAATTTCAAACCAATTTTTGACTTTTTTCTCGATCAAATAACATGTATGCATGCATGTAATCTTAGATAAACACATAGAGCAAAATAAAATAGTAGATATCCATCAAGAGTCAAGTCATACATCCACGTAAGTCAAATAAATACATACCCACATACCCCATACTTGGGACACATTGTCCCAATGGGTCAAAATAAGTCTAAAGAAACATAGTAATCACCTGATAAAGCTGAGATGCATAATAAATAAATAAAGAAAATCCTGCAAGCTCTCAAGCATCTAATCCAGATCCGGTGGTGGTGGTGGTGGCACGTACGGGTACTGAGATGGGTCGAATGGGTAGCCCATGATATGCTGAAACTGAATCTCAGCCATCATGTGCTGGTAATGCTGTCTCTCCTACATCTCTCTAATGTCCAGGGATAGGGCGGCTTAGGTATCTATCACCTGGTCCGTCGGATCATCGATCCGGCGGTGAGAGACTAGATCCCTCTGCCTGCGTACCCTACGCCTGACTGGATGTGTTGGTGCTGCAGCTGGCTCCTCCTCTGTCTCGTCGTCGTCCAGATCGACGACCGGCACACTAGTCCCAGTTGTATCCACACCTGTATCCATGGCAACACCGCCATCCTCATCCTCATCCTCCTGCTCCTCAGCCTCCTCATCCTCGTCCTGTCTCTGAGCTGCTGCATCTCTAGCATCCTCCATAAGCGAAATCCATGTGATATGCTAGTAGTGCGGGTCATAAACAGAGAACTGAGGTGACCATCTAATACCCTGAGGTGTGTAATATCCGGAATTTTTATTTCCGTTTAATTCCGAATCAAATCGGACTTTGAGCTGTTGACGGTTTTCCATTTTATCTAGCAATTCTTTCTTCACAAATTTTATCATTTTATGTAGAAGCTAATTCACATAAAATGATAAAATTATATCAAGCTCTAATTCCTATAATTATTTATCATTTTATGTAGAATTTAATTCACATAAAATGATATAATTATATCAAATCCTAATTCTTATAATTATTTATCAATTTATGTAGAATTTAATTCACATAAAATGATAGAGCTATATCAAACCCTAATTCTTATAATTAATTCTTAACGATAACTTTAGACGAGATCTGACAAGGCTGAGACGAGATCATGACAAGCCTGAGACGAGATCATGACAAGGCCATGACACGTTTTTGACAAGGCTGTGACAAAGCCAGGACATCTTCTCTTCGCAGCCCACAGCAGCCCAGCTGTCTTCGCAGCCCACAACAGCCCAGCTGTCTTCGCAGCCCACAGCAACCCCAGCGGCACTTCGAGCCCAGCCAGCCCACATCCTCGAACAGCAACCCAGCTTGTTTACGAGCCTAGTAGCAGCCTTTCATGCAGCCCGTACAGCTCCTCCCCAACCCAGTACCTTGCGTTTGTAATGGACAGCTACACGTTCAGCCAGGGAGAAGTAACAGCCGGCCCTTCCTCTCCAATTCCGTCACACGTAATAGCTGCTGAGTTCTGTAACGGTTCCTTAAATTGAGCCTGCACATTTCCCTTCTACCTCCTGCATACGTAACAACCATCTGAAGCGGTATCTTCACACAGCAGCCGCTCAAACAATTCTCACGCAGCAACCGTTTAGGCAACATCTCACAGCAAACGAATAGCCTCCTGGGCTGCGTTTAGGACTCCATCTGAGTGCAATCGAAGAGCAGGCTAGAGCTTCTACTCCCTCTCCCCAACCTTGGAGCCTTCTGCGCAGCCACAACTCAGGCGGGAGTCCTGATCTGCTTGCCTTGGTACACAACCACCGGGACTGCTGGATGCTTGGGACCAGATCTTCTCCCTTCTGCACAAGCGCCGCTCTTCTCTACAATCGAGTAGGTGATTCAGTAAGGATGGTCCTCCCTCTCCTTATCTTCCTTGATATATTATAGGGCTGAAGGATACTTGGAAACCTTGTACAGAAACACAGCAGTAGGAAGAAGGATTCCGGGTTGTTGACTGGGCATGAAGTGACGAGCAGGCTTTTTCGAGTCCATATTAGGGTATGTTAGACACCTCCTTTCTTGCTGAATTTTGGATATGTTTTAGTCAGTAGTATATAGTAGATCATACTAAAATTTGGGAAGAATCGGAGTTACGGTTTGAGAGTTATTGTGTTTCAAAGTTGACGTTTTTATATATGTGCTGAGTGTTGGGGAAAACAGCAAGTGATGCTGTTTTGTGAGATGGTTTTGAAAAGCTCTCGATCTCCGTTGGGCTTGAATTTTGGATATGATATAGTTTACATATTGTTGTAGAACATATTAAAATTTGAGAGGAATCCAGCGAGTGGTTTTGGATTTATGATTTTTCAAAGATTGAGTCGTAAGCAGTTTTTCGGTTGTGCTGAAATTCGGTTTTGTGAGATAGTTTTAAATAGGATTTTGATCTCCTTTGCAGCTAAATTTTGGATATATTATAAATAAGATTTTATATTAGAACATATCAAAATTTGGGATAAATCCAGCGAGTAGTTTAGGAGTTATGATTTGTCAAAGTTAAGACAGTGTGTTGTTCGTTAGGTGTTGTAACCAACTTTAGAAATTTTTGTAGAAGTGATGCTTTAACAGTTTTAAGAAGTTCTTTCTCCTATGAGTAGATGGGATATCATAGAGGACCTAAGGAATTATTTCGGAATTTTTATAAGATTATTCGAATTTTATATTTGAAGTTGTAGTTGGACTTTAGTGACTTTTCGGGAAATAGAAAATGGGTAGCTTTTCTAGTTGTTACCTAAAATCATCCTAGGGAGTAAAATATGATTAGTTAGCCTCAAGTAAGAATTTAAGTACATATTACGGGTTTTTGGAAGACTCGGGACCAAGGGTAAAATAGTCAATTTACCTTAAATAAACACTGTAATAACTTTTGCCCATAGAATCGTACATCTTAGGAGTTTTAGACTTCTAAGTATCCAAGGAAAAGTGTTGACCCACGTGCCTCCTTTGACAGGCAACTGAGTTCCTGCAGCTACTGATTGAGTGTTGCTAAGAGAGACGAGATTTAATTCGGTAAGTCCACGGACTTACTTAGCTGGCTTCTTGTATGAGTGTAATGTGTATGAGTGGTGTTTGTTAGTTATGATAAACAACGAAACCGGATTAGGCCGACTTTATTATTTACGTAATTGACCCAAGTGTATGATAACGGGTCGTGACATCATCTGCCTAGCTCTTGCGAGAGTCTAGGAGGTTCCCTGCGACCAGCCCAGTCCGGTAGACGGTCAAATGCATTAGTACCATTCCGCGTTGGCAAACGGGGACAGGGGCGAGGTTTGGGAATCCCTCGTGTCACAAACTAAGTATCATTAGTAATGACATATCACCTAATTAAAGATAATAAAAGAATTGATTGTTGCATGTTGATTGAGTATGTTGTGTGTTTGTGCTTTTACCTTTATACTTATGCATAGAATGTTAGCTAACGGTTTTATACCGCTTGTAGATGCCTTGCAGGTTAAGACAGTTGTGGAGAGATCCGGAGGGAATGGTCAGCTGGGTCCACGTACTTATTTAGTTGGGGAAGGGGATGTCTTATGTTTTTCTTATGTGTCGTTTTGGTACCTTTGTTTTGTAAGGCTGATACGTATTCTTCATGTATATATTATTTAAAGTTTTCAAATGTTTTAAATACTTTTGTGCCTTGTTGTAAGATCCAAGTTGAATTGTTGTCAAACTAAGTTCGGGACCCATTGTGAGGTCCTAACTAGTAACTCCCCGAGTTCTTAGAATTTGGGGTGTTACAAGGTGCAGTCTGCTCCCAGGGGCATCGCCACATACGGCGTAGTAAGTCCGCGAGGAACCAGTATCCTCCGAGTGATCATCTCCTGAAGCCCGAGCTGCTTGTCAGCCATTACCATAGTACAAGCGCTCAAGTCCAAGTCCATGTAACTCGCAATGTGAGTCACTATCCCTCCGCAGCAGATGTCTCCCTTCGCCTTCGCCTTGATCTTGTGAAAATCCTCCGCTAGCATAACTCCAAAATCCGGAACTCCTCCGATCACCATACAATAAAGACTCAGCAGCTCACCCTGTCTAATCTTTTGGGGCGTCTCAGTGCGCGCCAGAAGAGTCTCGCTAAAGATCCTGTGAGCAAGTCTAAAAGCTAGGTGGAAGATAATTCTCTCCCTGGAGTCTCCAGGTCTCCACCTATCAACATGCTCAACTACATGAGCTATCTGGCCCCAGAACTCTCGAACTACAACTCGAGAAGGAAAATCAACAACAGTGGCGGCTGGGAAGCCAAAGATATCCCTCCAGTGGTCCATAGGAACTAGATAGTTCCGGTTCATCAACCGGTACTTGATGGCGCGCTCAGTGGGCAAGTAAGTGACGGAGCTAACAAACTCCAGTGTCGGCTCAAGATAGGCTGGAGCTCTAATCTCAGTAAACTGCTCCAGCCCCACCGCAGATATCATCCGCCTCAGATCATCATCTACATGGAGGCAGTCAAATGCAGAAACGTCCAAAAACTGTGGTGCAACCACTGGACGTGCCGCTATGCGGTCATAGTCTACCTGGTGATGCTCATGGATCACCGGTATAGAACGGCGTGAAGAAGAAGAGGGGGAAGGAGAGGATCTATCTCTCAAAACAAGCTACCTGTCAGAACTCATCTCTTTCTATCACTGTCAGACCACCTCGGTCACTCTGACAAATCTCAAGAACACCTCGGTTGAGGCGCAAGCCGACTGGACCGAGGCGAAGTGTTGTGCGATCGTTTCTCTCAAAAATCCAGTTCTTCTCCAGCACAATGCAGGGGCAACCAAAGCCCAAATCGAGTGAAATCAGTGGAAGAAGAGGGAGTTAGGGTTTTTTCGAATTTACCCCAAATTTGGTTAATTCGGTGCGTTTTTACTGCAGATTGTTGCTTGCAAATCGATCCTCTATCCTTTCCTTGCAGTTTGGAAGCGACAATCGTCGAAAACGAGCGAAAAATGAAGAGCGAGGCGAATTGGGCGTTTCGGTCGAGAGGGAGATAGAGGGAAGAGAGAGAAATCTCAGCCCCCTTTTATACCCTTTTCTGGAACTACTGTCACCTCGGTCGAGATGGTCTCGACTGGACCGAGGTGTACGGACCGAGGTGGATCTTCAGTAACCCTAGTTGCCTCGGTTTCTCAAGAATCATCTCGGTCGAGGTGCTGTGACAGCAACCGAGATGTGTCTCAGTCAAACTCCGTCTTTTCAAATTCTCGAAGTTCTGTCCATCCAGTGTTGCTCCTGGGTTGTATTCCTTCCTTAGATGTCACCTGTTGTCTGTCTAGGACGCCAAAAACAAAGCAAAGCAAAGCAAAACCAAACTATGGAAAAGAAAGCAATACCTTGGGTTGCCTCCCCAGAAGCGCTTGATTTAAGGTCGCTAGTTGGACCGTACGGCATCTTCAAACAAGTTATAGTGGTGCAACCTCCTCAAGCGGGATTTCCTATTTGTATTTCTTAAGTCTAGGACCATTGACTGTGAAGCTTCCACTTGTTTCTCCCCAAATCTCAACTGCACCATAAGGGAAAACATATTTAACAACATAAGGTCCGGTCCATCTAGATTTCAACTTACCTGGAAAGAGGCGGAGGCAGGAGTTGAAGAGTAGAGCTAAGTCTCCTTCTTTGAGCTCCTTAGGGATGATACGCTTGTCATGCCATTTCTTTGTCCTTTCTTTATAGATCTTGGCATTCTCATAACCGTTCAAACGCAGCTCCTCCAGCTCATTGATATCCAATAGCCGCTTCTCATCGGCTTCCTTGATGTCGAAGTTCAACCATTTGATTGCCCAATATGCCTTGTGTTCTAACTCAACGGGCAAATGACAAGACTTCCTATATACCAAACTATAAGGGGTGGTACCAATGGGAGTCTTGAATACGGTCCTGTAAGCCCAAAGAGCGTCGTCCAACTTCATGGACCAATCCTTCCTCGTCCTAGAGACGGTCTTCTCCAAGATTACTTTAATCTCTCTATTTAAGATCTCGACCTATCCACTAGTTTGAGGGTGATAAGGGGTTGCTACCTTGTGGGTAAACCCATACCTCGATAGAAGTGCCTTAAACTTCCAGTAGATGAAATACGTCCCTCCATCGCTGATGATGATGCGTGGAGTCCCAAAACGTGGAAAGATAGTCCTGTTAAAGAACTTCACAACCACCATGGCGTCATTAGTGGGAGAGGCAATGGCTTCAACCCATCTAGAGACGTAGTCGACAACTAGGAGAATGTAGAGGTTTCCTCCGGATGATGGAAAAGGTCCCATGAAATCTACTCCCCATACATCAAAGATTTTGTAACACCCCAAATTTTACAACTTGGGGAGTTACTGCTGAGGACCGCACAGTGGGTCCCGACCTTAGATTGACAACAACTTAACAAGATCTTACAACAAGGCACAGATAAGGAAAACCAGAAATCATAAAATAATTCTTAACAATGTATGAATGTGACCAGAACAACTAACAGCCGGAAAACGTAATATAACAAAGTACGGAAAGAACGACAAGAAACAAAGTCCAACTGAAAACCCACAAATGGAGAAACTGTAAAACATCCTAAAGTACGACACCCCGGCTGACCACTACCGTCTGGATCACTCGACATCTGCTCTAACCTGTGGCAAATCTACACAACATATCAACCGTTAGCTAACTATCCAAATATAAGTAGAATGATAACAACACAAACACAAGCAGAAACAAAAATAAACAAACATCATGCTAGCACTCAACCGTTTATTATCTATTATTTAAGTGATTCACATAATTCAATTTAAGTTGTGGCACGAGAGCTATTAACAGCTCTTGCCTCCGTTCCTTATCCAACTGGGTGTAGGTCTAGCTGACTTCCGCCGGTAGCATCACTACAAACCGAGTATGGACTAGTTCCTAAAGAAACCCCCAACGCTCGCAAGCTAACTGAGCAGAATGCCACCGCCCGTTACTCTTAGGCCAAGTATAGGTCGGTAAATATATATCACAACCTATCTCTCTAAACATTTCAATCACACACCACTATCATCATTCATGCTCATATTTAGAAGTCAGTTAAGTAAGCCCAAAGGACTTACCTCATATAAAGCTCGACTCTTTGTACACCAACTCGCTTTGTAAACTGTAGCAACTCAGTTGCCTGCCAAAGGAGATAAGTGCATTAGCACACTCCCACGTAGTTAGAAGTCTAAGACTTCTAAGCTAGAATAATGTAGTAAGACATAACTAGTTACAATACTAATTTAGGGTAAAATGACCATTTTACCCTTGGTCCCGAAATTCCCGAAAATTCTAAATTCATGTCTAAACTCCTATTTGGGATTCTAAATTCATATTCTAACTCCTAAAGTTCCGTTTGGTTCCAAACTGACATTTTTCCTATGTTTCTATTTTCCGGAAGATCTTAGAGGTCTAACTTCGGTTCCAAATATAAAATTCGTAACAACTTATAATAAATCCGAATAAATTTTCTAGGTCATCTATGATGTTCCATCTACCCCTAGGAGCAAGAATTCCTCAAAACCGTTCAGCCATTATTCTTATAAAAATTCACAAAGTTGGCTATTTCACTCACAATTCCTATACTTAGCCAAATCTTAAGTTTACTAAAAACTGCTCAACTACCTAACTTTGGAAGCTTATAACTTCTAATCCGACCGTTCATTTCTTCCCAAATTTTAATAGAGTAAACTACATACATCCCTCTGTCATCTATCAAAATTTCAACGGTGGATCTTCATCCAAACGCTCAAACATTGGTCGGCAAGATGGCAGTTTCTAACTTAAAAGCTGAGGGAAAAAATGAATTTACAGCAGCCCCTTATCTATTGTTCATAATTACAGCAGCTCACCTTCTTATGGTCTCTAGCTCGACTTTCCTTAACACACTGATCTATACTTCCTAATACATACATTCTAGGTTCTAAACTTATGGAGATAAAAATTCTATATACATACGTTGCATCTAGGTCAAAAATAGGAGCAGGAGGTAGTGGTTCTCTTACCGGATTGGTGTGTGTCTTATCTCGTTTTATCAATGATCCAAGGGCAAAACTGCGGTCTATTTCACTACTGCATCGATGGAAAACAGTCCCGCACAAGAAGGGGAGTATAAGTTGCAGAATTTAACTAAGAAGATGACAGAAGGAATGGAGTGATAGATAAATCTTTACCCGGCTGTACAGAACAGGTTTGAGTGTAGTTCGATGGGGAATCGGTAGAAGGAGGAGGGAAGGATGACGTTGCTGACCTTCTACTCGGAAGAGCCTTGCAGATTCGTGTACTTGCTGTGCAGAAGGGAGGTCTGTTTCGCTGCTGCTTCGTCTGGCGATTGGGAAGTCGGAAGAGAGTGCCGATTGGTGAAGGAAATTGTGTGCAGTTTGTGCGTAATGTCTGGGCTGCAGAATAAAATGTAACCGCTGGAAGAGACGATAATTGAGGCGTTAATTGCAGTAGGAGAGAGAGCAGTTAAGGAGGAATTTGGAAGAGCGTAACAACCGGCTTCTGCTGCTCCTTCTTGTGGCTGGGTTGGCGCAGGTTCTGGGCTGGACAACATGATGGCGAGCTTCTGGTGCTGCGGACAAGGTAAGGCAATGGCTGCTGGGCTGCATAAGCTGGCGCTGCAGAGGCAAGCAGTGGGCTGCTGGAGCTGGGCTACGCTGGAGGCTCGGCACTGGGCTGCAGCAGCTGTGCTGAACATGACAAGGCCGCAGCTCTTCCTGGGCTGAGCACACGCTGGGCTGGAGAAGGCACTGGGTGGCGCTGGGCTGAACGGGCTGCTGGCGTTGCTGGCGCTGGGCTGTCAACAGCCTGTCTGGGCTTGTTACAGACTTGTCACAGCCTTGTCTGGCCTTGTCACAGACTCGTCACAGCCTTGTCTGGCCTTGTCATAGCTTCGTCACAGCCTTGTCTGGACCTTGTCACAGCTTCGTCACAGACTTGTCCGGGCCTTGTCATATTCTAAATTAGGGCTAAACTTATTATTTTATGTGAAGGTAAGCTACCTAAAATGATAAATTTTATAAAGATCCTATCATTTTATGTGAAGGGGAAGCTACATAAAATGATAAACTTTTAAAGGATTCCATCATTTTATGTGAAGGGGATCTACATAAAATGATAAATTTTATCATGATATGTCTAACTAAGTAGACGCATATGAATCAACTGATCGAGATCGGGTTTATAACAGAAATAGACGGAATAAAAATTCCGGATATTACATCAGTACGCCCTTAAAAATAAGTTTCGTCCCGAAACTTAGAATAAGGTATTTACCCCAAACATTTCCCTTCAAGAGTTATATTCTAGCATGCAAACTAATCACGTCATCAAGCACATAAACATAAACAATCATTTAAACATATAATCATAGAAATCATATAAGGTATCGTCTCAGTACTAACCCGTCGGTACTGAGGTAGCGGCTAACTCCGCAAAGAACTCAGGGTAATTACGTCTAATACTCTCCTCTGTCTCCCAGGTAGCCTCATCAACTCCTCGTCTAGACCACTGAATCCTCAGCATCGGTTTCTCCTTAGAACGCAGGCGCCTAATACTACGCTCTAGGACGGCTACTGGATACTCCACAAAAGTGTGGTCTGGCTCGACTATCAGATCCTCATGACTGATGACGTGTCTAGGATCCGGTATGTACTCTCGCAGCTGAGATACATGAAAAACTGGGTGTACTCCCTCTAATCTCGGTGGCAGTGCTAGTCGGTAGGCAACCTCTCCGACTCTCTCTAAGATCTCAAATGGACCGACATATCGGGGACTCAGCTTCCCCTTAATGCCGAAACGTCTAACTCCTCTCGTAGGTGACACCCTCAACCACACCTGTGCACCTACTCTAAACTCCAAAGGTCGACGCCTTTTGTCGGCGTAGGACTTCTGACGACTCTGAGCTGCTAACATCCTCTCCCGGACTAAGGCAATCCGGGTGATGTCATCCTGTATCTGGTCTGGTATACTCCATCGGCCTTGCTAGGCTCATCCCAACACAACGGTGTACGACATCTCCGTCCGTACAAAGCCTCATAAGGTGTCATCCCAATAGAAGCATGACAGCTGTTATTATATGAAACTCTACCAGTGGGAGATGATCTGATCATACCTATCCCCAATCTAGCACACATGCCCGCAACATGTACTCTAAGGTCTGAATGGTCCTCTCAGACTGACCGTCTGTCTGTGGGTGGTAGGCAGTGGTAAAGTGGAGACTCGTCCCCAGAGCAGTATGTACCTGCTGCCAAAACCTCGAGGTAAAACGTCCATCCCTGTCGGAGACGATAGTCCTCGGTACTCCATGGAGTCTCACAATGTGTCTGGTGAACTCCTCTGCTAGACGACTCACCGGCCACGTTTCCTTAATCGGAATGAAACGTGCGGTCTTCGTCAGACGGTCTACCACTACCCAAATGGCATCAAAACCTCTGTTGAGCCTCAATCTTGTAACAAAATCCATAGATATATCTTCCCACTTCCAATGTGGTACTGGAAGTGGGTGGAGCTCTCCTCCGGATCTACGATGCTCAATCTTGACCTGCTGACAGGTCGCACACTAGGCTACATATCGGGCCACATCAGGCTTCAAACCACCCCACCAGAAGGAACGTCTCACGTCCTTATACATCTTACTCGCTCCTGGATGTACGGAGTAAGGGGTAGCATGAGCCTCACCTAGTATCCTCTGTCTCAGCTCACTGTCTGATGGCACACATATACTGTCCTACCGTCTCATCACTCCATCGGCACCGATAGTGAACTGAGGTGCCTCATCTCGTGATATCCGGTCTCGGATCCGGGTCAAAGTCGGACAGGTCTCCTGCTTCTGTCGGATCTCACCCAACAGGTCAGGAAGTAACTCTAAGGTGACTAACTGATGAGCTGTATCGGGGAACTGGATCTCTACCTCCAACCAAGCTAAGTCTCTCTGCAACTGTGGCTGTACTGTCAATCGAGCTATCGCCTTCTCCCGAGGCGTCTTCCGACTCAAAGCGTCAGCAACTACATTCGCCTTCCCGGGGTGGTAGAGAATCTCAAGGTTGAAATCCTTGATCAACTCTAGCCACCGCCGCTGGCGGTTATTCAACTCCCGCTGAGTGAATATGTACTTCAGACTCTTATGGTTTGTGAAGATCTGACAGGTCGCTCCATAGAGATAATGACGCTAGATCTTAAGATCATGCACTACTGTAGCTAACTCCAGGTCATGGGTGGGGTAGTTCTCCTCATACGTCTTCAGCTGTCGAGACGCATACGCTATGACCTTACCCCTCTGCATCAAGACACACCCCAAGCCCAGCTTGGATGCGTCACTGTACACTACAAAGTCCTCTGTACCCTCAGGCTGTCCTAAGATCGGAGCAGACGTCAATCTCCTCTTCAGCTCCTCAAAACTCTGCTGACACGGCTCAGACCAGACGAACCGAGTAGCCTTCCTTAGGAGAGAAGTAAGTGGTCGGGCGATCAGGGAAAACCCTTCCACAAACCGACGGTAATAACCTGTCAATCCCAGGAAGCTGCGAACCTCCTTAACATTCTTCGGGGGTTGCCAAGAGGACACTGACTCAATCTTCGCCGGGTCGACCTTAATCCCCTCAGCAGTCACTACATGACCTAGGAAAGCCACCTCTGACATCCAGAACTCACACTTGGATAGCTTAGCATATAGCTGGCTATCTTGTAGAATCTGTAACACTGTCCTCAAGTGTCCGGCATGCTCCTCTTGACTTCTAGAGTAAACTAGAATGTTGTCAATAAAGACCACTACAAACTGGTCTAAGAAGTCGATGAAAATCCCATTCATCAACTCCATAAATACTGCTGGCGCATTAGTGAGCCCGAATGGCATCATAACAAACTCATAGTGACCATACCTAGTCCGGAATGCCGTCTTAGGTATGTCCTGATCTCTCACCCTCAGCTGGTGATAACCCGATCTCAAATCTATCCTCGAGAACACCGACGCTCCATGCAGCTGGTCCAGCAGATCATCTATGCGAGGCAGTGGATACTTATTCTTGATGGTGACCTTGTTCAACTCCCGGTAGTCGATACACAGTCTCATCGATCCATCCTTCTACCTCACAAATAACACTGGTGCGCCCCATGGAGAAACACTAGGGCGTATGAAGCCCTTCTCTGCTAACTCCTCTAACTGCTTCTTTAGCTCAAGCAGCTCTATCGGGGCCATGCGATACGGGGCCTTCGAGATCGGTCTCGTGCCCGGCTCTAACTCGATGCTAAAGTCAACACTCCTCTGTGGAGGTAGCCCTGGTAAGTCGTCACTGAATACCTCTGCAAACTCGCATGCGACTAGTATCTCCTCTACTGTCAGGCTCTTGCGCTCCTTCATGGCATAACACCAGAAGGCCTCGCAACCCTGTGCTATCAATCTGGCAGCTCTCACTGCGCTGATAACTGTGCCGGACTTTCCGAGGTCCCAACCTCGGAATATCACTCTGTGATCCTCCTCAATGGTGACAGTCACAGTCCTCCTACCAATATCCAAGACGGCTCCATGTCTAGTCATCCAATCTATCCCCAATATCACGTCCTCATAGGCTAAGGGCATAACTAGAAAATTTACTAACCAAATCCGGCCTCCCAGATGAATAGGGCAGTCATAAATCTCTCGGGATCCTCTAACCTTGCCCCTATCTAGTAACCCAACCACAAAAGGTACACCCCCTACTGTAGCTAAGGACAACCTATCTACACATGCATCTGATATAAAGGAGTGCGTAGCACCCGTATCAAATAAAACTCGCACAAGTAAGTCATGGATCCAAATAGTACTTGTGGTCGCAGGTGCTGCAGGCTGCTCAGTGCTCCTCAACTCGAACACTCTCGATGGTCCTCCTCTAGTGTCAGTGGTACCACCACGTCCCTTGCCACGACCTGATCCCTGTGCCGTACTGTATGCAGCAGGATGTCCTGGAGCCCGGTACTGTTGCTGCTGCTGACTTGGAGCTCGGTACTGAGGAGGTCTCTGTACACTCTTCTCAGCACCTGCAGGGGAAGATCCCTGCTGAGAAGGAGCCCTACCCTGACGGCAAAAAGTAGCTCTGTGTCCCGGCTTCCCACAAGTGAAGCAAGTGGTAGGTGGTCTCTGGCAATCTGTCTTAATGTGATCACGGCTACCACAGTTAAAGCACTGTCGATCTCTATTGGGAGTCTGAACTGTAGAGTGGTAGCTGGACCTCCCCTGAGTCTGTCCTCGACCATAACCTGTTACTGCCGCACTGCTACTAGCATGTCCTGTCCTTTGCCGCTTATCCAGCCCACTAGACTGAACTGCTTTCCTCGAAGCTGGCCTATCTCTCTCATAAGCAGAGGCCCTATCTTGATAATCAGACAAGGTCTCATAGCGGAATCCATCCAGATAGGATCGGGTACTCTCTCTCAATCTCCTGGAGAAAAGATAAACATGCTGCTCTTCTGGAGGTGCAGATGGTCCAAGTAAGGTCAACTCTTTCTTAAACTTCTTTATGGCTGCAGCAATCGGAATATCCTCAAATCCCGCCTCAATGAAATCCTGGAATCTCTCCCTCCTCAGCGAAACTGGACAGTACCTGTCCTTAACAATGTTCCTCATCTGCTCCCAGCTGGTGACTCGGCTACGAATGGTACGCCACCATGAATGGGCATCATCTGTGAAACAGGTCTGCACCAAATCCACCTATCGATCCTCAGGGCAACGTATTGCCTCCAAAGCAGTCTCTATCTTCCCTATCCAGTGCTCCACCTCTAGCCCTATTTCTCCACTGAATGAAGGAACCTTCTGAGAGTTGAAAGCCTTCAACCACTCATCTGGTCTCGGTGCTCTAGACCCAGCAGGCGCTCTATCAGCATTAGCTCTCCTCTCAGATACAGCCGGCACCTGAGACACTCCCTGTGTCACCTGAGCTGACCTAGCCGGTACCACCGGTGGTACCTGGGCAAGCCTCTCAACTCTAGCAGCCTCCTCCATACGCTCGACGTATGCTCTGTACTCCCGATACTCCGATGCTCCAATAGAAACACGTCCAGACTCAGTCGAACGTGCTCCCTGCGCTCCAGACCTGGCAGCGGTCTCATGCCTGACCTCAGGGCCTACACTCTCAGCTACCTCTTCTACAGCAACCTCTGGTATGCTTGCTGCAGGTGGGTCCTCTCAAGGAACTCGTCCTCGACCTCTCCCTAGTGGAGGTCTACCCCCATGACCACGCCCTCTAACAGCAGGGGTGCTATCAGCTCGATCCTGTCTGACTGGGGGAAGGGGGGACGACCCCTACCTCGGCCAGTCACTTGTGCAGCCCTAGTATGTGCCATCTGCACGAATAGTAACAACTACAGTTATAAACTAGCTAATCTATCATAACAGCAGAAGTCTATAATTATTGTTAGAATACCGAGATCCGCAAAGGTAGTGGTGGTCATCCGTACTTTCTATCCTAACCAGACTCTGTATGCATTTTAAAACCAAAATCCTCTTTGGAAAACTCAGACCCCTTTCGGGTTCTGTTTATTTACTTATATGACCTTTTTAGAAGATTTCAAGTGTCATTGTTGCCAACCTAGAGCTCTGATACCATGTTGTAACACCCCAAATTTTATAACTTGGGGAGTTACTGGTGAGCACCGCACAGTGGGTCCCGACCTTAGTTTGACAACAACTTAACATGATCTTACAACAAGGCACAGATATGGAAAACCAGAAATCATAAAATAATTTTTAACAATGTATGAATGTGACCAGAACAACTAACAGCCGGAAAACGTAATATAACAAAGTACGGAAAGAACGACAAGAAACAAAGTCCAACTGAAAACCCACAAATGGAGAAACTGTAAAACATCCTAAAGTACGACACCCCGGCTGACCACTACCGTCTGGATCACTCGGCATCTGCTCTAACCTGTGGAAAATCTACACAACATATCAACCGTTAGCTAACTATCCAAATATGAGTAGAATGATAACAGCACAAACACAAGCAGAAACAAAAATAAACAAACATCATGCTGGCACTCAACCGTTTATTATCTATTATTTAAGTGATTCACAATATTCAATTTAAGTTGTGGCACGAGAGCTATTAACAGCTCTCGCCTCCGTTCCTTATCCAACTGGGTGTAGGTCTAGCTGACCTCCGCCGGTAGCATCACTACAAACCGAGTATGGACTAGTCCCTAAAGAAACCCCCAGCGCTCGCAAGCTAACTGAGCAGAATGCCACCGCCCGTTACTCTTAGGCCAAGTATAGGTCGGTAAATATATATCACAACCTATCTCTCTAAACATTTCAATCACACACCACTATCATCATTCATGCTCATATTTAGAAGTCAGCTAAGTAAGCCTAAAGGACTTACCTGATATAAAGCTCGACTCTTTGTAAACCAACTCGCTCTGTAAACTGTAGCAACTCAGTTGCCTGCCAAAGGAGATAAGTGCATTAGCACACTCCCACGTAGTTAGAAGTCTAAGACTTCTACGCTAGAATAATGTAGTAAGACATAACTAGTTACAGTACTAATTTAGGGTAAAATGACCATTTTACCCTTGGTCCCAAAATTCCCGAAAATTCTAAATTCATGTCTAAACTCTTATTTGGGATTCTAAATTCATATTCTAACTCCTAAAGTTCCGTTTGGTTCCAAACTGACATTTTTCCTATGTTTCTATTTTCCGGAAGATCGTAAAGGTCTAACTTCGGTTCCAAATATAAAATTCGTTACAGCTTATAATAATTCCGAATAAATTCTCTAGGTCATCTATGATGTTCCATCTACCCCTAGGAGCAAGAATTCCTCAAAACTGTTCAGCCATTATTCTTATAAAAATTCACAAAGTTGGCTATTTCACTCACAATTCCTATACTTAGCCAAATCTTAAGTTTACTAAAAACTGCTCAACTACCTAACTTTGGAAGCTTATAACTTCTAATCCGACCGTTCATTTCTTCCCAAATTTTAATAGAGTAAACTACATACATCCCTCTGTCATCTATCAAAATTTCAACGGTGGATCTTCATCCAAACGCTCAAACATTGGTCGGCAAGGTGGCAGTTTCTAACTTAAAAGCTGAGGGAAAAAATGAATTTACAGCAGCCCCTTATCTATTGTTCATAATTACAGCAGCTCACCTTCTTATGGTCTCTAGCTCGACTTTCCTTAACACACTGATCTAAACTTCCTAATACATACATTCTAGGTTCTAAACTTATGGAGATAAAGATTCTATATACATACGTTGCATCTAGGTCAAAAATAGGAGCAGGAGGTAGTGGTTCTCTTACCGGATTGGTGTGTGTCTTATCTCGTTTTATCAATGATCCAAGGGCAAAACTACGGTCTATTTCACTACTGCATCGATGGAAAACAGTCCCGCACAAGAAGGGGAGTATAAGTTGCAGAATTTAACTAAGAAGATGACAGATGGAATGGAGTGATAGATAAATCTTTACCCGGCTGTACAGAACAGGTTTGAGTGTAGTTCGATGGGGAATCGGTAGAAGGAGGAGAGAAGGATGACGTTGCTGACCTTCTACTCGGAAGAGCCTTGCAGATTCGTGTACTTGCTGTGCAGAAGGGAGGTCTGTTTCGCTGCTGCTTCATTGGCGATTGGGAAGTCGGAAGAGAGTGCCGATTGGTGAAGGAAATTGTGTGCTGTCTGTGCGTAATGTCTGGGCTGCAGAATAAAATGTAACCGCTGGAAGAGACGATAATTGAGGCGTTAATTGCAGTAGGAGAGAGAGCAGTTAAGGAGGAATTTGGAAGAGCGTAACAGCCGGCTTCTGTTGCTCCTTCCTGTGGCTGGGCTGGCGCAGGTTCTGGGCTGGACAAGATGATGGCGAGCTTCTGGTGCTGCGGACAAGGTAAGGCAATGGCTGCTGGGCTGCATAAGCTGGCGCTGCAGAGGCAAGCAGTGGGCTGCTGGAGCTGGGCTACGTTGGAGGCTCGGCACTGGGCTGCAGCAGCTGGGCTGAAGATGACAAGGCCGCAGCTCTTCCTGGGCTGAGCACACGCTGGGCTGGAGAAGGCACTGGCTGGCGCTGGGCTGAACGGGCTGCTGGCGTTGCTAGCGCTGGGCTGTCAACAGCCTGTCTGGGCTTGTCACAGACTTGTCACAGCCTTGTCTGGCCTTGTCACAGACTCGTCACAGCCTTGTCTGGCCTTGTCACAGACTCGTCACAGCCTTGTCTGGCCTTGTCACAGCTTCGTCACAGCCTTGTCTGGACCTTGTCACAGCTTCGTCACAGACTTGTCCGGGCCTTGTCATATTCTAAATTAGGGCTAAACTTATTATTTTATGTGAAGGTAAGCTACCTAAAATGATAAATTTTATAAAGATCCTATCATTTTATGTGAAGGGGAAGCTACATAAAATGATAAACTTTTAAAGGATTCCATCATTTTATGTGAAGGGGATCTACATAAAATGATAAATTTTATCATAATATGTCTAACTAAGTAGACGGATATGAATCAACTGATCGAGATCGGGTTTATAACAGAAATAGACGGAATAAAAATTCCGGATATTACAGATTTCTACCTCTTGTATGTTATTCAGTGGCATCTCGTTCCTCCTAGATAAATTTTCCTGTTCTTTGGCATGCATCACAAGAGACAACAAACGATTGCACATCCTTAAATAATGTAGGCCAAAAGAAACCGGAACGTAATACCTTGGCGCACATTTTGTGAGCGCTAGCATGCCCTCCACAAGGAAGTGAGTGACAATGTCGTATGACGCTAGTAACTTCGTCTTCCGGAATGCATCTTCGAAGCATCCCATCCGGACCTCTCTTGAATAGCAGTGGCTCATCCCAATAGTAATGGCGTACATCCTTAAAAAATTTCTTCCTTTGAGCGTACGTCAATCCGGGTGGTATTTCCTGGCAAACAAGATAATTAACAATGTCAGCATACCAAGGTCCTTTATTATCAGAAATTTGGTGGAGAGAATGTTCCACCAACTGAGGATGAATGTCAGAAAAGGGAGTAAGAAGTTTGTTATTCTCAGTTGACATCATCTCGCTTTCGACCTTGGTCGAGGTCCAGAGAGGGTGACCGAGATGTTCTTCAGTCAAGAACACGTCGCTTGGTCCAGAGAGTGTCTCGGTCGAGGTGCTGCAATTGGGACCGAAACTGGAGATCTTCTTCTCCTCGATTAGTTTCTCAATCTTAGCTCCTGGATCTTCTTCCAGCGCCTTTAAGCTCCGTATATCTGCATCACAAGAAGCATTTATACCTTTCTCCATTAAGCTAAAACTAATAACTTTTTCAAGTGGATCTTTAATAAGGATAGAGCTCACCAATTCTCTTGATTCTTCTTAATCATAGATGTTGAAGATATCATCTCCTAGCTGCTCTCCCTTCATTGCCGCAAGCAATGCAAATTCCACTTCATCTCCGCCAATGTTGAATTTTAACTTGGCGTTCTTACAATCCACATTGCAACCCGAAGTTGCTAGAAATGGCCTCCCGAGAATGATAGGAACGGGATAATTTGCGGGAATGTCAAGTACAACAAAGTCTATAGGTAAATAGAAGTTACCTAACTTAACCGGAACATCTTCTAAAATGCCCACGGGATGCTCATGCTGGCTCCTAGATCACACAATGCCTCACAAGTGACATCCCGAACTTGAATGGGAATGCAAAATGAGCCGGGATCTCTCAATTTGGGTGGCATCTTTTCCTTCATGATTTGAATAAGCTTCGAGGATTTAGATGTCATCCTTATTTCACCAAAATCTTCCAACTTCCTATTCCTTGATAGAATTTCTTCTAAGAACTTCCCATAGGCGGGCATCCCTAGAATAGCATCAAGGAAAGGGATATTAATGTGTAGTTTATTCATCAAGTCAAGGAACTTACCAAAATGCTTGTCTAGATGTGCTCTGGCCCTTGACTGGGGGAATGGAAGTGGTGGTTTATATGTAGGATGTTCGCCACTTAGCATGCGTGCAAATAAGCTTTAAATTTATAAAATGGAAATCAAGCAAGCGAACCCGCAGTGTACGGATCGATATAGTTGAGCAAGAATTCCAGAGTATCGAACACAGGGATTTAGGGGGAACAAATTCAGTTGTAAGTTATCAAGCAAGTAAATGTAAGAAGCTTTTCAAGTATTGGGAAAACAACAATCCTAAAGATCTAGGAATCCAATTGTGGCAATCGATTCAAGATATACTAAAGATATAAGGACAGAGTTAAGATATGCAAAGGTATGCTAATGTAAAGTAATCGTACGGTGAAGTTCCAAAAACCTTATATGACGCAACTACAAGACACTCTCTATAAAGGTTGTTGAGGCTTCAATATTGAAAGGTTCTAAAGGTGAGAATTAATGTCAAATACCCAAACTTGTAATCCAAGAATCAAGACTAACTAAACCGATTAAGGTTGTGACACTCACAATCGAGGAAGAGGTTGTTGAGGCTTCACTACCACCTAGAAAAGGCAAGTCAAGACTAAGTTAAAGCAAATCTTTAACTTTGGATTAAAGTAAAAGCAAGTTCGTAACTTAACATAAAATTACGGCTAGTTCTTGAGTTCCACGGCCGTGGAAGCTCAAGAACAGACCGTTGATTAGGGTTGTCGTCGATTCTCTCTAACTCTCAGGGTCCAATCTGTTTACGATCGATCTATCATCATCTAAGCCACAACTATCAACCCTTCACCTTAGAATTGTCAAGGGTTTTTAGCCAACAATAGTCATATTGATATCAAATTCAAGATTTAAAAGAATGAAAGATGAAAACTTCCGAAAACCTTCAATAAGTTTCAAATCAATCTCAAAGTCACAATCAAGAACAATAATCGTCACTAGATTCGGAATAACACAAACAAACACAAATCTTAGATAAGAAGGAAGAACAGGATGCCAATCCGTCTTCTAAATCAAACCTAAGCAAGAAGCGAGATCTCCTTGCAAACAATCTTCCAAATCTTCGATCTTCCGTCAATCCGGAAATCACAATAGCAATGCGCCAAAAATCTCTCAAACACAATCTCCGCCAATTGCGAAATTAGGGCAATTCCAAGCGCAAGCGTAAGATGCGTCTATGCGTAAGCGAAGGTGACGGAATCTCTCTTCGTCCGTCCTTTTATAGTGTAAGATAAAATATCGGCCCGGCCCAATCGCGTAGGAGATCGTGGCTTAAAGTGTGGCGAAAAAGATCGCCAAGATCACGGTCGTGGAAGGGTTCCACGGCCGTAATTTAGAGCATGGAAATCAACACGGTTTGAACCAACTTATCCACGGCCGTAGAAGTTGTTGGAATGAACCACGCTTCCCTTGCTATGGTTCCACGGCCGTGGACTTGAACGTGGAAAGTAGTACGGCCGTATTTTAGAGCGTGGTTTAGGACAAGAACGTGATTCTTCCTTAGCCTCGTGCATCCTTCAAGTTGGCACTCCTTTAGCTCCTAGGAATGTCCTCAATTCATGGACATGCTCAATCAACTCCATCCTTGCTCAATTCCGTTCGGAAATATCTCTTTATTACCTATAATCAACATAAAGCTTGTGCAGATCTCTATATCGACATTATAGACAAACTAGCTCACAAATGCATCAATGCTCAATCAATGACTATCAATTTGGATCAAATACACTTAGAAAACGTGCCTAAAATATCACAATATTTCATGCTAAAAAATAACCCCATACTTGCTACTTGCTTGTCCCTAAGCAAGGTCTTTCAAAAGCTTTAAAACAAAAGTTAGGATGAAATATGTGTACCTTCTCAAAGCAATACTTCTTTTTGATGAATGTGCCTTCTAATCAATAGATCATTCTCAAATCTTGCTTCAATCGTTTATAAGACTTTCATACACTTAATCAAAGAGTAAAGAGTAAAGAAAAATCATGAATCAATCAAACTTCCTTGCAAACATCATAACCTTCAAACATTATCAAAATCAATCATAAGAAACTTCAATTTAGATCACCAAGTCATATAACATTCTTTTGATCTTAAGGACTTTCAATGAAAAAGGTCTAGAATGTGGAAAGGGAAGGAAACTTTAAGGAATGTGGTGCATGAATCCGGGAAAGTGGATAACTACTCTTTTCTTCTTCTCTTGCGATTTCCGCAACACCTTCAACTTAGAGCTTCGCTCTCTTCTTTTCATTTTTCGACTTTACTTTTGGAGTTATGGATAGAGGTGCACAAAAACCGAAGCCTAGGAGATTGGCGTTTCTCAATTTTTATGAGATGCCTCAAACCCTTAGCGCACATACCATAATCCGCTAGGAACATCGCTCAATCCGACTTTGGCAAGACACAAACACCCGGCTATGTGAATGGTGCCGAGTTACTCATCGTCATGATTGACTTCCCCAAACCTACAATTCCTTTCTATCCCTTTGAATGCAAAGTATTGCTTTCATGGCCCTCCCACATCATACATGCCTTTTTCATTCGACTCCTCCAAATTCCCGGATAGGTAAAGGAGGTCAATATTTCAATGAGGGGCTAAATGATTAAAGAAGGAAGAAAGAAAATCGAATTGCCTTAATCATCTCAACAAGAAGCATAAGAACTTATAGTGTGATTTCAACTTCAATTCCTCAACATGATTTAGGTAACATTCATCACATTATGAAACTTGCAAAAGAGGCATAATCAACTCATTCAATTCCTTTTCAATTCACTATTCGTTTAAGCATGCAATTGTCATCAAACTCAATTCACAAGTAGCGATTATCATAGAAATCCTTTCTATCCTTAGAAGCACATAAATTTTCAAAATTTTTCAATTTTTATGGGTTTTTCAAACTCTTTTTCATGCAATGCAATAATGAAACGTGTAACAATATAATGAACATGCAAGATAGTCTCAAATAGAAGCAATCAAAGTGAGTAAGAGTTATTACAACTTTTAGTCACACCCCACCCCATACTTGGAACAAACATTGTCCCTAATGTTCAAATAGAAGAAAGAAAAGAAGAAAAGAAAGAAAGAAAAAGAAAGAAAAGAAAAAGAAACTCACAAAATGGTGGTGGAGCGGCTAAAACTGTCGGTCATGCAAATCATCACTGCGGTGGAGGCGGAGGCGGGAATGGATGGAAGCTAGGGTCATAGTGCCGCCCGAACTGCTGGCGGTAGACGTCTCTCATCATATGATCGAGGTCGTCCATGCGTCCATCTCTAGCATCGGCTCGGATCTCCAATGCTCCCACTCTGTCAGAAAGGCTAGTAGCCCACTCCGGCATCTGCTCATACCATCCCGGGGCCTGACTGTACTACCCTGGAGCATTTGACGGTGCTGGTGCTGGTGCTGGTGGCTGATGTGTGGACCATGGAGGTGGAGCTCCGTACCATGCAGGAGGTGTCTCCATCCAGGTGGGTCTCTCACTCACGCTGGCGCGGCGAGAGGACGAACCTGAAGCTCTGGCTGGACGTGGAGAACGTCTAGGCACATCAGAAGAAATGTCCGGCTGATCCGGAAACGTGCCAAACTCCTGCTCTTCTCCTCCTCCTCCCTCATACTGATCCCTCATCTCCTCCTCCTCAACTACGGGCGGTGGTGGGACATACGGAGGAGCTGCAATCTTGTTCGCATGCATATCTGCGAACGTAGCCTTCCAATTATGGCGTCCAGTCATAATGGAGTACTCCGGGAGCCACTCGATGCCCCTCCCCGTCCTGCTCTCCCAAGGCATAGCTGCGTAAGGCGGACCTCTATGGGTAGGGAAGATGAGACCTCTAGTCATGAAGGCCTGGAGTCCTAAGGGTACAGCTGGAATACGTGTGCATGTAGAAAAATCTACCCCCAATATCCTAACAAGGTGGGTGACTATCCCACCATATCCAATGTTGCCCGCCCTCTTGTTCTTAAGCTTGCTCATGGTAGCAGCTAAGAGGGTGGCGCAGTCAGCAGGGCGCCCATACAGCATAGAGTACAGAAGGAAGAGCTCATCCGTCTTGATCTTCTAAGGCGTCTCCGTCCTAGGAAAGAAACACTCAGAAAGAACACGGTGAGCAATCTTCAAGGCTAAGTGCCCTCTTATGGCATGAGTTCGCCCTTCCTTTCGTTGTCCAAGAACAGCTCCTATAGCTACGTCACTAGCATCGCACATAACCTCAAAGGGAAGAGTCCAATCCGGAGGTTGGATAATAGTTGCTGAAATTAGAGCTTGCCGAATTGTGTTGAACGCATCTAAACATTCCTGTGAAAACTCAAAAACTGCATCCTTCATCAATAGATTAGTGAGCGGTTTTGATATTTTAGAAAAGTCTTTAATGAAACGTCTATAAAATCCAGCATGTCCTAGGAAACTTCTTATCCCTTTCACCGAAGTTGGGGGAGGAAGCTTCTCTATAGTCTCTATTTTCGCCTTATCCGCCTCTATCCCTCTACTAGAGATTAGGTGTCCTAATACAATTCCTTCCTTTACCATAAGTTGACACTTTTCCCAATTAAGAACTAGGTTAGTGTCTTCACACCTTTGTAAAACAAGAGCAAGGTTAGAAAAGCAATTGTCAAAAGAGGAACCGTATACGGAGAAGTCATCCATGAAGACCTCCATGATTTCCTCAATGTATTCGGAGAAGATGGCCATCATGCACCTTTGAAAGGTGGTTGGGGCGTTGCAAAGCCCGAACGGCATTCTCCTATAAGCGAACGTATGTTCGCCACTTAGCGTGCGTGCAAATAAGCTTTAAATTTATAAAACTAGAAATCAAGCAAGCGAACCCGCAGTGTACGAATCGATATAGTTGAGCAAGAATTCCAGAGTATCGAACACAGGGATTTGGGGGGAACAAAGTCAGTTGTAAGTTATCAAGCAAGTAAATGTAAGAAGCTTTTCAAGTATTGGGAAAACAACAATCCTAAAGATCCAGGAATCCAGCTGTGGCAATCGATTCAAGATATACTAAAGATATAAGGACAGAGTTAAGATATGCAAAGGTATGCTAATGTAAAGTAATCGTACGGTGAAGTTCCAAAAACCTTATATGACTCACCTACAAGACACTCTCTATAAAGGTTGTTGAGGCTTCAATATAGAAAGGTTCTAAAGGTAAGAATTAATGTCAAATACCCAAACTTGTAATCCAAGGATCAAGACTAACTTAACCGATTAAGGTTGTGACACTCACAATCGAGGTAGAGGTTGTTGAGGCTTCACTACCACCTAGAAAAGGCAAGCCTAGACTAAGTTAAAGCAAATCTTTAACTTTGGATTAAAGTAAAAGCAAGTTCGTAACTTAACACAAAATTACGGCTAGTTCTTGAGTTCCACGGCCGTGGAAGCTCAAGAACAGACCGTGGATTAGGGTTGTCGTCGATTCTCTCTAACTCTCAGGGTCCAATCTGTTTACGATCAATCTATCATCATCTAAGCCACAACTATCAACCCTTCACCTTAGAATTGTTAAGGGTTTTTAGCCAACAATAGTCATATTGATATCAAATTCAAGATTTATAAGGATGAAAGATGAAAACTTCCGAAAACCTTCAATAACTTCCAAATCAATCTCAAAGTCACAATCAAGAATAATAATCGTCACTAGAATCGGAATAACACAAACAAACACAAATCTTAGATAAGAGGGAAGAACGGGATGTCAATCCGTCTTCTAAATCAAACCTAAGCAAGAAGCGAAATCTTCTTGCAAACAATCTTCCGAATCTTCGATCTTCCGTCAATCCGGAAATCACAATAGCAATGCGCCAAAAATCTCTCAAACACAATTTCCACTAAATGCGAAATTAGGGCAATTCCAAGCGCAAGCGTAAGATACGTCTATGTGTAAGCGAAGGTGACGGAATCTCTCTTCGTCCGTCCTTTTATAGTGTAAGATAAAATATCGGCCCGGCCCAATTGCGTAGGAGATCGTGGCTTAAAGTGTGGCGAAAAAGATCGCCAAGATCACGGTCGTGGAAGGGTTCCACGGCCGTAATTTAGAGCGTGGAAATCAACACGGTTTGAACCAACTTCTCCACAGCCGTAGAAGTTGCTGGAATGAACCACGCTTCCCTTGCCATGGTTCCACGGCCGTGGACTTGAACGTGGAAAGTAGTACGGCCGTATTTTAGAGCGTGGTTTAGGGGAAGAACGTGATTCATCCTTAGCCTCGTGAATTCTTCAAGTTGGCACTCCTTTAGTTCCTAGGAATGTCCTCAATTCATGGACATGCTCAATCAACTCTATCCTTGCTCAATTCCGTTCGGAAATATCTCTCAATTACCTATAATCAACATAAAGCTTGTGTAGATCTCTATATCGACATTATAGACAAACTAGCTCACAAATGTATCAATGCTCAATCAATGACTATCAATATGGATCAAATACACTTAGAACACGTGCCTAAAATATCACAATATTTCATGCTAACAAATAACCCCATACTTGCCACTTGCTTACCCCTAAGCAAGGTCTTTCAAAAGCTTTAAAACAAAAGTTAGGATGAAATATGTGTACCTTCTCAAAGCAATACTTCTTTTTGATGAATGTGCCTTCTAATCAATAGATCATTCTCAAATCTTGCTTCAATCGTTTATAAGACTTTCATACACTTAATCAAAGAGTAAAGAGTAAAGAAAAATCATGAGTCAATCAAACTTCCATACAAACATCATAACCTTCAAACATTATCAAAATCAATCATAAAGAACTTCAATTTAGATCACCAAGTCATATAACATTCTTTTGATCTTAAGGACTTTCAAAGAAAAAGGTCTAGAATGTGGAAAGGAAAGGAAACTTTTAAGGAATGTGTTGCATGAATCCGGGAAAGTGGATAACTACTCTTTTCTTCTTCTCTTGCGGTTTCCGCAACACCTTCAACTTAGAGCTTCGCTCTCTTCTTTTCATTTTTCGACTTTACTTTTGGAGTTATGGATAGAGGTGCACAAAAACCGAAGCCTAGGAGATTGGCGTTTCTCAATTTTTATGAGATGCCTCAAACCCTTAGCGCACATACCATAATCCGCTAGGAATATCGCTCAATCCGACTTTGGCAAGACACAAACACCCGGCTATGTGAATGGTGCCGAGTTACTCATCGTCATGATTGACTTCCCCAAACCTACAATTTCTTTCTATCCCTTTGAATGCAAAGTATTGCTTTCATGGCCCTCCCACATCATACATGCCTTTTTCATTCAACTCCTCCAAATTCCCGGATAGGTAAAGGAGGTCAATATTTCAATGAGGGGCTAAATGATCAAAGAAAGAAGAAAGAAAATCAAATTGCCTTAATCATCTCAACAAGAAGTATAAGAACTTATAGTGTGATTTCAACTTCAATTCCTCAACATGATTTAAGTAACATTCATCACATTATGAAACTTGTAAAAGAGGCATAATCAACTCATTCAATTCCTTTTCAATTCACTATTCGTTTAAGCATGCAATTGTCATCAAACTCAATTCACAAGTAGCAATTATCATAGAAATCATCTCAATTCCTTAGAAGCACAAAATTTTCAAAAATTTTCAATTTTTATGGGTTTTTCAAACTCTTTTTCATGCAATGCAATAATGAAACGTGCAACAATATAATGAACATGCAAGATACTCTCGATAGAAGCAATCATAGTAAGTAAGAGTTATTACAAAATTTTAGTCACACCCCACCCCATACTTGGAACAAACATTGTTCCTAATGTTTAAATAAAAAAAAGAAAAGAAGAAAAGAAAGAAAGAAAAAGAAACTCACAAAATGGCAGTGGAGCGGCTAAAACTGTCGGTCATGCAAATCATCACTGCGGTGGAGGCGGATGCGGGAATGGAGAGAAGCTGGAGTCGTAGTGCCGGCCGAACTGCTGGCGGTAGACGTCTCTCATCATGTGATCGAGGTCATCCATACGTCCATCTCTAGCATCGGCTCGAATCTCCAATGCTCCCACTCTGTCAAAAAGGCTAGTAGCCCACTCCGGCATCTGCTCATACCATCCCAGGGCCTGACTGTACCACCCTGGCGCATCGGATGGTGCTGGTGCTGGTGCTGGTGGCTGCTGTGCTGACTATGGAGGTGGAACTCCGTACCATGCAGGAGGCGTCTCCATCCAAGTGGGTCTCTCACTCCCGCTGGCGCGGCGAGAGGATGAACTTGAAGCTCTGGCTAGACGTGGAGAACGTCTAGGCACATCAGAAGCAATGTCCGGCTGATCCGGAAACGTGCCAAACTCCTTCTCTGCTCCTCCTCCTCCCTCAAACTGATCTCTCATCTCCTCCTCCTCAACTACAGGCGGTGGTGGGACATACGGAGGAGCTGCAATCCTGTTCGCATGCATATCTGCGAACGTAGCCTTCCAATTATGGCGTCCAGCCATAATGGAGTACTCCGGGAGCCACTCAATGCCCCTTCCCGTCCTGCTCTCCCAAGGCATAGCTGCGTAAGGCGGACCTCTATGGGTAGGGAAGATAAGGCCTCTAGTCATGAAGGCCTGGAGTCCTAGGGGTACAGCTGGTATGCGTGTGCATGTAGAAAAATCAACCCCCAATATCCTAGCAAGGTGGGTGACTATCCCACCATATCCGATGTTGCCCGCCCTCTTGTTCTTAAGCTTGCTCATGGTAGCAGCTAAGAGGGTGGCGCAGTCAGCAGGGCGCCCATACAGCATAGAGTACAGAAGGAAGAGCTCATCTGTCTTGATCTTTTGAGGCGTCTCCGTCCTAGGGAAGAGACACTTAGAAAGAACACGGTGAGCAATCTTCAAGGCTAAGTGATACATCAACTTAGCCTTGGTATTAGCTGGTTGCCAGCGGTCCTCGCTGGCGTAAATCATAGCAACCTCCTCCCAAAAGTCTTTGGCGTAAACGCCACTAGGAAAACGACCATTGAAGGTCTCTTGGAACCCAAAGAAGGCTCCAAACTCTCGGATGGTAAAATCATAGTTTCTTTCCATAAGACGGAAAGAAACGGTCCTATCCACATGGTTGTGCTCAAACGACGTCACAACCTCTCTCGTGATCTCCTCATAAGCATCTTCTCGGATAGCCGAGAAGACAACAAGTCCGGCTCTATCCAAGAGCCAAGTAAGGTCATCTATGATGTTAAGAAGAGCTAGATCCTCCAACAATAGGTACCTAGGTCCTATCACAGCCCTCTTATGGATCCTCTCGAGTGCATCGAGGTGATCCTCATGAATGGTCGGTACTCTAGGGCTAGGAGGTGCGGGTGATGGAGGTGATGATGGAGGTGAAGGGGAAGAAGGTGGTGGTTCTCTAGAGGATGAAGAGGAAGAGGGGTTACCCTTCCTCTTTTTGTTCTTGTCCTGCCCATTCTTCTTCTCCTTAATCCTCCCAGAAACTCTCCTAACAAAATCCATCACTGTTCAAAACCACGGTCTATTCTTGGTGTTCCACGGCCGTGGAATTGCCAGAGATCGTGATTCGTCTCGTTCTTTTGCAAATCTCAGCAAACAATAGTCAAACTCAGCAATCAGGCAGCCCTAGTCTAATTCCTTCCAATTTCAATCAGTTCTCCGATAATTTCTAGCAAAAACGAACCCAAATTGACGAAGATAGAGAAGAGCGAAAAAAACCTAGGTTTCAGATTTTAAAATCCAAATTCTGCGTTCCTTGGTGATTTGCCGCTCGATTCGTTGCTTGGATCTTGATGGTGGTCGAATTTGCTTCAGTTTGGAACGAAGAATCGTTGAAACGATTAATGAACGGAGATTTGAGGTGAAGGGCGTCGAATCGGCGAAGAGGGTCGTGGAATTGGGTTTTTTTTTGTGTGTTTTTGTGAAGAACGTGGTTTATATAGTGGCCGGCAAAATTTTTGAAAACCACGGTCTATCGGGGGGTTCCACGGCCGTGGAAATGTACGGAACCGTGGTTTTTGTGATTTTTCAAAGGCTTTTGGAAATTACGGTTACTGTAGCTGTCACGGCCGTGGTTTAGGCCGTGGAACTCTCTGTAATGCTCCAAAGTCCAAGTTTCATCACTTTTCTTCAAAATTATTCTTCCCCTTTCCTTTTCCACCGTTCCTACATCCAAAAACACGAACATAGCGGAAGGAATCGAAGGCAAAACAAAGCAAAAACGTCTAAACTAAGCTAAACTATGGATTGAAAACAATAATGTAAATGCAATACCTTGGGTTGCCTCCCAAGAAGCGCTTTGTTTAAGGTCCGTAGCTAGACCAAACTCGCACTTATTCGAGTGCGGTGGCCGCGAACTCTTCAACTTGGACTTCTGGCGTATACTTCTTGAGTCGTTGACTGTTCACCTTAAAGCTTCCACCCGCTTCACCCCATACTTCAACTGCACCATGGGGGAAAATACGTTTGATTAGAAAAGGTCCGGTCCAACGAGATTTAAGCTTACATGGAAAGAGACGAAGCCTTGAGTTGAAGAGGAGAACTTGATCTCCTTCTTTGAAGTCCTTTGGAATGATATGCTTATCATGCCAACGCTTTGCTCTCTCCTTATAAATCTTGGCATTCTCATAGGCATTCAAGCGGAGTTCTTCAAGTTCATTAAGATTCAAGAGACGCTTCTCTCCCACTTCCTTCATGCTGAAATTCAACCATTTGATAGCCCAAAATGCCTTGTGCTCCAATTCCACCGGTAAGTGACAAGACTTTCCATACACAAGGTTGTATGGTGTGGTTCCTATGGGAGTCTTGTACGCAGTCCGGTATGCCCACAATGCGTCATCAAGCTTCAAAGACAAATCCTTCCTAGTCCTTGAAACCGTCTTCTCTAGGATTCCTTTGATCTCCCGATTTGAGATCTCAACTTGTCCACTAGTTTGTGGATAATAGGGGGTGGCGATCTTGTGAGTAACCCCATACTTAGCTAGAAGAGCTTCAAAGCGCCGGGCAATGAAGTGAGAACCTCCATCACTAATGATAGTCCTTGGTGTCCCAAATCGTGGGAAGATGGTCTTGTTAAAGAACTTAACCACCACCATGGCATCATTGGTGGGAGAGGCAATAGCTTCTACCCATCTAGAAACATAATCCACCGCCAAGAGTATGCATTGGTTTCCACAAGATGATGGGAACGGTCCCATAAAGTCTACTCCCCAAACGTCGAAAATCTCCACCTCTTGGATGTTATTGAGAGGCATCTCATTCCTCCTAGAGATATTACCTGTTCTTTGACAAGCATCATGATAGCATGAATTATAGTCTATATTTTGGGGTTTGTTTGGACGTTTTATCTTTCATAATCTGCATGTTTGTATGTACATTATGTGATTTTACTACCATTTCATCTACCTTTGCGAGAATCGAGGTCTACACCTAGTTTCGTTGTAATTGCAGGTAATATGGTACGTTTTGCATCGAAAAGGAGCAAAAGGAGTCAAGAGTCATTTGGAGCTACATTGAGGAGCAAAAAGGAATCCTTCAGGAAGCATAGCCATGGATTGAAGATTTACTTTGGACCAGTTTTGAGAGATTCTACACTCAGTTATGAATCACCTCGGTTGCCCAGAGATTCATCTCGACCGAGGCGATCCAGAGACACCGACTCGACCGAGGCGGACACCTAGGACGCGGCGAGAATATTTTATTCTTGGCTGAGATCTTTTAAAATTGGAAAGTGATCTTATATTTTTGGGCTGAGCTTCTAGAAGGAAGGAGATATGCAGAATCATATATTTTACCTATATTTATGGGATAATATCTTTCTAAGATTTCTTATCTTTGGAGGGTTATTTTTCCTATAAAAAGGGTTGGTTTTCCACAATTCCAACAGGCTGCTGAGAATCCGCATACACCCCGCCTACAGCTGAAGAAGTCGCATACAACACAGCAGCCACATTCTACTCCAATTTGGGAGAGATTTGAAGAACCTTTTTGAAGGTTGAAGGAAGATTTGAAGACTATAGCTTTATAGCTTTTTGGAGGGTTTTGTAAGATTGTCTTCAATTCCTTTCCTTGTTGTCTTGTCTTGTTGGATTATTATCCAAGGAACGATTTTGTGTGATATTTGATTCAGTTATTGAAGTGTTTTCATTAAATTCTTCTTTGTTCAAATATTCACCTTCTTCCCATACAATTAATACTTTCATTATGATGATGAGTGGCTAATTTCCTTGTGTGATTCTAGGGTGATTGGCTGAAGGTTGTGGGAAAAACGATGATAGAATAATCTTAGATTCCAGTAGGATCCTGAAAGTTCGAGTCTTTACCTTAACCCTAAGCATCTCGTTCAGTCGATGAACATCTCGGCCGGGGTGGAAACTGGCTGACCGAGATGACTTATCCGACCCTAAACTGAGAGTTAAGTGATAGAGTTTGCCAAATCCTATTCTTATTACACCTTTCTGGTTCAAAGCAAGCCTAGGATGAGACTTACCCGGTAATTCCTTAGTTTGTATACTAACGATCATAAGTGTAGGTAATAAAGGTTTATCCTTTATTGGGGTTTGAGTGTGCTTCCATCCCATCTTTGTGAGTTAGCCTGAGACTTACCCGGTAAAGGTTGATTCTATTCCCTTAGATGGTGTGTTAGTTTGAGGTGATAGTTCTTTATCTTAATTCCTTGAGACTTACCCGGTAATAGGAGTTACGGTTTAGGATTAGTGTGTAGTGAGACTTACCCGGTGATCTACTCCACTTTAGAAACACTTTCCCCACGCAAAAATCTCAGCTTTGTCCGCTTATCTATAGATCTTGAGTTGGAACCACAACTAGATG
This sequence comes from Fagopyrum esculentum, assembly GCA_033239045.1. Classification (NCBI taxonomy): domain Eukaryota; kingdom Viridiplantae; phylum Streptophyta; class Magnoliopsida; order Caryophyllales; family Polygonaceae; genus Fagopyrum; species Fagopyrum esculentum. The sequence continues at coordinate 127,907,933 of BSUD01000006.1, read as the reverse complement.
CTTTAATCCCTAGAATTGCATGTTTGCTTTATTTGACATCTTATTCATCTTTGATTGTATTGATTGCTTTTGTGGTTAGCATTAACACTAGCATACCGTATTGGACTTTGTTTCACTAAGTCCCTGTGATCGACCCCTGGAATTTTCTTGCTTTTACTACGATTGACCCGTACACTGCGGGTTCGCATCCTTGTTTTAAGCTTAAGTCTAGGGTTATAAATTTAAAGCTTGCACACACCGTTTGGAGCGAACACATCACAGCAAGAAACAAAGGATTGCACATCTCTAAATAAAGTAGGCCAAAAGAATCCAGATTGCAATACCTTTGTGCTAGTCTTGTTTGAACTAGCGTGTCCTCCACAAGGTAGTGAGTGACAATGGCGGATGACACTTTGCATCTCATCTTCCGGCACACATCGCCGCATGATGCCATCCGGACCTCTCTTAAAGAGGAGAGGTTCATTCCAAAAGTATTCCCGGACATCCTTAAAGAACTTCTTTCTTTGTGCGTAGGATAGTCCGGGTGGTATCTCCTGACAAACCAAATAGTTAACAAAATCAGCAAACCATGGTTCATTACCTTTGGAGATCACATCGATGCACTCCTCAATAATGTGTAGGTGTTCGTCCGGAAAGGAGTCATCTATAGGTAAGTGGTCGTCCTCTAGATGTGTTAGGCGACTCAAATGATCCGCAACAGAATTTTCCGAACCCTTCTTGTCGCGGATCTCTAAATCGAATTCTTGTATGAGAAGAATCCATCTAATTAGCCTTGGCTTCGCATCCTTCTTTGCAAGGAGGTACCGGATCGCAGCATGATCCGTGTAGACTATCACCTTTGCACCTACAAGATAAGAGCGAAACTTGTCAATAGCATAAACAATGGCTAAAAATTCTTTTTCCGTAGTGGCGTAGTTGAGTTGCGCTTCATCTAGCGTATTGCTAGCATAGTATATGGCATGGGTTCGCCCTTCCTTTCGTTGTCCAAGAACAGCTCCTATAGCTACGTCACTAGCATCGCACATAACCTCAAAGGGAAGAGTCCAATCCGGAGGTTGGAAAATAGGTGCTGAAATTAGAGCTTGCCGAATTGTGTTGAACGCATCTAAACATTCCTGTGAAAACTCAAAAACTGCATCCTTCATCAATAGATTATTGAGCGGTTTTGATATTTTAGAAAAGTCTTTAATGAATCGTCTATAAAATCCAGCATGTCCTAGGAAACTTCTTATCCCTTTCACCGAAGTTGGGGGAGGAAGCTTCTCTATAGTCTCTATTTTCGCCTTATCCACCTCTATCCCTCTACTAGAGATTAGGTGTCCTAATACAATTCCTTCCTTTACCATGAATTGACACTTCTCCAAATTAAGAACTAGGTTAGTGTCTTCACATCTTTGTAAAACAAGAGCAAGGTTAGAAAGGCATTTGTCAAAAGAGGAACCGTATAGGGAGAAGTCATCCATGAAGACCTCCATGATTTCCTCAATGTACTCGGAGAAGATGGCCATCATGCACCTTTCAAAGGTGGTTGGGGCGTTACAAACCCCGAACGGCATTCTCCTATAAGCGAACGTACCCCATGGGCATGTGAATGTGGTCTTCTCCTAATCATCCGGGTGTATCAGAATCTGAAAGAAACCACTATAACCGTCTAGATAGCAAAAGTGCGAATGTTGCGCTAACCTTTCAAGCATTTGATCGATGAAGGGTAGTGGGAAGTGATCCTTCCTCGTCGTGTTGTTAAGCTTGCTGTATTCTATGCACATCCGCCATCCCGTTACGGTTCGGGTAGGAATGAGTTCGTTGTTCTTGTTGGTGATGACCGTCATTCCTCCCTTCTTCGGAACTACTTGAACCGGACTCACCCACTTACTATCGGAGATAGGATAGATGATACCTGCATCAAGAAGTTTAAGAATTTCCTTCTTGACAACCTCCTTCATGGTCGGATTCAACCGCCTTTGAGGTTGTCTTGAAGTCCTAAAGTCTTCCTCCATTAATATTTTATGCATGCATAGGGAGGGTTTAATTCCTACTAAGTCTTCTATAGTATAACCTAAAGCTTTCCTATGTTTCCTAAGGACAACCATAAGCTTACTATGTTCATCTATGGTTAGATCGGAACTAACAATAACCGGATAAGTAGAGTTAGGTCCTAGAAAAGCGTACCTTAGATGTGTAGGAAGTTGTTTCAATTCCATTGCTTTTGGAGCTTCAAATGGCTCTTGGGGAGCATCCGATGCTTCCTTAGAAGCGTCTAAGGGTGTAGAAGGTGTGGAAGAAGAATCGGAAGAAGTCGAAGAAGTGGCTCGATCACCCTCTCCCACGGCCAGAATCACGGTTTCCCTGCATCCTCCACGGCCGTGGTTTAGGGCGTGGAAGGTGGTTACGGTTGCTCTGCCTCCTCCACGACCGTGTAACCCTCTGGAGTGAGCCACGCTTTGGTTGGTGAAATCCACGGCCGTGGAATATAGTGTATGGCCGTGGATTCTCACGTTTTCTGCCTCGTCGTGGAGTTTCTCAAATTCCTCTTCATCTACCTCTTCTTGTGCTTCTAAGGCTTCAATTGCCTCATTACACTCCTCTTCTTCCCCTACATTCGTTAGACTCATAGTAATAACCTTTTGCAAAGGGTCTTTGAAGAGAATATCACTTACCTCCTCTCTAGACAACCCCTCTTCATCTTGGATATTGAATATATCCTCATCAAAGATTGGCTCCTTCACTAGAGTGGAAAGAACGAACTCTACCTTCTCCTCTCCTATGTCGAAGGCGAGTCTAGCATTCTTGCAATCGACTATGCAGCCGGAAGTTGCAAGAAACGGTCTTCCGAGTATGATCGGGACCGGACTATCTGCAGGAATGTCAAGCACAACAAAATCAATGGGAACAAAGAATTTACCTAGCTTGACTGGGACGTCTTCTACAATACCGACGGGGCGAGTGATGGATCGATCCGCCATGTACAACGTCATCTTCACCGGTTTAGGGTCGCCTAAACCGATCTTCCTACATAATGCAAGTGGTATGATGCTCACACTTGCTCCCAAGTCACATAACGCATTGTATGTGACATCTCCCACTCCTATGGGAATGCAAAACGACCCCGGATCCTTTAGTTTTGGGGGCATTCTCTCCTTCATGGTCTTGATGAGATCCGAAGAATCCGAACTCATCTTAACCTCTCCAAAATCCTCTAGCTTCCTCTTGTTGGAGAGGAGCTCCTTTAAGAACTTGCCATAAGCCGGCATACCTACAATAGCATCAATGAAAGGTATATTAATATGGAGCTTGCTCATGAGTTCTATAAACTTACCAAATTGTTTATCTAGGCGTGCTCTCGCTCTAGATTGAGGGAATGGTAGGGGAGGTTTGTAAGCTGGAGGAGGAACGTAGACATCTTCCTTCTCCTTCCCCTTCTCTTTGTCTTTCTCTACGGGGACTTCCACAAACTTAGGCTGCGGATCGGTGGTAGTCACTCCGCTCCTAGTTGTGATTGCCATCACCCTTCCCTTAGGGTTGTCCTCCGTCTTTCCTGGAAGTTTCCCTTGATTCCTAGGAACTTCCTCCGCATGGCTAAAAATTTGGTTTTCTAAAACCTTTTGGGCTTTATCAACCTTAGAAATTTGATCATCAACCTTAATGATGCGGTTCTCCAAACCTTGAAGCTTTCCCAAAATCGTTTCCAACATGGGATCGGGCTTCTCCTTCCCCGAAGTGTTTCCTCCATTAGACGTTTGCCCCTGGCTTTTCAAGGGAGTAGAGGAAAAGGAAGGTGGAGTTAGTGAATTCGAATTGGAAAGAGTTACCGGAGTTTTGTTGATTGGAGCGCCAATTGTTGTTGTTTGAACCCCTATTGTTGTTCCAATTATTGTTCCGGTTATTGTTGTTGTCATTCCCATTCCAATTATTCCGGTTGTTGTTCCGGTTATTGTTGTTGCGGTTTGTATTCTCACCACCATTGTTGTTGTTGCCCAAGTAGCCAACATCCTTTCCTTGTTGCTTTGGAAAGTTGGTCTTGATAGCCTCCTTCAACTCTTTGATTTCATTGTTGAGGGAGAAAATTTGATTTTGAGCTTCATGTGTGAGCTTTGCTCCTTGCTCCACACGATTTCCCTCAACTTTCCGGTGGGAATACTTCTCTATGACTCTTGCTTGCTTCTCAATGAAGTCCCAAGCGTCATCTTCCCTCATGTCCATGAATGTACCACATGAGAGGGATTGGAGCTTGAATTGTGTCTCCACATCCAGCCCCTTATAGTATATCTCCAGCAATGCAAGCTTGGATATGCCATGATGAGGGCAATCCAATAACAAATCCTGAAACCTTTCCCAAGATTGGAACAAACTTTCGTTAGATCTCATGGAAAATGCATTAATCTTACCTCTAAGTTCCGCCATTTTGGATGGCGGAAAGAACTTAGTGAGGAACTCCGCAGAAAGGTCTTCCCACGTGTCTAGTTTCCCAGTAGGAAGAGCTTGGTACCAAGACAATGCTTTCCCCTTCAAGGAGAAGAAGAAAGGCTTGAGCTTATAGTTGTTGGTAGTCGCGTTCTTCGGCCTCATTGTCTCCATCATACACTCAAAGTTTTGCAAGTGTTGGTGTGGAGATTCAGCGCTTGTCCCGCCAAATTGGTTTTGGCGAACAAGAGTAATAACTTGAGGGTTGAAGCTAGACCCTTGTACATCGTCAGCGTCAAAGTTCACACCTAAACGGCGTGGTTGCTGCGTTGGATCCATCCTTTGGCCAAGAGTTCTTGGCTGCGCATCTACACGTTCGATCCTTGCATTCCTAGGTGGAACACGGCAATTAGCAGCTGCCCGTGGATGGAATGGATTCACATTGATCGTGGGATCAATTTCCTCTAGCGGTGGCATGGAGGAGTCGCTATCATCAACGGATGAATGACCCCTATTCGACCTTAAGGATCTCCTTGAGGATTTCTTCCTCCCCTTATTCCTAAGGTTGCTTAGTTCTATCCTCATTTGGAACATCATATCTTTTAGATCGTCAACTTGGGATTGATGATGATCCATTTCATCTCGGCGAATCTTCTCATTCCATTGGAGTTGAGCTTCTTTCTCCGCTAACTCCGATTGAAGATCACGTTCGTTTCCTTCAGCCATCTTCTTTTCCTTACGCTTTTGCCTTAAAGTCCTCTCAAGCTCTTGATCAAGAGGCAAGAGGTCTCCGGTGTTCCTAGATCTGCGCATGCACTCAAAGAGATATCAAATAGCAAGGGAGAAGCTCCCAAGCTTGACAACCAAAAACTGAATTCGGCCTAGACCAAATTCCCGGCAACGGCGCCAAAAACTTGTTCACCACTTAGCGTGCGTGCAAATAAGCTTTAAATTTATTAAACTAGAATCAAGCAAGCGAACCCGTAGTGTACGGATCGATATAGTTGAGCAAGAATTCCAGAGTATCGAACACAGGGATTTGGGGGGAACAAATTCAATTGTAAGTTATCAAGCAAGTAAATGTAAGAAGCTTTTCAAGTATTGGGAAAACAACAATCCTAAAGATCCAGGAATCCAGCTGTGGCAATCGATTCAAGATATACTAAAGATATAAGGACAGAGTTAAGATATGCAAAGGTATGCTAATGTAAAGTAATCGTACGGTGAAGTTCCAAAAACCTTATATGACTCACCTACAAGACACTCTCTATAAAGGTTGTTGAGGCTTCAATATAGAAAGGTTCTAAAGGTGAGAATTAATGTCAAATACCCAAACTTGTAATCCAAGGATCAAGACTAACTAAACCGATTAAGGTTGTGACACTCACAATCGAGGTAGAGGTTGTTGAGGCTTCACTACCACCTAGAAAAGGCAAGCCAAGACTAAGTTAAAGCAAATCTTTAACTTTGGATTAAAGTAAAAGCAAGTTCGTAACTTAACATAAAATTACGGCTAGTTCTTGAGTTCCACGGCCGTGGAAGCTCAAGAACAGACCGTGGATTAGGGTTGTCGTCAATTCTCTCTAACTCTCAGGGTCCAATCTGTTTACGATCGATCTATCATCATCTAAGCCACAACTATCAACCCTTCACCTTAGAATTGTTAAGGGTTTTTAGCCAACAATAGTCATATTGATATCAAATTCAAGATTTAAAAGAATTAAAGATGAAAACTTCCAAAAACCTTCAATAACTTTCAAATCAATCTCAAAGTCACAATCAAGAACAATAATCGTCACTAGATTCGGAATAACACAATCAAACACAAATCTTAGATAAGAAGGAAGAACGGGATGTCAATCCGTTTTCTAAATCAAACCTAAGCAAGAAGCGAGATCTCCTTGCAAACAATCTTCCGAATCTTCGATCTTACGTCAATCCGAAAATCACAATAGCAATGCGCCAAAAATCTCTCAAACACAATCTCCGCCAATTGCGAAATTAGGGCAATTCCAAGCGCAAGCGTAAGATGCGTCTATGCGTAAGCGAAGGTGACGGAATCTCTCTTCGTCCGTCCTTTTATAGTGTAAGATAAAATATCAGCCCGGCCCAATTGCGTAGGAGATCGTGGCTTAAAGTGTGGCGAAAAAGATCGCCAAGATCACGGTCGTGGAAGGGTTCCACGGCCGTAATTTAGAGCGTGGAAATCAACACGGTTTGAACCAACTTCTCCACGGCCGTAGAAGTTGCTGGAATGAACCACGCTTCCCTTGCCATGGTTCCACGGCCGTGGACTTGAACGTGGAAAGTAGTACGGCCGTATTTTAGAGCGTGATTTAGGGCAAGAACGTGATTCTTCCTTAGGCTCGTGAATTTTTCAAGTTGGCACTCCTTTAGCTCCTAGGAATGTCCTCAATACATGGACATGCTCAATCAACTTCATCCTTGCTCAATTCCGTTCGGAAATAGCTCTCAATTACCTATAATCAACATAAAGCTTGTGTAGATCTCTATATCGACATTATAGACAAACTAGCTCACAAATGTATCAATGCTCAATCAATGACTATCAATATGGATCAAATACACTTAGAACACGTGCCTAAAATATCACAATATTTCATGCTAACAACATACCCCACGGGCACGTGAATGTGGTCTTCTCCTGATCATCCGGGTGTATCGGAATCTGAAAGAAACCACTATAACCGTCAAGATAGCAAAAGTGCGAATGTTGCGCTAACCTTTCAAGCATTTGATCGATGAAGGGTAGTGGGAAGTGATCCTTCCTCGTCGCGTTGTTAAGCTTGCGGTAGTCTATGCACATCCGCCATCCCGTTACGGTTCGGGTAGGAATGAGTTCGTTGTTCTTGTTGGTGATGACTATCATTCCTCCCTTCTTTGGAACTAATTGAACCGGACTCACCCACTTACTATCGGAGATAGGATAGATGATACTTGCATCAAGAAGTTTAAGAATTTTCTTCTTGACAACCTCCTTCATGGTCCGATTCAACCGCCTTTGAGGTTGTATTGAAGTCCTAAAGTCTTCCTCCATTAATATTTTATGCATGCATAGGGATGGTTTGATTCCTACTAACTCTTCTATAGTATAGCCTAAAGATTTCCTATGTTTCCTAAGGACAACCATAAGCTTACTATGTTCATCTATGGTTAGATCGGAACTAACAATAACCGGATAAGTGGAGTTAGGTCCTAGAAAAGCGTACCTTAGATGTGTAGGAAGTTGTTTCAATTCCATTTCTTTTGGAGCTTCCAATGGCTCTTGAGGAGCATCCGATGCCTCCTTAGAAGTGTCTAAGGGTGTAGAAGGTGTGGGAGAAGAATCAAAAGAAGTTGAAGAAGTGGCACGATCACCTTCTTCCACGGCCTGAATCACGGTTTCCATACATCTTCCACGGCCGTGGTTTAGGGCGTGGAAGGTGGTTACGGTTGCTCTGCCTCCTCCACGACCGTGTAACCCTCTGGAGTGAGCCACGCTTTGGTTGGTGAAATCCACGGCCGTGGAATATAGTGTATGGCCGTGGATTCTCACGTTTTCTGCCTCGTCGTGGAGTTTCTCAAATTCCTCTTCATCTACCTCTTCTTGTGCTTCTAAGGCTTCAATTGCCTCATTACACTCCTCTTCTTCCCCTACATTCGTTAGACTCATAGTAATAACCTTTTGCAAAGGGTCTTTGAAGAGAATAGCACTTAGCTCCTCTCTAGACAACCCCTCTTCATCCTGGATATTGAATATATCCTCATCAAAGAGTGGCTCCTTCAATAGAGTGGAAAGAACGAACTCTACCTTCTCCTCTCCTATGTCAAAGGCGAGTCTAGCATTCTTGCAATCGACTATGCAGCCGGAAGTTGCAAGAAACGGTCTTCCGAGTATGATCGGGACCGGACTATCTGCAAGAATGTCAAGCACAACAAAATCAATGGGGACAAAGAATTTACCTAGCTTGATTGGGACGTCTTCTACAATACCGACGGGGCGAGTGATGGATCGATCCGCCATGTACAACGTCATCTTCACCGGTTTAGGCTCACCTAAACCGATCTTCCTACATAATGCTGGTATGATGCTCACACTTGCTCCCAAGTCACATAACGCATCGTATGTGACGTCTCCCACTCCTATGGGAATGCAAAACGACCCCGGATCCTTTAGCTTTGGGGGTATTTTCTCCTACATGGTCTTGATGAGATCCGAAGAATCTGAACTCATCTTAACCTCTCTAAAATCTTCTAGCTTCCTCTTGTTGGAGAGGAGCTCCTTTAAGAACTTGCCATAAGCCGGCATACCTACAATAGCATCAATGAAAGGTATATTAATATGGAGCTTGCTCATGAGTTCTATAAACTTACCAAATTGTTTATCTAGGCGTGCTCTCGCTCTAGATTGAGGGAATGGTAGGGGAGGTTTGTAAGCCGGAGGAGGAACGTAGACATCTTCCTTCTCCTTCCCCTTCTCTTTGTATTTCTCAACGGGGACTTCAACAAACTTAGGTTGCGGATCGGTGGTAGTCACACTGCTCCTAGTTGTGATTGCCATCACCCTTCCCTTAGGGTTGTCCTCCGTCTTTCTTGGAAGTTTCCCTTGATTCCTAGGAACTTCCTCCGCATGGTTGAGCATTTGGTTTTCTAAAACCTTTTGGGCTTTATCAACCTTAGAAATTTGATCATCAACCTTAATGATGCGGTTCTCCAAGCCTTGAAGCTTTCCCAAAATCGTTTCCAACATGGGATCGGGCTTCTCCTTCCCCGAAGTGTTTCCTCCATTAGATGTTTGCTTCTAGCTTTTCAAAGGAGTAGAGGAAGAGGAATGTGGAGTTAGTGAATTCGAATTGGAAGGATAAGAGTTACCGGAGTTTTGTTGATTGGAGCGCCAATTGTTGTTGTTTGAACCCCTATTGTTGTTCCAATTATTGTTCCGGTTGTTGTTGTTTCCATTCCAATTGTTCCGGTTGTTGTTCCGGTTATTGTTGTTGCGGTTTGTATTCTCACCACCATTGTTGTTGTTGCCCAAGTAGCCAACATCCTTTTTTTGTTGCTTTGGAAAGTTGGTCTTGATAGCCTCCTTCAACTCTCTGATCTCATTGTTGAGGGAGAAAATCTGATTTTGAGCTTCATGTGTGAGCTTTGCTCCTTGCTCCACACGATTTCCCTCTACCTTCTGGTGAGAATACTTCTCTATGACCCTTGCTTGCTTCTCAATGAAGTCCCAAGCGTCATCTTCCCTCATGTCCATGAATGTACCACATGAGAGGGATTGAAGCTTGAATTGTGTCTCCAAATCCAGCCCCTTATAGTATATCTCCAGCAATGCAAGCTTGGATATGCCATGATGAAGACAATCCAAGAGCAAATCCTGAAACCTTTCACAAGATTGAAACAAACTTTCGTTAGATCTCATGGAAAATACATTAATCTTACCTCTAAGTTCCGCCGTTTTGGATGGCGGAAAGAACTTAGTGAGGAACTCCACGGAAAGGTCTTCCCACGTGTCTAGTTTCCCACTTGGAAGAGCTTGGTACCAAGACAATGCTTTCCCCTTCAAGGAGAAGAAGAAAGGCTTGAGCTTATAGTTGTTGGTAGTCGCGTTCTTTGGCCTCATTGTCTCCATCATACACTCAAAGTTTTGCAAGTGCTGGTGTGGAGATTCAGCGCTTGTCCCGCCAAATTGGTTTTGGCGAACAAGTAATAACTTGAGGGTTGAAGCTAAACCCTTGTACATCGTCAGCGTCAAAGTTCACACCTAAACGGCGTGGTTGCTGCGTTGATCCATTCTTTAGCCAATAATTCTTGGCTCCTCATCCACACGTTCGATCCTTGCATTCCTAAGTGGAACACGGCAATTAGCAGCTGCCCGTGGATGGAATGGATTCACATTGATCGTGGGATCAATTTCCTCTAGCGGTGGCATGGAGGAGTCGCTATCCTCTTTGGATGAGTTAGCTCTAACCGATCTTCCCGGTCTCCTCCTTTTCTTTTTCTCCTTGAGGTTGTTTATCTCAATCCTCATTTGGAACATCATGTTAGTTAGATCGTCAACCTTCATTTGATGACGATCCGTTTCTTCTCTACGTGTCTTCTCACTCCATAGGAGTTGAGCTTCCTTCTCCGCTAGCTCCGATTGAAGATCACGTTCGTGTTCTTCAGCCATTTTCTTTTCCTTACGCTTTTGTCTTAAAGTCCTCTCAAGCTCTTGATCAAGAGGTAAGAGATCCTCGGTGTTCCTAGACCTGCGCATGCACTCAAAGAGATATCAAATAACAAGGGAAGAGCTCCCAAGCTTGACAACCGTAAACCGAATTCGGCCTAGACCAAATCCCCGGCAACGGCGCCAAAAACTTGTTCGCCACTTAGCATGCGTGCAAATAAGCTTTAAATTTATAAAACTAGAAATCAAGCAAGCGAAACCGCAGTGTACGGATCGATATAGTTGAGCAAGAATTCCAGAGTATCGAACACAGGGATTTGGGGGGAACAAATTCAATTGTAAGTTATCAAGCAAGTAAATGTAAGAAGCTTTTCAAGTATTGGGAAAACAACAATCCTAAAGATCCAGGAATCCAGCTGTGGCAATCGATTCAAGATATACTAAAGATATAAGGACAGAGTTAAGATATGCAAAGGTATGCTAATGTAAAGTAATCGTACGGTGAAGTTCCAAAAACCTTATATGACTCACCTACAAGACACTCTCTATAAAGGTTGTTGAGGCTTCAATATAGAAAGGTTCTAAAGGTGAGAATTAATGTCAAATACCCAAACTTGTAATCCAAGGATCAAGACTAACTAAACCGATTAAGGTTGTGACACTCACAATCGAGGTAGAGGTTGTTGAGGCTTCACTACCACCTAGAAAAGGCAAGCCAAGACTAAGTTAAAGCAAATCTTTAACTTTGGATTAAAGTAAAAGCAAGTTCGTAACTTAACATAAAATTACGGCTAGTTCTTGAGTTCCACGGCCGTGGAAGCTCAAGAACAGACCGTGGATTAGGGTTGTCGTCAATTCTCTCTAACTCTCAGGGTCCAATCTGTTTACGATCGATCTATCATCATCTAAGCCACAACTATCAACCCTTCACCTTAGAATTGTTAAGGGTTTTTAGCCAACAATAGTCATATTGATATCAAATTCAAGATTTAAAAGAATTAAAGATGAAAACTTCCGAAAACCTTCAATAACTTTCAAATCAATCTCAAAGTCACAATCAAGAACAATAATCGTCACTAGATTCGGAATAACACAATCAAACACAAATCTTAGATAAGAAGGAAGAACGGGATGTCAATCCGTTTTCTAAATCAAACCTAAGCAAGAAGCGAGATCTCCTTGCAAACAATCTTCCGAATCTTCGATCTTACGTCAATCCGAAAATCACAATAGCAATGCGCCAAAAATCTCTCAAACACAATCTCCGCCAATTGCGAAATTAGGGCAATTCCAAGCGCAAGCGTAAGATGCGTCTATGCGTAAGCGAAGGTGACGGAATCTCTCTTCGTCCGTCCTTTTATAGTTTAAGTTAAAATATCGGCCCGGCCCAATCGTGTAGGAGATCGTGGCTTAAAGTGTGGCGAAAAAGATCGCCAAGATCACGGTCGTGGAAGGGTTCTACGGCCGTAATTTAGAGCGTGGAAATCAACACGGTTTGAACCAACTTATCCACGGCCGTAGAAGTTGCTGGAATGAACCACGCTTCCCTTGCTATGGTTCCACGGGCCGTGGACTTGAACGTGGAAAGTAGTACGGCCGTATTTTAGAGCGTGGCTTAGGGCAAGAACGTGATTCTTCCTTAGCCTCGTGCATCCTTCAAGTTGGCACTCCTGTAGCTCCTAGGAATGTTCTCAATTCATGGACATGCTCAATCAACTCCATCCTTGCTCAATTCCGTTCGGAAATAGCTCTCAATTACCTATAATTAACATAAAGCTTGTGTAGATCTCTATATCGACATTATAGACAAACTAGCTCACAAATGCATCAATGCTCAATCAATGACTATCAATTTGGATCAAATACACTTAGAAAACGTGCCTAAAATATCACAATATTTCATGCTAACATAGGAGGTGGAACATAAACTTCAGTTTTCTCCTCCGATTTCTGTGGCTCCACCTCGGTTGGCACCTCGGCCGAAGTTTTCTTCGACTGTATCTGGACCGAGGTGGTCTTTGTCTGTACTGGCATCGGTCGAGGCACTGTATCTGCAGTTTTCAATCTACTCCTCGTCGTTATTGCCATGATTTGTCCCTTAGGGTTGCTTTCCGTCCTTCTTGGAAGCTTCCCTGGATCTCTTGGCGCTTCATTCGCCTTGTTAAAGAATTGTTGTTCTAAGGCTTTTTGTGCCTTCGAAAATGAAGTCATAGATGTCTTCATAGAGTTGAGCTTGATCAAGATGGCCTCCAGCACTGCATCTTTCTTTTCCGGCTGGACAAACTTGATCCTTGCTCCTGGCTCTTCAATGGAGTAGTAGAAGAAGAAGAAGAAGAAGAAGAAGAAGAAGAAGAAGAAGAGAGGAAAGGATTAGAGGATTCATTCGAATTGGAGTTAGAGTAAGGGTTACCCGAATTTTGGTTGTTTGCCCTCCAATTATTGTTGTTGGATCCTCTATTGTTGTTGTAGTTGTTGTTCTGGGAACCATTGTTGTTCTGGTACCCATTGTTGTTCCTCGAGCCTTGATATCCTTTATCTTCTTTCTTGGTTTGAGCAACCAAAAGATCTTTCAATTGCTTCACAACATTCTTCAAAGAAGTGAGTTGATCATTGTTTGGTGGAGCATCTTGAAAGTTGACTCTTTTAACTCCACCTTCAGCTCCTTGGTGGGAGTATTTCTCCATGTGCAAAGCTTGCTTCTCTATGAACTCCCAAGCTTCGTTAATCGGCATGTCCATGAACGTGCCGGAGGATAGTAGTTGAAGGTTAAACTGGGTGTTTCCGTCCAGTCCCTTGAAGTATATCTCCAACAACTCTATCTTTGGAATCCCATGATGTGGGCAATCCAAAAGGATGTCTTTAAATCTCTCTCATGACTTGGACAAACTCTCCTTGTCTTTCATAATGAATGCATTGATCTTCCCTCTCATTTCAGCGATCTTAGAGGGGGGGAGAATTTAGTTAAGAACTCCGTCGTCATCTCCTCCCAAGTATTGATTTTTCCTGGAGGAAGAGATTGATATCAAGTAAGCGCTCTATTTTTCAAAGAGAAGTAGAAAGGCCTTAGCTTGTAAATGTTGTTTTCCAGCCTTGAAGGTCTCAAGGTCTCCATCAAGATCCCATAGTTTTGTAGATGTTGATGCGGAGATTCCCTCTCTAGCCCTCCAAACTGGCATTGGCGAATCATGGAAAGAACTTGCGGTCGAAGTTCATAATCATGCTCCGCTGGAGCTCCTAGGTTGACTCCTGGACGCCTCAGCTGTTGATTGGGGTCCATCCTTTGCCCTAGGGTCAGTGGAATACCTTTAAAAAGAGCATCTCGAACTGGTATCCGAGGTGGAAGTACTTCGGCCGGGGCAGCAAGAACTGGGTTCTGCCTCGGTCGAGGATCTGGAGCAGGGTCTTGCCTCGGTCGAGGATTTGGGTTCGGTCGGGGTAGATAGTGGTCTCGTAAAGCCGCCATATCTACTTCGATCGCTTCCGTCCTTACGCGAGTTTCTTCCTTTTCCAGTCGTAATTCTTCTTTACTGAGGCGTAGTTATTCCAATGCCTCCTTTAATTCGGCCTCAAGATCGCAATCGTCTTGGTTGCCCATCTTCGCTTCTTTCAAGCGTCTTTTGTATGTCTTTTCTGGTTCGGGATCGTAAGGAACGATTTCCTTCCCAACGCAGGTTCTTCGCATAAACCTAAGAAAAAGAACCTGCGAAAGTCACTCAAGTAGAGTGGTTAGTAGAAACAGGGGCAAGTGCCCCGAAAGCCAACCGCAACCGGCTCGGTCTAGACCAAGTCCCCAGCAACGGCGCCAAAAACTTGTTCGCTCCAAATGGTGTGTGCAAGCTTTAAATTTATATCCCAAGATGTATGCTTAAAACAAGGATGCGAACCCGCAGTGTACGGGTCAATCGTAGTAAAAGCAAGAAATTCCGGGGTGTCGATCTCAGGGACTTAGGTCAAACAAAGCAAGTATAGGTTGTCTATGCAATTAATAACCACAAAGGTGATTAAAACAATCAAAGATGATAAAAAGACAATTAAGGAAATATGCAATTATAGGGATTAAAGCATCTAGTTGTGGTTCTAACTCAAGATCTAAAGATAAGCGGACAAAGCTGAGGTTTTGCAAAGGGAAGGTGTTACTAAATTGGAATAGATCACCGGGTAAGTCTCACTACTCACTAATCCCAAACCGTAACTCCTATTACCGGGTAAGTCTCAAAGAATTAAGGAAAAGAACTATAACCTCAAACCAACGCACCACCTAAGCGAATAGAATCAACCTTTACCGGGTAAGTCTCAGGCTAACTCACAAAGATGGAATGAAATCACACTCAAACCCCAATAAAGGATAAACCTTTATTTCCTATACTTATGATCTTGGGTAAACAAACAAAGGAATTACCGGGTAAGTCTCATCCTAAGCTCGCATTGAACCAGGAAAGGTGTAATAAGAATAGGATTTGGCAAACTCTAATACTTAACTCTCAGTTTCGGATCAGATAAGGTCACCTCGGTCAGACGAATTCCACCCCGGCCGAGATGTTCATCGACTGAGCGAGATGTTCTAGGGTTAAGGATAAAGACTCGAGCTTTCAGGGTCCTACTGGAATAAGATTATTCTATCATTATTTTTTCCACAACCTTCAGCCAATCACCCTAGAATCACACAAAGAAATTAGTCAATCATCATCATAAAAGCAATAATCAAATATATGGGAAGAAAGTGAATAATTGAACACAAAAACCTTAAGAAAAAGGCTTCAATAACTGAATCAATTATCAAACAAACAAGCGTTCCTTGGATCAAAATCCAATAAGACAATCAACAAGAAGGGAATCTAAGAGAATCTTACAAAACCCTTCACAAAAGCTATAAAAGCTATCAACTTCCTTCCTTCAATCTTCCAAAATCCTTCCTAACTGCTGGAGAGCCCTCTAAGCATGGTTGGATTTGTTGAAAATCCAACCCTTTATATAGGAAAACTACCCTCCAAAGATAAGAGATCTTAAAAAGATATTGTCCTAATAAAATATATCTATCTCTCATAAATAAATCCCTAAAATATATGATCTTCCTTCCAGAAATCCAGTCTAAAAATATAAGATCCCTCCTTCCAAAAATAAAAGATCTCAGCCAAGAATAAAAATATATCTCGCCGCGTCCAAGGTGTTCGCCTCGGTCAGGACGCTCCTCTGGATCACCTCGGTCGAGATGGTACTGTAGCTGACCGAGGTGGCTCTAAACTGAATGTGAAATCTCTTAAATCTGGTCCAAAGTAAATCTTCAATCCAATTCCATGCTTCCTGGATTCTTCTTTAAGCTCCTGAATGTAGCTCTAATGACTCCTTAGCTCCTTTAGCTCCATTTTGATGCAAAACGTGCCATTTTACCTACGATTACAACGAAACTTGGTGTAGACCTCGATTCCTGCAAAGGTAGATGAAATGACAATATAATCACATAATATACATCCAAACATGCAGATTATTGAAGATAAAACGTCTAAACAGGTCCCAAAATATAGACTATAATTCATGCTATCAAGAAACGTCAGGAAGTCGAAGGGTCAGAAGTTTGAAGAGCATTGAAGATACGCCCCAGCGGAATTGCCTAGCCGCCCCTGCGGCCATGAAGAAAATCAAGCATTTTTGCCTTCACCGCCCCTGCGGAACTAAAGGCCGCCCCTGCGGTTTAACGTCAGAAGCTTTACTCCGACTGTTTACACCACCTTTATGGCATTAAAGGTGGTTGTTTTAGGCCGGCCATTTACTCCTAT
This sequence comes from Fagopyrum esculentum, assembly GCA_033239045.1. Lineage (NCBI taxonomy): Eukaryota > Viridiplantae > Streptophyta > Magnoliopsida > Caryophyllales > Polygonaceae > Fagopyrum > Fagopyrum esculentum. The sequence continues at coordinate 127,891,589 of BSUD01000006.1, read as the reverse complement.
TTAATGTCTTTTGTAGTATAAATAATCCTTAGTTGATTGCTAGAATCATCCATCTTGTTAGCCAATAAATAATCCCCTTAGATTATCTTGTTACCTTTGTAATGAGTTGCTAACTCCCTTGCTACATTGGGTTGGTTTCAAGTTGCGTTGTTACTTTGGTTGTAAGTTCTTTTTAATATAAGTTTTTATTCAGTAATGTTTTGTGTTTCCTTGATCTCCATTGTCTAATTGCATGTTTACTATTGCTTGAGATTGATCACCTTAGGTTTTAAAGTGCATGCAAATAACTAGGATTAATAGGTTCCGGGTTCGGGTCTTTAATCTAGTAACAACTTTAAGTAATAACGGGTTGTAATTACTTAAAGAAAAAGAACAAAAATATAAAGATAAGTTTAACGGTTTTTGATCTTCTCTTTATATCCCTTAGTCTATGTTTGAAAGCTAACTTGTTATTTGTTCTTGTAGGTTTATGATACAATAACCTGTTAAGTTGTGTTGATGCCGGTTGGCTCAACACATATATATGATCGAGACGGGAGGTTACTTGAAAACTTGTAAAAGGAACTCACCAAAGTAGCAATGGCATGCTTAGCATCAACCTAGTGTAGATTCACCCATCATTGTCTTACTTGTCGCATTAATCGTTTTCATAAGTTTTTGTGTGCATCAATTCAACCAAACCCCCCCCCCCCTTTGTTACTTGTTATTATAATCGATAATTGCATCTAAAACACCTTAACTCTCTTGGGTTCGACCCTTACTTAACCACTATACTTGTTTTTAGTGCTAAGTCGGGATTTACTTTTGATTGGGTATAGACAACCTTAGAAATACCGTCAGTCAAATTTTGGCGCCGTTGTCGGGGAGTTTTAGTGTTTTATTGTTATTATTGATTATTGGTTTGAACCATTTTTATGGTTCAAACCCGTGCTACTAACTCCGGCTTTGCTTCTTTTGATCCAAAAATTTAGAGGAGGCGCATCCGGCAACAAAGACAACAACAACTTCAACAAGAGATGGCTGACCGTACACTTCGTCAACTCACGCAGCCCACCTTGGCTCAAAACCCCCTTGCGATCACTATACCGGCATTAGGGAAAGGAGTCAATTTTGAGCTCAAGTCGGGTCTCATTCACTTGCTTCCATCCTTCCATGGGCTAAGTGGTGAAGACCCCATCAAGCACCTTGGGAAGTTCCATACCGTGTGTATGAGCATGAAGCCGGCCAACATTACCGAAGAACAAATCAAGATGAGGGTTTTCGGCTTCACACTCAAAGATTCCGCGGATAATTGGTATTACCACCTTTCATCCGGGAGTATCGACACTTGGGAGAACCTTCACAAGGGGGTTTTTTGGAGAAATACTTCCCAACCAAGAAAGCCAATAGCTTGAAGAAAGTTGAAAGCAACATCGAGCAAGAGGCGAATGAAACTCTCTACGAGTACTTCGAAAGGTTTGTACGCCTCCGATCTAGCTGTCCTTTTCATGGATATTCAACTCAAGATCTAGTCTTGTACTTGTACAATGGCTTGCTCGATAATGAAAGGAGGATCATCGATGCAGCTTGCGGAGGTAATATTCTTAACTCTACTCCTTACCTTGCTTTGGAAAAGATACAGGAACTAGCGGAAGGTACTCGAAACTTCGGAAGGACCCCGGCTAAGAAAGGAGTCCATGCTGTGAATACTGGGAAGAGCGAGATTTCCACCGAGCTCGCGGAACTGAAGGAAATGATGAAGAGGCTAACACTTATGGGAACCCCACAGCAGCTCAAAGCTTGTGGAGTATGTGCTGACCCATACCATCCAACGGACATGTGTTCACACGTCCAGGATGACGATGCTGAGGTGAACGCAATGGGTTATGGATAACCACAGCAGCAAAGGCCTAGGAACGATCCCTATGCACAGAATTTCATGCCAAACTGGCATGACCAACAGAACTTTCGTTGGAGGGATCAACAAAACCAACAACAACAGCCCCATCAAGGTAAGTATCATTCAACTGAAGATATGTTGTAGGTTTTGACTAAACACTTTGCTACTCATGTCCAAACAACAGAATCCAGCATCAAGAACCTTGAAAAACAGGTTGTTCAAATGGCGGAAGCGATTTCAAGGACCGAATCAAGACTTTCTGGAGGATTGCCTTCCCAGACGTTTATAAGCCCCAAGGAGAATATTAGTGCCTTAACATTAAGGAGTGGGAAGCGAATCCAACAAAAACCAGCAAAAAAACCACAAAGTAAACCTTCTATCGATTTTACCACACCCACAGCCGCCCCTGCGGCTGCAACTGTGCCCAGCACAGAGCAGACGACGCCCCTGCGGCTGGATGCCCCCGCCCCTATAGTGACAACCCTTGAGCCGCCCCTGCGCTTACAAGCTGACGCCCCTACGGAAAACACATCAGAAGGTTCTGTTGAGAGGAATACTTACGTCCGGCCTAATTTTCCGCCACTATACTCTGAGAAACCACCAACTCCCTTTCCTGAGGCTCTAAAGGAGAGAAGAATCATTAAGGGCAAGGACCTCTTTGAGACTTTCTCCAAATGCGAGGTAAACATTCCCCTCCTTAAGTTGGTGAAAAGTATTCCTAAGTATGCTCATTTTTTGAAGGAACTTTGCACTATCAAGAGGAATCACAAGCTGAAGGGGAGACAAAAAGTACAAGTAAGTGAGCATGTGTCAGCTGTGTTTCAACGGAGAATGCCCAAGAAGTGCAGCGATCCGGGCATGGTAAGCATTCCTTGTGTTATAGGGGAAACCCGCTTTGACAAAGCAATGCTTGATCTTGGTGCTTCTATCAATGTTTTACCATATTCGATTTACAAATCACTTGGCCTTGGGCCATTAATGGAAACTAGGATTGTAGTACAACTTGTTGATAGATCTAATGTGTACCCGAAAGGGATAATTGAAGATGTGTTAGTAATGGTAGACAACCTAATATTTTCTGCTGATTTCTTTGTCATGGATATGGAAAATAATTCACATGCTGCACCCATTCTGTTAGGTAGGCCATTTCTAAAAACTACTAGGACTAAAATTGATTATGTTAGTGGCAAATTGACCATGGAGTTTGATGAAGAAGTGGTGGAATTTGACATCTATGATGCAATGAGATTTCCTAGTGATGATCATTCTTTATGTGCTATTGACATTGTTGAACCTTTTGTGCAAGATGCTTTTGATAACTCTGACGTTGATGAATTGAAAAATGTGATTGAGCATGACATTGATGGTTTCAAATTAGATTATGTATTAACATCCAACATGAAAGAGGTCCTAGCCCAATTAGATGGGCATAAAAGGCTACCTATCTCCAATTTGGTCATTGGACCCACTTTACTAACCCCAAGCGAGAAGCTTGTTCCGTCTATAGTGCAGGCACCTGAAATAGAATTAAAGGACCTTCCGTCACACCTCAAGTACGTTTTCCTTGGAAAACACAATACCTTGCCGGTGATCATCTCCAACAAGTTGACTACCGGTCAAGAAGACAAGTTGGTGAAGATACTAAAAGAGCACAAGACGGCCCTCGGATGGACCATTGCGGACATCAAAGGGATAAGCCCTTCAACTTGCATGCATAGGATTTTACTTGAATACGAAGTCAAACCCTCTAGGCAACCTCAAAGGAGGTTGAATCCACCAATGATGGATTTGGTCAAAAAGGAAGTGTTGAAGCTCCTCCAAGCAGATATGATCTTTCCTATCTCAAATAGCACTTGGGTTAGTCCAACCCAAGTGTTCCAAAGAAAGGAGGCATTACCATGGTGGAAAATCAACATGGAGAGATGGTCCTAAGCAAACCACAAACCGGATGGAGAGTTTGCATTGACTACCGCAAGCTCAATAAGGTAACACGAAAAGACCATTTCCCATTACCTTTTATTGATCAAATATTGGAATGTCTTGCAGGTCATCAATACTACTGTTTCCTGGATGGATATTCGGGCTATTTCCAAATAGCCATCGCACCAGAAGATCAAGAAAAGACGACGTTCACTTGCCCATTTGGCACTTTTGCTTACCGCAAAATGCCATTTGGACTTTGCAACGCACCCGGCACCTTCCAACGGTGCATGATAAGTATTTTCTCCGAATACATAAAAAATTTCATTGAAGTCTTCATGGATGATTTTACCGTCCATGGAGATAGTTTTGACACATGTTTAGGACATTTGAAACTTGTTCTTGAAAAATGTGTTGAAACCAATTTGGTTCTTAATTCGGAAAAATGCCATTTCATGGTCGAACAAGGAATTATGCTAGGACATGTAATATCCACAAAAGGGATAGAGGTAGATAGGGCAAAGGTTGGTGTAATTCAAAATTTACCTTATTCTACTAATGTTCGGGAAATCCGTTCTTTTCTTGGTCATGCAGGTTTCTACCGACGTTTCATCAAAGATTTTTCAAAGATCTCGGCACCCCTATGTGAATTTCTCAAGAAAGACGTCACCTTCATAGTGGATGAGGATTGCAAGAAAGCTTTCAACACTTTGAAGGCATGTCTTTCCACCGCACCTATCATCCATTCCCCGGATCGGGAGAAACCTTTTGAAATCATGTGTAACGCCAGTGACTACGCCGTTGGAGCCGTCTTAGGAAAAAAAGACGGACGGGCTTCCCATGTGATACATTATACGTCTATGACACTCAATGGAGCGCAAAGGAATTACTCTACCACCGAGAAGGAAATGTTGGCGGTGGTTTTTGCCCTTGAGAAATTCAGGCACTACCTACTTGGGGTAAAGGTAATTATCTTCACTGACCATGCAACTCTTAGGTACCTCATGGCGAAGAAGGAGGCAAAGCCACGATTGATCCTATGGGTGCTCCTTCTAAGTGAGTTTAACCTAGAGATAAGGGACAAGAAGGGGGCTGAGAACCTGGTGGCCGATCATTTGAGCAAACTAGTGCAAGAGAAGAAGATCCAGGAAAAGGAAGAGAGATAGCTGGAAGTTTTCTAAAAGATACATTTTACACAACTCTCTTTTGTGTAACCGCCCCCACGCCTCACACCAGCCGCCCCTGCGGCCAACCGCCCCTGCGGCTCAGTCTAGGCGCCCCTGCGGAATTGTCGACAGAGGTTTGTCTTAAGCTCCAATCATTTAAGCCTTGGTTTGATGACATTGTGAACTTCATTGTCAGGAAGGAGTATCCTCCAGACTTCACCAAGGCACAACGAGAGAAGGTAAAGGCTGAAGCTCGACACTACGTTTGGGACGATCCTTAACTTTGGAAGCATTATAGTGACCAAGTGATCCGACGTTGCATTCCGGACAATGAGGTACAATCCGTCCTAACTTTGTGTCATTCTGAAGCATGTGGAGGGCACTTTGGGGCAAACAAAACTGCAAGAAAAGTTTTGGATGCCGGTTTCTTTTGGCCACACATTTTTCGAGACGCTTTTGCGTTTTGCAAAGTGTGTGATAAATGCCAAAGAGTAGGAAATCTTTCAAGGAAACATGAAATGCCCCAATCCTCTCTTATATTTTGTGAAATATTTGACGTTTGGGGAATTGATTTCATGGGGCCGTTTCCTACTTCATTCGGAAACACATATATTTTGCTTGCGGTGGACTATTTTTCCAAGTGGGTGGAAGCAAAGGCCACCAAAACTGATGATTCAAAAGTAGTTGCAGCTTTTCTTAAGGAAATTATCTTTGCAAGATTTGGAATTCCAAAAGTCTTAATTAGTGATAGGGGTACTCATTACTGCAACAAGACGATCACGGCTCTCCTTAAGAAGTATCACGTCCACCAAAGAGTATCAACAGCTTATCATCCACAAACAAACGGTCAAGTTGAGGTATCCAACCGGGAAATAAAGACCATCCTTGAAAAGACAGTTTCTCCCGGACGGAAGGATTGGAGTGCAAGGCTAAATGACGCCTTATGGGCATATGGACAGCCTACAAAACTCCTATCGGGATGTCTCCCTTTAGGCTCGTGTTTGGGAAAGCTTGTTACCTACCGGTGGAGCTAGAGCACAAGGCTTGGTGGGCGTTAAAGAAGTGCAACATGAATACAAAGGAAGTGGGAGAATTCTAGAAGCTCCAATTGCAAGAGTTGGAGGAATTGAGGCTAGATGCATATGAACCATGCTGCCACATACAAAGAAAAGACCAAAGCATGGCATGACCGGAACATTCTCCGGAAGGACTTCAAGGTAAGTAATAAGGTACTTCTCTTTCAGTCACGTTTGAAACTCTTTGCAGGTAAGCTGCGTTCGAGATGGACAGGGCCGTTCATAGTAGCCGAAGTATACCCTCACAGGAGTTGTGGATCTCTATGATCCCCAAACGCACAAGGTGTTCAAGGTAAACGGACAAAGGCTAAAGCTTTACCTTGAAGGAGTCAAGAACGATCCGATTGACGAGATCGTACTGGAGGAAGCACAGTCAGAGAAGTAGAGATCTTACGTCGAGCCAACGACGTAAAACAAAGGCGCTTCTCGGGAGGCAACCCGAAGGAATAAGAAGAGGAGCCTCTGTCAAGAAGCCGCACCTACGGCTCTGTGTCCCCGCCCCTGCGGTGACACTCATGCCCAGTGCCGCCCCCGGCGCTGGGCCTGCGCCTGCGACATGCTTGTCACCGCCCCCGCGGTGACATCCCTACGCCCCTGCGGCAGCCATCCTTGGCACGCATCCTCAGCGCCGCCCCCGGCGCTGAGCCTGCGTGACCCCTCTCCCTTGTCACCGCCCCGGCGGAGACAATCTCCCGCCCCTACGGGTTTACCCAGAAAAGAAAAAAAAAAGTGGATCTCGAAAATACCTACACCTACCACACACCACCCACCAACCTTCTTCACCAAACACACAAACCCTCAAAACCCTACTCCCTCACACCACACTCACGCTCCTGCACCCTCTTGCTCACCAACCACCAAGTCGACGCCCCTGCACCACCTCCGACAACCAGCCACCAAACGCGATGCCCCTGCGCCACCCTCTCCCACCACCCCCTTACTCTCTCACATTCCTACAACCTTCATCCTCACCCACTTCAAACATTCCACTCCTGCTACACCGGCGGCGATGACTAAACCACCAAGGCAGTCACCGGAGCGGCCTCAGCAACACCACTTCTAACGCAACCCAGAAATCGCCTCTGCAATTCTCCCGCCCCCGCGCCTGTAAGCATCCGCACCTGCGCCTTACCGCCCCTGCGCCTACTACAGCCGTCCCTACGGAAATCACACCAGAAAGGTCGATTTATTTTCCCTGTTTCGACATTTACTAATCTTTTGCTTCAATCATCTTCAAGAATGGATGCACCAAGGAAATACAAGATGTCCGAAGTAGAAAGGGAGCGTTACAGGATTGTGCAGGATCGAGTTATGTATGCAAATTGGTTTTTGCATATTCCTACCTTGGAGAAGCTTGGCATGCTAAAGAGCATGCAATCCTTTTTGGCGAATGCTGGGCTCGGAGAGTTCCTACAAAGGAGTGCTCCAACATATCCCGAGCTCAGCAGACAGTTCATCTCCACCTTCACAATGGAGAAGGAAGACCATGTGTGTATCAGCCTCACCTTCAAGTTCAACAAGGTGGAATACACACTTGATTACAACGATCTACAAGAGGCCTTCGGGGAGACTCTAAACCCCTCTGCAAACTGGTGGGATCCAGTCCCGATCCCGGACCTGTGTGAGTTTTGGCAAGTAGCTACCGGGTCAAAATTCCATGCTGGGGGTGAGTACTCCAACAAACTCATTCACCCCAGCTTGAGGCTCATCTCAAAGATCCTTATGAGTGTCTTCTGTGGACACAAAGAGGAAAACAAGGTCGCCTTCAAGGACCTCCCGCTTCTCTACTCCTGTCTTCCATAGAGCGAGAAGGTGATGGATTGGCCGTCCCTTTTCCTTGCCGCTTTGAAGCGGATTAGGAGGGACAAGCCGAGGGACATTGTCGGCGGTGGAGTGATCTCCTTGATCGCCTCACAGGTGATGGACCTGTCCGAGTTAGAGGACGGGCTGGAGGACCCTTTCTACACTGAGGGGATGCTTAGGAGATGCAAGCTCCTCTAGCGGGACGGGGAGAACCTATTTTGGATCTCCCTTGTAGATGGGAGCCACCTCACCTATCTCCCTCGGCCTCTACCATTAGGAGATGAGCTCTCCGAGCTCTACATTCCGGCAGACCCCTTCGTGCCGAGGAGGCCACTAGTGGCCATTGTGGAGAGGCATGCCACTAGCTCCAGCCGGGCTCATTAGGAGGAGCACCTGCCCATCCCAAATGACGAGGAAATATCAACTGCAACACCAGAGGAGGATCCGGCCCTTGCGAGCCTTCAGGCTCAGATGGCGGCTATGATCACCCATCACCGGACATGGTAGTCCGATTACCAGCGGACTATGCTGGAGCAGCAGCAGAGCTGGCAGACCAGCTTTGCCACCTCCATGACCTCCCATTTCGACCAGCGGTAGGAGGCTTGGCAGGCGGCCCAGCAACAACAGATGGAGGCTCAGCAGTTGGCCTGGCAAGCCAGCTTTGAGTCCTCTTTTGGTCGTCGGATGACAGCTCAGTAGGACCGCATAGATGACATCTAACGTCGGCATGAGCACTTCTTCCACCATTATCCTTACCTACCGGAGGAGGGTCCTGGTGGTCCATCCGGACCATCCAACTGAGGGGTACATTTCTTTCCCTTTTCCAACATTTATCTTTACCTCATTTCCACTTTGAGGACAAAGTGTACTTCAAGTATGGGGGAGGGACATATCATAGCTTGTACAGTTCATTTGAATTTTTGAGTTGTTTTGTTTTGTCTTGCATTTCGAATTCAGATTGAAATTCACAAAAAAAAAGCCAAAGAAAATAAAAAGAGGCATGAAATCCTTGGATAAACCGAAAACTCAAAAGGGCGGTTTAGGTAAAAAGAAGGTAGTCCGACCAACCTTAGGTTGGTGCAAAATTGGACTTGAGGGATATGAGTTAAAGTGAGATCATCAAAAGAAGAAGAGCGGCAAGGTGAAAACCCGAAAGGGCGCCTTGGCAAAACGAGCGATACCGAGTGTAGGTTTCCCTTCCGGAGTTTGGCGACATAAGAAGGGGAGTTATAAGGAGGTTGTCCGGGTAGGCCACTCTTGGAGCAATAAGGATGGTAGTTTCTCCCTTTTTCTCACATTTCCTCTCTTTTCCTTCTTTCTTTCTTGGTTTTTCTCTTGTTTTCATTGTCTTTCTTGCTTGCCCATGCTTCCTGAGGCCTTTGAGTCTAATTGCTGCCATTTTTTTTACTCGGGACGAGTAAAAGGTCTAAGTATGGGGGAGTTTGATAGGTGAAGGAATTACTATCATTTAGGATAGTTTTTAGAGTCTTTTTATTGCATTTGTGTCGGTTTATGCTACTAACTTCTTGGTCCAGAAGAAGAAGACTAAAAGAAGCTAAGGAAGGAGTTATAAGCACTTAGGAGTGAAGATCGTTCATGAAGCAAAGCTTTTGTTGCCTCACCGTCCCAACGGAGCCTTGTCCCCGCCCCTGCGGGTGACGCCTTACACCGGAGCGCTCCCTGCGCCTTCGCCAGCGCCGGCCATGAAGTGTGTCACCGCCCCTGCGCCACTCCTTGGCGCCCCTGCAGTGACTTTCCCTGAAGAGACGAAGACCAGCTCCCCTGCGCCTTCCACTGCGCCTGCCTGCGCCTCAACCTGGGAGCTGGAAGACGAAGAGGTTGTGTCACCGCCCCTGCGTTGACAAAGAACGCCCCGGCGGCTTTGCATCAGAAACGTCAGGAAGTCGAAGGGTCAGACGTTTGAAGAGCATTGAAGATCCGCCCCAGCGGAATTGCCTAGCCGCCCCTGCGGCCATGAAGAAAATCAAGCGTTTTTGCCTTCACCGCCCCTGCGGAACTAAAAGCCGCCCCTGCGGTTTAACGTCAAAAGCTTTACTCCGACTGTTTACACCACCTTTATGGCATTAAAGGTGGTTGTTTTAGGCCGGCAATTTACTCCTATTTAGTGTCTTTTGTAGTATAAATAATCCTTAGTTGATTGCTAGAATCATCCATCTTGTTAGCCAATAAATTATCCACTTAGATTATCTTGCTACCTTTGTAATGAGTTGCTAACTCCCTTGCTACATTGGATTGGTTTGAAGCCGTGTTGTTACTTTGGTTGTAAGTTCTTTTTAATATAAGTTTTTATTCAGTAATGCTTTGTGTTTCCTTGATCTCCATTGTCTAATTGCATGTTTACTATTGCTTGACATTGATCACCTTAGGTTCTAAAGTGCATGCAAATAACTAGGATTAATAGGTTTCGGGTTCGGATCTTTAATCTAGTAGCAACTTTAAGTAATAACGGGTTGTAATTACTTAAAGAAAAGCAACAAAAATATAAAGATAAGTTTAACGGTTTTTAATCTTCTCTTTATATCCCTTAGTCTTTGTTTGAAAGCTAACTTGTTATTTGTTCTTGTAGGTTTACGATACACTAACCTGTTAAGTTGTGTTGATGCCGGTTGGCTCAACACATATATATGATCGAGACGGGAGGTTACTTGAAAACTTGTAAAAGGAACTCACCAAAGTAGCAATTGCATGCTTAGAATCAACCTAGTGTAGATTCACCCATCATTGTCTTACTTGTCGCATTAATCGTTTTCATAAGTTTTTGTGTGCATCAATTCAACCAACCCCCCCTCCTTTGTTACTTGTTACTATAATCGATAATTGCATCTAAAACACCTTAATTCTCTTGGGTTCGACCCTTACTTAACCACTATACTTGTTTTTAGTGCTAAGTCGGGATTTACTTTTGATTGGGTATAGACGACCTTAGAAATACCGTCGGTCACACCGACAACAAACTGAGGTGCCTCTCCTCGGGACATCTTGTCTCGGATCCGAGTCAAAGCTGGGCAACTCTCCTACTTATGTCGGATTTCAACCAACAGATCAGGTAAAATAAGATAGAAGATCCGTGTCGAAGCTGGGCAACTCTCCAACCCATAAGATAGAAGAATGTATCTTCTATCTATGGAAAGAAATAAAACGGAATAAAAATCAGATCGGTGCGATTTGGGGAAAAACCGCAGGGGCGGTTGACCCTGCCGCGGGGTGGTAGGCCGCATGGGCGGCACTCTCCACCGCGGAGACGATGAAGGCAAAAACTGGAAGTTACACATAAACTACGTTATGTTAGTATAATTGGGTCTTAACGGTCTCGGTTATGTTGTTTAACTCTTTCTATGAATTTACTTTTACCCAAAAAAATAGAATCCGGATACTCTTTTATACAAGCTTCCTTATATTTTTCTAATGAAATGACTAACACCATTAGATAAGATTAAAGGTAGAGATCTATTTTACCAATATAAAACTTACTTAATATTACAATCTCATTTATTCCCCTGTAATCCTAGATTGATTAAGCGTATAATCCAACTACTTAATCAATATATTTATTATTTAAACTATAAATTATTCTCATCTAAACTATAACTTTATGTAAATAATTAATTTATATAATATTTATAAGTAAATTAGGTGTATAACCCAACTACTTAATCAATAATAATAAAAAAATCATTCACACTGTCAAGTTTATATAACGTACGAACTATTATTAAAAATGTCAATATAACTATTATTTTAAGTTAATAAAAATATTAATTTATATTTTTATTAGAATTTAAAAACTTCAATAACCATTCAATTTTTTTAATTATTTTTTTTATATAATGACGGAGATGCCCTACGCCATCGCTGTATTAATTTGAAAACGCGAGAAAAGGCTAATCATTAATTTTTTTATAAACAAGTTATATATGATGTTTATGAAAGTTTATATTACAATGTATATTTTAGCTTAAATAAGTTATAAATTATATAAATCCAAAATTGAGATTAATATTAACGTTTTCAAATAAAATTTTAATATCAAATCATAATTAATATTTTTCTAACTTACATTTTAAAATAATGGTTTTTATTAATAGCTCATACTTTATATTAAGTTGTATGTAAAAATATAATTAACGATTTTACAATTGATTAAATAGCTAAGTTATATAATAATTTTACTTATAATTGTAATCAATATATAAATAACTATGTATACAAAATGCAAGAATGAGATGAGATAGTGGTGAGAAATTTGGGTTTGATCATGTCCATTAATTATTCTAAACGGTTGAGATTAGATTATTAGAAAGATATTAGGTAGTTAATATAAGGAGAGGATCCTGATTCTAAAAGATGATGCAATGGATGAAAGAGGGGATAGTAGCCCCCGGGACATTAACATTGGCGTTGATTCTTTTTTTCCCCTCTTTTTCTTCTTCTTTTTAGTGTAAAGCGCCGTCATTTTGGCTGAGATCTACATGTGGGAGCATAGCCACGTGACATGCTCTGACAGGCCAAATTCTGGCTAGTGACACCGTGCCCCCCCCCCCCCCCCCCCCCCCCCC
>BSUD01000006.1:127857775-127869525 GCA_033239045.1 Fagopyrum esculentum | reverse complement strand
AAAAAAAAAAAAAGCTCATCACAAAATATTAAAAAATGATCATAATATGTTATGTATGTGTAAAAGTTATAGATAAGTCATCGGTGTTCATACTTTTACATGTCATTGTTCATGTTTTTATTCATCGGTGTTCATATTTTTCTATATCATTGTTCATGTAAATATTATAGACTATTTTTCTATGAGGCATTTTGTTGAACAATTTGCGTGCACAATAAAAGGAGCGTATAGATTGTTCAATTGGAATTATTAGATCAACTCATCATATATGTTTACATGTATTTTCTCAATCAAACCAATCAAACATTTTATATGTCAGCTGATTCCACCACCAAATTCTTATACTCTTTGGTTATGTTGGAGAATTGCTTCAAACGATCATTATTGTTTCGACAAGTGTCATACAACTATATATGTCTGACCGTACATCTTTCACTATTGTTGACCAATATGTGGCTTCAAGGCATCGTCACAAATTGGAACCCAAGTGGTAGAGTTATTTGGAGTTACTTGTATAATAGTGTCACCTTCATCACAAGGAGCATTCGTCCTCAATCCCGACACAATGATTGGTGATGATTGTGTACTCAACGTCACTGAATCTGTAAAACAATGTAAAATATACTAGTGTAAGTTCATACTTTTTATTCATCGGTGTTCATACTTTTATACGTCATTGTTCATGCTTTTATACATCGGTGTTCATACTTTTTATGCCATTGTTCTTGTAACTATTATAAACCATTTTTCTATGAGACATTTTGTCGAACAGTTGACGTGCACACTAAAAAGAGCATATAGATTGTTCAATTGGAGCTATTAGACCAACTCAACATATGTATATACATGTATTTCTCAATCAAACCTATTAAACACAAATGATTCAAACAAATTTGATTTCGAAAACAAACATAAATCATAATGAAACCTAAACCTTAAGAATGGAAACCTAATCCGTGAGAGTAGAAATTTGAAGAAACAATGTCTGAATCGTCTTGTATTCATTTGATTCACCATTTTTATGTAATCAATCTCTGGTTGGGTTGAAAATCGGACAAATATGAAGCTTGTGTGTAGCGGCAAGAGAGAGAGGCTCCAACGTGGGATGAATAATGTGAGGGAGGATTAAACATATATTTTAGTGTCTAATTTTCTTTTTTTTTTCTTAATTTATGTAATTACTAAAATGCCATTAATTATGAGTGTGTGGGAGATGTTGATTGAAACCTCATCCAATGGCTCACAGGCCTCCTAATTCCTATCCATAAGTCTTTTCCTCACCGGAACTGACCTCTATATATATATATATAAATATATATATATATATATATATATATATATATATATATATATATATATATATATATATATATATATATAATTTGGATCATATAGAAAGGACATTTAAGGTCAAAGTTGAAAGAACTCACAACTTTTGGATCAAAATAATTAAGGGTATTTATCCAAATTAATTAATACTTGACATATACTTGACAAAAATTTAACTGAACAATTGAGTATATATAAATTAATATTTAAATTAGTTACATATTTGAACAATTTCTAATATAGTATATAGTTGAATAATAGACATATTGGAAACAATTTTTAATTGAATAAATAAAATATTAATGTTTATTCAAATTTGTTCTTTGAAAAGTGTTATATGTAAAACTTTATGGCTATTCATTTGTACGACTTTGCAGTGGAAGATGTCATTTTCAAGCTGGTAAGATAATCTTTAGTCAAGGAAAAGCTTAGTAAGTTGAATTTTCAAAACGCAGTGACGATGATAAATTCAACACACTTGTTAACATTAAAGAAACCAAATCAATGAGTACATACATTCTATTTCCTCTAACTGTGGCATAACATTCTCTATCTATTTCATATATATTGATAATTTCAACACACTTGTGAACTTTAAAAAAACAAATCAATTGATAGATTCCCTCTTTCAATCAACTTTCCACGAAATTTTGTCCTTGAACAATTCCTTCAACCCTACGGCAACTACCTTCTATATATACATATCTCTCTTTTCTCTACAAACCACAAAGCTAGCTTTAAACACAATCGGCATACATGGACAAGGCTCAGCTGGTGTTTCTTCTTTGTTTATCGATTCTTGTCGGAGTTTTACACTTGTTGTTGTGCGATGAGTGTAACATTCTTGATCTCTCTTCTAGGCCGCTTTTCTTCTTCTCAGTGATCAACACCATCATCTTTGCAATAATACTGCTATCAACTGATAATGATGGCGAGTTGCTTGAAGATACCCCTCCATTGGCGCTTTTTGTTAGAGTTGATCCCGGTGAGGATGAGCACGAGGATAGCGATGTTGTTAGCAGTGGAGAAGATCTTGATGGGTACGATGAAGATGAAGATGACGATGACAGTAGAGAAGATTATGTCCGCTTCGATTTTGTATGGGTAGACGACGAGGATTACGACAATCATGATGAATTGCGAAGGAGGGCAGATGATTTTATTGCTGATAATGTCCGAAGATGGAAACACGAGTTGTTTGAGGATACAGTTCGAAACAATACGGTGGCTTATTGAACCTGATGATTATTACCCACGGTTGCCGATAATCATATGCAATCGTAATGCGCGTTAGTGTTGGATTTTTCTTTTTAAATTTCATATTTTTTTCAATTTTTTATGTTGGCGCGAGTTGATTTTAGTGTTGGATTTTATTCCACAAAAGGTCTCTTTGTAAATCCATGTTTTTTTTCTCTAGAAAAACAAATATATATTTCTTATGGTGACATGATATTTTTTTAATTTATAATTTTAGTTTGAGTCTGCATCATTTATCATTTATGCGTTAACATTATGACGTCATGTATTTAACAATTCTCTTTGTAAATTCCTCTAAATAATATTATATATTTTTATAATTTGTACTATTTTACGTCATTTTTCCTTTAACTTTTAGAATTATATATTTTTAATATAAAAAAATTCAATTAGAGTTTTATCACTCTTATCCGAAAAATAAAAATTCCATTAAATTCACATTTTAGACTCATTGTTATATGCTCAACTTTATAGAAAATATTGCACGAGTTTTTAGTCAAACCTGTCAAGACAATATTTTAATCATCCACAAAATGTTTCACTCATTTAAATATCTAAATAGAGTTTGATTCAGGTGAGAAAACTCATTGTAGAGAGGAGTGAAAAGAATTATGAGTCATTGGTATATGCTCAACTTCATAGATAATTATTGCACGAGCTTTTGGTCAAACATGTCAAGACAATATTTTAATCTTCCACAAAATGTTTTACTCATTTAAATATCTATATAAAGTTTGATTCGAGTGAGAAGACTGATTGTAGAGAGGAGTGCGAAGAATTGTGAGTCATATGCTTAGATTAGATCTAATTGTTGTGATTTTTTATAGAATAAAAAAAACCTCCAAAATTAAAGCTTGTTGTTTATCTCAATCAGAATTTTTTACTCCAATTAATTTTGTTCTCATCTCCTCAACTTCTCTATAGAAAACCTAGCCATGAAATCTACCAAAAAATGTTGTTAATTATTCCACTTATTCATTCAAATTGGTTGTAATCGGTAATTTCCAATTCAAATTTATTTCTTCCTCTTCTTAGTGCTATAAAATAGATAGATTGAATAGAATGCAGTAACTTGATTATTCATGAGGCAATAACCAAGATTTATACACAACAAAATAGTTTAAAAGAGAAAGATGCAATGCATAAAATAAGGTTTAAAAATGAGGGAATAAAGGGAAAATATAATCTTCCTAAAATATATACATAATATACCCTAATATATATTCAATACACCTCTTAAATTGGTGCATGAAGATTCCGAACGCCTAACTTGGACAACAAATGATAAAATTGTCGTTGGCCAAGAGGTTTAGCGAAAAGATCAGCAAGCTGGTCAGATGAACGAATGTGTCGAGTAACAATTGAGCCCGCTTGAACTTCATTGCGAATGATATGGCAATCGACTTCAATGTGCTTTTCTCTCATTAAAAATTAGATTGGAGGCTATGTAAATGATAGCTTGATTATCGCACAAAAGAGTGCAAGGGCAAGGTAGAACTACATCAAGAGAGAGAGACACTGTACTTTAATTTTTTTCATTTTCCATGAAACCGGAGAGGAACCAAGTAAAATAAAGAAACAGGCTATGGAACGTCTCGTGATAGGACACGTAGCATAGTCGGCGTCACAATAGGCGTTAAGATGTAAAGTAATATGTTTAGAGAGCTAGAAACCTTAACCTGGAGATTGTTTGATGTATCGAAGGACACGAGTGACGGCATTCTAGTGAGTCACACTGGGACTTGTGACACATTGAGACAACAAATACACTACATAACTAAGATCCGGATGAGTGATTGTCAAATATATTAGCTAACCAAGAACACGTTTGTATTTGGACGGGTCCGCAAGAGGAGTTCTATCATTGGTTGCTAGATTGTGATTCTGTTTCACAGGAAAAGTTGTTGGTTTGGACTGAAGCTAACCTGCACCAGAAAATAAATCTAAAGCAAATTTTCGTTGTGACAAATACATACCCGATGAAGTCCCGATGAAGTTTGAGAGATCTCAATACCTACAAAATATGTGAGAGCACATAAGTCCTTCATATGAAAACAAGAATGTAAGTACAACTTGAATTTTGATATAAAATCGGAATTGTTGTCTGCAATGATTAAGTCGTCTACATAGACCAACACATGAACGGAAATAAACGAGGAAATAAAAGGGAATAAAGAGTAGTCTACATAAGATTGACAAAAAAACGTATTTACGAAAAGATGAGGTTGGTTTTGGAACCAATTTCGTGGTGCTTGTTGAATATCGTATATCGATTTTCAAGGACGACAAACTCGTTTGGTCCTGGAGGAATGGATATATAAACTTCTTCGTGTAGGTCGCCATGTAAAAACGCGTTATGCACGTCTAGTTGATGAAGTTCCCAGTTTTTGATGGATGCTACTACAAGAAAGATTTTCACATAAGCAAGTTTTTCTATTGGCACAAAATTAAAGTATCAAAGAAATCTACACCTTCGACTTAGTGATTTTCGAGAGCAACGAGTCGAGCCTTATACCACTCAATCGTGCCATCAGTCTTATGTTTGATCTTGAAAACCCATTTGCAGCCTAGGATTTTCTGAATTGGGGGAAGCTCCACAATGTCCCACGTGCCATTTCTTTCTTTTTTTTTAAAAGGTTAGTATATTGATCAGAAAAGGATGTTCATGGAGGTCAATCTATGACCGAAACCAAGATCAAAAAAGGAAAAAAATTACATGAGGTGGATTCCAAGCTGTTTAGCCCAAAAGAGGGAGGTTGGAGATCTATCCTTCCAGTGGTACGGAGCATGGTTCTTTACGTTTTGGATGACGTTGTGAGCACATGTAGTAACATGGGTGATCTGGTTGTTGTAGATGAGGTCGTTTCTTGCCTTCCAAATAAAATAGATGAAGCTCGTGATGGAAGCAATGCGGATGTGGGCAATAAAGTCATGGTGGTGAGGTTTTGTGGAATTTAACCACGTCCAGGCACTGCTGCAGTAAGGATAGGGGGCGGCATTCTGGTCCATCTCGAGATAAGGTCAAGGGTGGTAGTGGAGAAGCTAAAGTGGTGGAGGAGATGGTCCTCATCTTCAGGATTAAAGTCGCAGAGTTTGCAAGTTTCATTTTGAATGATGTTCCATGTGACAAGTTTGGTAAGGGTAGGTAACCGATGGTGACTTGCAAGCCGTGAAATGAAGCTACATTTCGGAGTGTTGATACTCTTCCAAATGTTGTTGTGCAGGAGGGTGAGAAGGGTAGGATGTGAAAGCTTGAGGAGATTGTATGCAGAGGTTGTGGATAAAATTCCGTTGGGAAGTTTGGTGATGGAAGACAAGTTGTGGCCATTTGGGGAAGCAAGGATATCATCTCTGATTTTGAGGAGAGAAATCTAAGAGAAGTTATACTTGTGACTAGCTTCACATGTCCAAATTGTAATATTGTATGGCTCTTCAGAATGTTATTTCATACCCAGTCGGACCAAAGGTTATGGCAAGGAGGAGTTTGATCTAGCTCAAAAATAAGTTTGGAGATGCAGGCCTTATTCCAAGATAGGAGCTCTTTGAAGCCTAATCCACCATCAGAATAAGAGGCGCAAACCGTCCTCCAGGCAACGAGGGAACGTGGGCTAGACTCTTTACCCGACCAGAGAAAGGAGCGCAAAAGGCCATTGATCTTCGAAATGATGGAATGAGGGATCGGGAGTACGGAACACCAGTAGTACTGTAGGGGTATGAGAAAAGATGAGATGATTTGTTTCCTGCTAGCGTAAGAAAGGTTCCTCGCACTTCAGATATTGATTTTATTGGTGATCTTTCGAATGAGGGGGAGAAAGTCGACATGTCTGAGGCGCTTACTACCAATGGGGAGACCAAGGTAGGTGAATGGTAGCGAGCCAAGAGGCAGACCAGTACTTGTTGCAATGTGGTCACAATCCAAGAGAGACACACCACCCAAATAGAGTGTAGACTTCCTGGGTTAATGTAGAGCCCAAAGTAATTCCTGAAATACATTAGGGTTCTCTTCAAGATAGATATTGATTCAAGGTCACCCCTGCAAAAAAAGATAATGTCGTCAGCAATAGAAAGGTGGGTGAGGTGTGGGGAGGAGCATTTTGGATGGATATTGAAGTTTGGATTTGTGGTGTTGATGGTGATCATCAAAGCAAGGACCTCCAACGCTATGACAAACAATGGAGGGGAGAGGGGGCATCCTTGTCTTAATCCCCTAGTGTCTTTGAAGTAGCCTTTAGGGATCCGTCAATGTTGATCGAGAAGGATGGGCTAGAGATGCAAGCATCATTGAGGTGAATGAAGTGGTTAGGAAGCCCATACGCTTGAGACAGTTTAGGATGAACCTATGGTCGATCATGTCAGAGGCCTTAGTGATATCCACCTTTAAAGCACTTCTGGGAGAGATGTGGCGTTGGTTATACTTCTTGAAAAGCTCCTGAAAAATGAGAATGTTTTGTTTTATAGAACATCCCTTTATGAAAGCTCCTTGATAACTTCTAATGAGTGAAGACAGTACATCATTAAGCCCGGCGGCAAGAATTTTCGCGATGACCTTGTACGTAGTGTTGCAGCATGCAATTGGCTTGTAGTCAGAGGGCATGGTAGGGTTGGTCTTTTTTGCAATCAAAGATATGTCCGTGTGGTTTACGTGATTTGGAAGGGAGGAAGTTTGGAAGATATCGAGAATGGCTTTGGAGAAGTTGGAACCCGTAATGGACCAAGTTGATTTGTAGAAGAAAGCATTGAATCCATCGGGGCCGGGAGCTTTATTGTCGCCAATGTCGAAAAGGGAAGCTTTGATATCGGCCAAAGAGACGTCTTTGGAGAGGTTACCTAGGTAGTCGAGATGGATTGAGGGTAAAGGGCATTCATGAAAAAGGTTTAACGGGTTGTGGGGGGTGAGAGGGCTGAGGATATTGGCGATGTAGGTGGTTAGGATAGAGGAGATCTCAAGGGGATCCTGGGTAGGACCTTTGGCAATATAGTGGGGATCAAGGATGCTTTTGATTGCGTTGCATGCTCGTCTTGTGGTAATGCTTTTAAAAAAATATCTACTACATTGATCCTCATACTTAGACCAAGAAATTTTGGAGAGTTTAGTGAGAGTAATCCGGAGGAGATCCTTTTTAGAGTTGAGAAGGAGAGTGGTGTTGTGTTCAAGGTCAAGCAGATGGTTGTTGAAAGGAGATGATTGAAGGTTGGCTTGGGTAGAGGCAAGGGTAGCTTTGAGACTTTCAATCAAGGAATGAAGAGTCTCCAATTTTGCACTGGGGAATTTTTTTTCAAGGCTGGCTTAAGCCTTTTTAGTTTGTAGGAGAGGTTGAACATATGGTGACCCTGATGGTGAGGAGTAGGAGACATCCATGAGAGTCTCACGTTTGTAGTGAAATCCTAATGGGTAGTCCAGGTATTGTTGAAGCGGAATTGGCGCTTGGAAGGGGTCGGCTTGGTGTTGAGGGATAAGATGGAGAGTGATCGGATAGGTTAGGATTATCGAAGAAGGTTGTGGAGTTTGGATATGAGGAAGCCCAAGGGGGGTTAACAATGATACGATCGAGCTTGCACCATATCTTGGAGGAAAGTTATTTGTTGTTCAAGGAGAACTTGCAAACACAGTAATCTAGATCCTAAAGGGAGTTCGTAGTAAAGCAATCGGCCATTTACGACATGGGAAGTGAAGAGACAGAGGGCAGCTCGGAGATCTTTTCGTCGGGGCTTAGGATAGTGTTGAAGTCTCCCATGAGGACCCAAGGATCAAGAGGGTTGAGGAGTTTGATGGTGGAGATAGCATCCCACAAGGGAGGACGGTCTTCCGGACAGTTATAAGCATAGATGAAAGAATACTCAAATGAGGAGTTTGAGTTAGCGTAGGTGGTCACTTGACAAGGATGTGTGATGTTGTAGTGTATGATTTGATCATTATAAATGATGGAGGTGAGAACGATGGTATTTGGGTTCCACCAAATCCAAATGCGACACTTAAACTCGGTGGAATAGTTGGAGACGTGGTTCCAGTTTGGAATTAGAGCATTGAGTCTTCTCATCTTGTCCTCCGTAAACTTTGTTTCTAAGATAGCTATGACATCAAGGTTGTGGTTCTTAACAACTTCACGTACTGCTTGTTTTTTGTTGGGGTGATTCAGTCCCCAAAAATTCCAAGCCGTCCCCGCGGTTGAACAGTAGAGGGTCGTCTTCTTCGTCTTCGATTGTGGATCTTGGGCTCCAATGGCCTCCTTCTCTGCTGGATCTTCTCCCAATATCATCCATTGTATCAAGGCTCCCATACGACCTAATCGAGCTTAGAACACATGCATGCAAAGATCAAGAAGAAAACTCTTCTAGAGCTTCATCCATAGCCATGGGTGAAGGGAGAGGAGGAAGTAGGAATACAACTAGAAAGGAGAAGAAGGAGATAATGAAACTTACCAAGCCTGGATCCAGATCTCCTCAACTGCAGTTCAAACACAAGGGATCCAAGAGAAGTGAAGATGGAAGCATAAGGAAGGGGTGGGAGTGAACCAATGTGAGAGAGAGAAGAAGTGTGGAGAGAGAGGAAAATTGGGCTGAAATGATGGGGAGAACAAGGGGTCAGTTGACATATCTCAGCCTTCTTTGTGCTAGGGAACGAGGGGTCCAAAGAAAGGTGAGGTAACGAAGAATCGGTCCAGGATTTTGGAATAAATCCCGACACTTAGCACCCCATGCATGCGGAAAAACTGAGCCGCACACGCGGGAAGGTCGATAAACCGCTTGATAACCGGAATAAAAATTCCGGATGTTATAGTTATTCCTCCATGCTATTGCTTATGGACATAGTTTGGCTGGAGACGGTTTTTCCTCCACGCCTTTGCGTTATGTACAGTTGGCAAGAAATGGTTTTCCTCCATGCCTTTGTGATGTGGTTATGGGTTGGCTAGAGATGGTTTTCTTCTATACCTTTGGGTAGTGTTTGTGATCTTGTTTATGATGTTGTAGTAGACGATTCCTCCATGCTTGTGCTTGAGTATTTAGAATGTTATAGGTTTTTACCTTATGAACGGAGAGGTGATACCTCAGATAGAGAGAGTGTTTATACCTCGGCATATGGGTCCGAGAGGATTTGGGAATTGTTCGAGTTTCGGGACGAAACTTGTTTTTGGGGGATATGATGTAATATCCTTAGCTTTTTAGGGATCCCGCCTATGCGTCTTTGCTTGGCCGCAGGTGCGGTGCCGCCCCCGCGGTTTCAGCGTCGGGCACCGTCTTCTTTGACCATCTGACTTTTGCTTTGCTTCCTTTATAAGCAAACCTCATCCCTTCAGACGAGGGTTTGCTCCGGACCTTTTTCCCTTCAGTTTCTTCCTCTCCTCACGTTCTTCTTCCTTCTCTTCTTCCCTTGAGTTTTCCCTTGGAAATCTTGTAAGAGTTGGCTCTTGTATGTGAAGCTTTGATGATGATGATGTTTCTGAGGTTGAGTTAATGTTGTTGTGTTATGGAGGAATAGTTGAAGGTGACGTTCTTCCTTTCCTTAGTTGTTGTGGTAAGTTTTTCTCCTCTTCTTCCTTCTTTCCTTCCTTTCTTCTTCTTTAGTTTAGGAATTCCCACAAGTTGACCGTGTGTACCTTTCGTGGACAATTGTTCACATGTATATGTATGTATATGTGGTGATGATTTCCTTTGGGCAATAAAGAAGTGAAGAGATTGAACGAGAGGAACAAAGAGAAGCATAGAATCGTCTTCTCCACAGTTGGCTGCCCCCGGGCCTTGACAAAGCCGCCCCTGCGGCAGAAGAGTGTCACCGCCCCGCGGTGTGTCACCGCTCTTGCGCCTTGTTGCTTCCGCATGTGCGTTTGTCCAGGAAATACCAAGTGTGGTATGTATACTTTCTTTCCTTTTGGCTTAGCTTGAGAGTGAGGCTAGGCTAGTGATGTATATGTTGAGGTAATGCCTTAGGCATTTGCGAGTTATGATGAGATAGCGAGGTTTAGCTATGAGTATGGTTTGGGTATTGATAGCATGAAATATGACGTTAGTTTAGATGTGCATATAGGTAGTTTTTCCTATTCTTTAGTGTACATGGACATATATTCGTATCATTTATGATCATATTCACCTATTATGTTGGAATGACGATCTACACGAGCTTTGTGATGATTGTAGGTGAATTGGCGCTGATATGGAGTGGAAATGGAGCATTCATGAGGTATTGATCGAAGTGAACCTCAATGGGAAGCATTAGAGAGCTTAAGGAGAAGCATAAAGTTAGGACTTAGAAGATACAAAGAAGAACAAAGAGGAAACACGTCTCAGAGAAGGAACCACTGCTAAAGGGTGATTTCCACGGCCGAGATTCCTCCCGTACTAGACCGTGGTTTCCACGTCATCAGCCCAAACGAGATCTTTTCTAACCCTAATTTTATCCTATAAGAAGAGAGGTTGCTACGGCATTTGGAGGAGGACGCTACATGCTACCACGCACCACACTACACACGGATTGAGAGAAGACGGCATTGAGAGCTTTGGATTCATAGGCGGAAGCGGATTGACAACCCGTATTTGGCTACGTTGGAGATTGAGAGATTTTTGTGAGATTTTATGGATTTTGATTTTCCCTTCTTTTTGAACATAAGAACGGCGATTATTTGTGGATTGATTCAGTTTATGATATTTGGAGATTCATTATTTGGAAATCATTGTGTTTCTTTGAGTTCTATTGGCTTCATTCCATTCTTAACTTCTTTTATGATTGTTGATATGAATATGATGATTGTTGGCTAAACCCCCTGCGATTCTAGGGTGATAAGTTGAAGGTTGTGGTTTAGATGATGATAGATTGATCCTTATGAACAGATTGGACCCTGAGAGTTGTGATTTAACCGCCACAGAAGAGATTCCACGGGTTGTTCTTGATTTCCACGGCCGAGATTTACCAAGAGATTTACTCGATGATTCCCTTGTTTGGTTACCAACAATTACAAGTTCTAGGTAATAAAGGTTTATCATTTATTAGGTTTGAGTGTACCTTCCTCTTGCCTTTGTGAGTTAACTTGATTCTTACCCGGTGATGGTTAATTCTATTCCCTTAGGTTGAGTGGTTGGTTTGAGACTATCATTCTTCTCCATTGAAGCTTTGAACTTACCCAGTGATAAGCTTCATTGGATTTGAATAGCGGATAGTGAGACCCCCCCCC